>JAINUG010000084.1:3173877-3501377 GCA_029706075.1 Aldrovandia affinis | reverse complement strand
CTTGTTCTCAGCGGAATATTTTCGTATACCGATTTCTTTAAACTCGGCCGTGGCAGAGCGAGGTCGATCGTTTGCTAACGGCGCAGCCAAGGCTCAGGCCTGTCACTTCATGGCTATAGGACACGAGCTATTGTCACGAGCGCCGTGGCCTGAGGCACTCAAACACAAACAAGCGCTAGACCCTCCTTGCGTTAGAAAAGGCCTGGCCGCAACCGAGGCCCTCGATCCATCATTTTATTCGTAAAAGAGAAATGAAATAAAAAATCACAACGTAATATTGGATCGGTCAGCAGCAATTCTTCCTGGAAAAGGAAGAGTTCACCTTGGGTTGTCTTGTGAAATAAAAGCGGAAACCAAGTTATTTTAAATTCAATCTATTAAACAGAGTGTAAAAAGAAAGAGAGAGAAAGTTTGTTTTCAGTGGAGAAAGAGAGCAACGAGAGAGAGAGAGAGAGAAAGAAAGATAGAGCAACCATTTTCATCAGTAAAATAACAGGTATATGTCAGAAAAAGTTCAATAACATTTTATTTACAATACGTTCATTCCTTTACTGGTACAGTTATCATTTTTACAGTGTTTACATCATATATTTATTGGTTAAAAAATACTTGTTATTTATGGGTACTACTTCTATGTTATGCTCGGGCAATATTTCCACTATGTATTTCATGTTAATAAAACATACTGAGTTGAGAGAGAGAGAGAAAGAAACAGAAAGAGGGAGAGAAAGAGAAAAAGAGAAAGTGGAAGAAACTTTGAGTTTTAAAACCTCTTTATTTAACGATGCATAACGTAATCCAGGGACATTATATAAAATCAAACTATGTACATGTTATGCTGTGCCAAACAAAGCCAAACAATATATAATAAATAACCCCCACATCCCATATGCCACAAAAACAAAAAGTAAGCAAAAAGGAAAAAAAGGATTATGTGAAGTGAAAGAGAGAAAGAGACCTTTAATACACCTTTAAGAAACCCTCTTAGGGCATTGAAATAAGGTTCGCATCTACACTAGGCAGCTGTTGTTCCACAGAGAAACAAAGAGAAAAAGAGAGGGGGGGGTAGAAAGAAAGAGAGAGAGAGAGAGAGAACAACTCTTCAAGCTTCTATATATTTTATTTGTGCGCCACGCCCGAGCTGATAACGAAGGAGGGGAGGCTCTCAAACACCTGACAACGCCTCATGATATCAGAGAATATCAGAGAGGGGGGTTCTGACAGACGGGCCCAGGAGACGGGCGAGATGGTGGGAGAGAAAAACGTCAAAACAATAGACAAAGCCGCTCCCAGCCCAACATCTAAAACAAAAGAAGGGGAGAAAAAAACGATCATAACATTTTCCAGCACGGGGTAAAAAAAAACCCACTGGCTTTCGCACGGGAACATAGCGGCGCGTTTCACATCTGCTCCACGTCTGTGGAACAAACAAGGGAAAGGGAGAGGCTACAAAGAGAGAGACAAGTACATAAATACGCATGAATAATAAATAAATAAGGGAGGGGCTTTCAAATTTTCAGCGCACAGGTCGACTGTCGAAACCTCGTGTTGTCTTTGAACGTCTCCCTTTTAGGATTCTTCCTCAAAAATCTGTGCGGATCACAAAGGAAGCGTACGTGGAGCGAGGGGGAACAAAACAATGCGAATCAAAGCGTTCTCACATTGTCACCCTTTCCTCCGCTACCTAAAATAGCGAAAGAATAGCTAAACAGCAAGTGCACCAAGATGACCCCGGGAACGAACAACAAAAAATACATCGACCTCAACCTCCACAGGGGACGTCGTGTTTCCTCCTGACGAGAGCGAGGGAAATCAGAAGCCATTGTTTTCTAGGTTGTTCTGCGGCTCCGTGTTTGTACGCACGGCGGGCTGATCTGTGAGGGACGTGTCACGCTGTGAGAGATGTCGACGGAGTGTGCGGGGGCTCTCGGGTACCTGCTTCCTCTGATGCCCTCCGCTGTGCCAGCAGGTGGCACGTCGTTCCGTCAGAAGCCGTAGCGCTCACAGTTTTTCAATCCACAGGACTTTAATCCGCTGCATCCTTAATCCGCTAACTTTTCTGTTGTTTGTACTTGCAATGCAATTCGAGAAGAAAGTTCTGTTGTTCAAGAGGGCCCAGACTCGCCCGCTTGTTAAAGCCAATTAAAGTCAACTCGTTCACTGATTTGTGCTATTTTTGCAGGCGTTCCATTTTGGCACCAAAGGAGAGGACAAGTTTGGAATTCATCGGGAATTTGATTAGACTCATCTTTATACATTTCGGTTAAGAGCAGATTAAGATTAGAGGGAAACTGTCTGCAGGGAAATTAAACTGGCAAGCTGTTAATAGTGGCAGATATGATATTTGCAGAAGGAACCTATCATTTTTTAATCCGTTTAAAATTTGAAGTTAAAAAGATGAGAAACATTTGTTGAATGTAAACCATTGTCATATCACGATGCACGTGTTTGTTGCCATGAAATGAATGATTCATAGTTATTACCGAAAGCGGCACGTATTCGAGAAATAACACTGACAGTAATGAAAAAACGTCTTAACAGTTGGATAGCCGGGTCTTTCTTCAGTAAGGAAAAGACTGGTGCACCACTGCGTAATATTCACACAACTATATTGTGACTAAATGCTCCACATACAGGACAGCTCTAGAGATTGTGGAAATACCCAGAGACCCTGATAACGTTCTTTATTACTTAACATACGCCATTTAGCAGACACTTTTATCCAAAGCAATTTACAGTACTGAATGCATACATTTTTCAGTACACATGGTCCAAATTGAACCCACAACCTAAGAGTTGCAAACACCATGCCACACCTACTGAGCCACAAACTGACAAGTTGGGAAATCGGTGACAAATCTTTCCCAAAGGTTATCCCGACGGTCCGTGAAGGGACCGTGTTCATGGTCCTAGTCCTGAACGCCAAGATGTTGCCTGTACATCTACAAACAAACACAATCCTAACAGATAACAAAGTATTGATTTGAAATGAAGGGATATGCAAAGTTGGGAACAATCTGCAGGTATAAATGTTACTCAGACAGTTACAGAAGGCCTTAATTTCCCTCCAAATCCTGACAGTTCACCTGGCACCTGCTAGACAGGACCTTTCAAGAGCGATTCATAAAGACGGCTGGCATCAGCCGTTCGCAAAGACCGACATCAGCGCTTCACAGAGATGCGGAGATCAAAAAGACGGCAGAGGCTGCTCGGCGGATGAATATTAATGCTGTTTGAGCTGCTGAAGGATGGAACGGGAACGCAGGAGGCGTGTGGCGTGGGCCGCAGCTGCTTGGCTCCGCCCCCGTGCTGTGTAGACTACGCCAGGGGACTCCGCCAGCTCGTCAGAGCGCACCTGCTTACTGGAAGGGTGGAAAGCCTCTTGTACATTTACAGTTTTACATGTAATTATTTTTATTTTTTTTTGCAGATTTTATCCCATTTTATCCCAATTTAGTAGCCAATTAATTACACCCTCTATTTTTAATGTCAATCTCCCCCTCGTATTGTGAGTTCTTTGCCGTAGCCCTGTGACCGGCAGTGACAAAGGCGAAGTATCTCCTCAGAGACGGCACTCGCCAGGCTGTCAACCGTAACTCCGGTACTCCAGAGCCACTCCTATACGCAGCAAACTTTCTGTCAGCTTCCCTCCTCTCTCCCTGGGGCGGACAGCCAATTTCCGCCCCAGTGGCACTCCCGGCCAGAGACAGTTTTACATTTTTAGCCATTTAGCAGACGCCCTTATCCAGAGCAACTCACACGGATTTAGATATTTTTCCTTTCCACACAGTTCATTTCTACAGCTTGATACTGACTGACACAATCAGCTTTGACACAATTTCTGACTGAGCTGGCTACTGACTGACACAATTCAGCTACTGACTGACACAGTTTGGCTAACTCCACTAACTCCTCCTTGCAACTGTTTGGATAGCAAATAAAACTTTGTCAACTTTCCAATGATATCAGAGCCGTGCCTCCTCTTTTCTCACAGTGTGGGTGTGTATAGGTAATATGATCACTGGAATCTGCTAAAATAGAGGGGGGGAAAACAGACAGTCACTTTTCCCTGCAGGCAACGAAAAAACGAAGGCACACCTTTTTATGAATGACATGGAACCCGCGGCGGTTTCCAAACAAACAAATCTCCTCAAAACCTTGGCATGCAGTGTAGCTACGGAAACATGAATGTCTTAACCGACTACGCCTTTCGGTTTTGGATACCCGGGATGAAAATATTTGGGTTCTATCGAGTATTGCAGTGGTTTGTCCTTAAATTTGAACGTTCTCAGTTGTAAAAGCGTCAAGCTGTGCTACCATTAGGCTCAAAATGGCGTCCGAGGTAGTGAAGAGTACAACGCTTGTTTGAAACCCAACTGTAGCGCCTTCACTGCTGACGTTGGTCACATTTCCGGGTTTTCCCAACAGCGCAGAGGGCACACGAATAACAAGGAGAATTCAACGGCGTTTGAATCAGGGGGTAACTGCCTTAAATCAGGGGACACTAGCTGGTCTTTCAGATTCCTACCCCTTCTGTGTGCAAACAATGGCGGCTCTTTGAAGGCTTCACCAACTTTCTCCTCAGAGGTCAAAACAATGCCAAAGCATTCTTACAACACTCTTAAATACTGCCTGATGGGGGTGAAAAGCTTGATGTGAACACACGCACGAATACTTTCTTTCAGGCTTGTTTGCGGGCACCAATAAAAGATTCTCTGTCCTTTTCCAGAGCTTCCTTATAAGGGTCATCAATCCAATCTTCTGGGTAACCTGTGGTTTTACATTTCTCTGTAAATCCCACAGCGTTAGACTCGCAGTCATCATCAAAAGAGCATAAACCGACTTAATGGAAGACCACGTTTCAAAGGAATTGAATGGAAACTGCTCGCTTTCAACGGCCTGTTTCCATCAGTGGGTGGGGAACAGAGAACGGCGCAGCTACACAGAAGGCCAGAGAGCACCACAGAGACTACACAGCCATCAGGGTCCGTCTGTATGAAGCTCATGAGGACGCTAGGCTCCCTACGGGCCAAATTATGTGGGCCATATCTTTTTTTTTACTCCCAACTGCCAAAATAAGATTAAAATTAGAAGACACAGACATGATATGAATCATTAAAATAAATTCTAATGATGGTGTGCCATAATATAGCTGAAGGAAAACATCTATATTAGATATGATGCTGATTTTATAAAGGGGAATATGGTTATTGATGGCCTACTTTGGGCTCCCAAGACCTAAATTTATAACCTACTTTGATTTAACTACTTTGACTGTCAATCTCACGCCATCTTATCCTTGTTGAAAAACAAAGGGAAACTTATCAAATGAAGAAACATAGGAATTATAACACTTTACAATCAGAAAATTGTATTTATATGCAACCAAATTAATTACATGTAATTACTATGTAATTGAGGTGTATCAAGCTGTTATAAACATTACATTGTGGTACGGACTACCTCAGTGATGCTATCCACCCTTGGTACCACTTTCTTTGAAGTTAGGGTTAGGGTTATGGTCTTCATAATGCATTTATTAGCTCTAAATTATGAATATCATGTCTGGCATATGTTAATGAAGCATATGATTATAAACATTATGAGAGTTATGACATAACATCACTCGTGATTCAGAAAATCTGTTGTTATAATCAGCTTGTTATAATATTTATATGGTATATGGTTATGTTGCATTATATAGCGCTTATTAAGGTGTTATGAATGATACTTAAGACCCACTTCAAGTAAAGTCTTCACACTAGATTTTAACACCAATGGAAGATATGTGTCTCTTTGCAAATCCTCTCCACTCTTTTTCCAAGTTGACAAGAATGAGATGTATTGAGCTTCTTATTTGGTTTCCGGTTTGATCTACAAATTGTTTGATCAAAATTTGTCTCACACACGAATGATGTTACTATGGTTGCAGTCATCATGTCACCGAATGTTGATGCGTTAATTGTTCATTGTTTGCCAGAGAGTCCAGCACACCACAAATTGTCTTGAGTAGGTTATCCTAGGGTTGTGGGAAATTGCAAAGAAAAAAGGGCTTAAACTTCATACCGTAACCTTTGGGCAAAACCATCCAAATAACTGCAGCTAACATGTAAACAAAGGCAAGAAAATCTGCATATATGTTTAATGGATTTCCTGCCTGCCACGGTAGTGTAGAAATGGCTGAGTAGTGAATAAATTGCACATAGCCAACAAATGTCTTTGAGGCAGCAGCACTGATGCTGAAATTCATAAACTGGCAGGGGCCGTTGGGGGTGGGGGCATTGGGGGTGGGGGATTGGGGGCACAATCATGAACCATACATGGAAATAACAGCCCTCTGGTGGAGAAAGAGGGTTTTTTTCTGGACAGATTTTCAATAATATTTATTTTGTGTCGACTAATACGAGGGCCATAGCTATCCTTTATAGATTGTGTTTCAAATGATTATAGTGACATTCAGTCTGTCATGTCCAATAGGAATCACCAAGCTGCAATAACTGAGCGTGTGTGTGTGTGTGTGTGTGTGTGTGTGTGTATTCTACACTCCCACCGCTTGAAATGAAATGGGGGGGGAGACAACAAAGAGAATCACTCTCTCAACATCTCTGTGATGAAAACCGAAGTCTTGAAATGACAAACAGACCCGGCAAGCTTCTGTGGTTTTGGGGGGGATTTCACTGGGGCGGACACAGCCAACCCGGTGGGAACTGAAGATCCGTGTAAGTTGCTCTGATACAATGATCTGACTCATTCTGGCCTAGACAGAACACTCATATACCGGTGACAGCCATTGTTGTGCAAAAAGCACGTCTGCTAAAGTAAGAATGTTTTGGTGCAGTTCGTGGTGAGTCAGGGCTTGAGCTTGCCCGGGGTGAACCGAAGCAGAATTCTGAGAACTTGTGATGTCGTCAAGAATGCTCTCGCATACGGCATTCTATATCAGAATTCAAAATTGTGTACCTAATTCCGGTGAGCATTTAGCATTCTATATATATATATATTATCTTGGCTGTATATTTATGAGTGATGGGAGAATTTAGGTATCGTGACACCATAAAATGGGTGGACCATAACTTTAAGTGTATGCACTTGGGGCACTGCACTTTTCTAAAGTCCTGCCCGCCGACAGGGAAGGCATGTACGGCTGTGTACGCTCCCACTTTAGTGGTTGCACTCCAAACAGCAGTGGCCTCTGCCGCAGACAATTCCCGGATTCACTGTTTTCTCAGCAGGCGTTTGGATCAGATCCACAATGGGGTGGGGAGGGGGGGGGTAAGGAGGCCTCTCCGCACTAAACCACCTGAGTCTCATCGTTACGCAAGAGCCTTCAGGGTGATGGATCTCTCTGATTAGCCACCGAGCTCTGATCAGATTCACAGTCTCTGGGTATTTTCACATCGTTGGTATTCCACCGCTCGGCGAGCGAGACAGTGCAGTGGAAGACGGCGGAGATAACGCGCTGGAGAGGCGTGAGAGAAGGTGTTAAGGTGAGAAGGCTTTAAGGTGTAGTGTGTAATGCGTACGAATGGAAGGACAGATGTAAAGCTACTTGATTTGAAGGCCTGGTGTGTTGTGTCCGGCCAGATCCAGAGCTTTGTGTGTGTGTGTGTAAGCAGGTTTATGCAAAGACACTGCATTAGTAGCATGACAGGAGAAGGACTAAATAAAACCAGCAGTTGGTTTGAGAATTGCATATGACAGCCACAGCCTTTTATTACAACGTCTTCGAGCAAACACAAAAAGAAAGCGGATCGTTTCCCCCGGCTGGAGGACGTCCTTGGGCCTCATTGGGCTGTAGGGGGGTCCAGGTACCAGGGCCCGGTGTCGGGGTCAGGGGAATTGTGGCTGCCTGATTGCAGAACGGGGCAGGGGAAGGTCTGTGTAGCTTTCTGGAAGGCGAGGCAGAGAGACGGGGTTAGGATGGCACAGGCCATGCAGCGGCAGTGTTCTCAGGCCATGAGGGAACGCGCCTCAGCTGTGATAGGGAATGGGGGGCCAGGTGTTGGCAGTGTAGTGTAATGGTTAGTGAGCTGGGCTTGTAACTGAGAGGTTGCAGGTTCAATTCCCAGGTGGGGGCACTGCCGTTGTACCCTTGAGCTAAAGGTACTTAACCTGAATTGCTTCAGTAGAACATCCAGCTGTATAAATGGATTGTATGGAAAGAAATGTAAACTGTGTAAGTCGCTTTGGATAAGAGCATCTGCTAAATGCCTAAAATGTAAATGTACTAAATGTAGGTGTGTCAGTCCTGCCTTACGGGGCTGGCCTTGGTGCTGATCCTGCGTCTCTTTCCCATTGGCTGTCCTTGTCCAAGGTGCTGACAGCAGTCAACGCACACGCCTGCCCCCCCATAACTGAGCTGCCACCCACCCAGGCCCCACAGTACTATATAAAAAATGATGATGATGATTATTATTATTATAAATACGCAGTCAGCTGACCACAGTAAAAAAATATCCCTTTCAAACTCAAATGGGTTCTTGTGTAGGGCACAAAGGCAGAGCCTCAACATGCAGGGGGGTCAAGTTAATAAGAATCAGCTTCTAAAGAGCTAGGCCTGCTTTTAAACTGGCCTGCTTTCTAATTATGAAGAAGAAAACTCAAACAGGCTCAGGCAAGTAAAACTGCCTCCCGTTGCCTGACTGCTATTGATCTCTGAAGGTATTTTCCAAACAGGCACATTGCAAGGACACCCCAGCTGACCTTGGCTCTCCAGTAAGAATACCTCTTTTTTTTTTTTTTTTTTTTTTTTTTTCTTCTTCCAATTTGGTAGCCAATTATACCCTCTATTTATTTTTCGATTTTACCCTCCCCCATGAACTCACCGCCCACCTCCACGGGATGAGGTAATACCTCGAGGAAATGTTCGCCTCCTCCAAGACGGAACTCTCCCAACCGTGTTTACGAGGTCGCCCTACCGCTCCTAGGCGAGCTCATGCCAGCTCTCCCCCCCCTCCCCTGGGGCAGACAGCAGGGCTGGTCTGGTGCAGTCGGGGTTTCGAACCGCGACCGTGATAGGCAACTCACACTCGTAAAGGACCAGCCAACAGGGTGTGCGTTAGACCGCTACGCCATCGGAGGCCCCCTAAGAATACCCTTTTGATAACGTATAACCCGTCCTCCGTTCGGGCTCCTTCTAGGTTCTGGGTGCTGCAGGGGCCCGAGGTGAAAGCAATCTCCGCTAGGCCAAGATAGCCGCACTTTCCCCCGCCTGGCGCCCGCCAGACTGAGCGGCAGCACTTCCAGGGACTTTGATTACTCGATGTTCCCCTTCCATCAGGCCCACTGCTCTGCTTCATAGCGATCGTTGTTGTTGAAGTCTCCTTCGCCCCAGCACTATGAAGACACGGGGCACTTTGCTCTATTGGAATGTATCCCACTCCCGTCTGAGTGCTGGCGCACTGGCAGAGACACCTTAATGTGGAATCAGTGCCCCCATCCCGGCGCCCGATCGCCCACTCATCTTTGACAGACAGGCGCATTCTGCTCTGCCTCGGAAACCGCAGACTCTGTGCATCTCCTCTCCCGGCCCCTGCTGACGGGTCACTTATACGCTGAACATCTTAATCGGAGATCTTATACACTGAGAAGGAGGCGGTGGAAATACTACATTATTGAAACGGCGAGGCGGACGCCCTTTCCCAGACCTTCTGTTCATACATTTTTTATGATATCCAGTTATACAGGATACATTTTCACCACAGCAGGTTGGGCCAGGCCCCTTGCTGAAAGCGGAGCATTGCCACTTACCCAGATGGGATTTGAACCCGCAGCCCTTCCGACCGGGTCCCGACAGCCCCGCCGCTGCTACCTCGGGCGGATATTAGTTTATTCCACGGTCCCTGGTGGCTGATTATCATGGCACTTCAGCACTGTCCAAACTGCAGTGTAAGTCCTTGAATAAGTCTAGTCACTGTTGATTTTCAACAAAGAGGTGAATGGTGGCCACATTACTATGCTAACGTTTTAACATATGTGTTATGGCCCCTACTCCCGGACGAGCCCCCAATTATGTTACGACCATTGCTCCTCCTGGACGAGCCCCCAATTATGTTACGACCAGCCCCTGGCCAGTTGCAACATAAAAGAGAGCACACAAAATAGGTTTAATTCAAAAATGTTTTTAATCAAAGGAACCTAATAAATAGGAAACAAAGAACAAGAAGCATAGCCAGACTGCAGGTTGCCCTCTGAATAGAGAGAGCGCCAGCCAGAGGGCCTCTAAGTAGACCCTCCAGGTGAAACCAATATCCTGTTAGGAAGACAAGACAATTAAGGCAACTCCACAAGCGGCCACTAGGGTACAAGGGGTAGGGGCCATAACAATATGCGTAACGTTGGCCATTGGGACAGTTCTAGAATGGCCTCAGCTAAGCCCATTTGTAGCAGTACTGTCTGGATGCTGCTCTCCATATAAATACACCTTCAGCAATTATTGCACAAAATAGTATTTCCCACATGCTTAAGGAGACTCAAATGTGAAGGCCTTACAACCTCACGTTTGCAGGTTTGACTCCAAGCTGGGGCATTGCCGTTGCGCAAATGTATTCCTGAGCAATGCATGCAGTTCATTTGAGCTGCTTCAGTTATCATCCAGTGGAATGAATGTGCATGAGAAACTCAAACAAAACAACAAAAAAGTAAGCCATGCAAGTCACTCAAAAGAAGGTTTTAATGTCACATAAATAATGCGTTTTATTAATTAATTCTTAATTTGATGTCTTTCGTTTTTATTTATTTAGCTGATCGTGCACAACTCACTAGCTGTTCCAGAGTTCGCTGTGAAGCTACTTTTCATCTGCCGTCCATGGAGAGCAAAACACTAAAACATCACAGTGGAACAAACACATAATACAAGCTCATATGACGAATTACACGCATGCTTTTAAAAAAAGGTCGTTGCCATTCAGAGCCAATAACATTTTTTATTTGTCTTGAGCCATACTTTCATATTTGCTGGAGAAACTCTCAAATTGTGTACAGTATCTAATATTAGTGGGTACTGAATTTTATTTGGCCACTGATTTAACTGAAAACGCGGTTTGCCCAAGCTTGGTAGATCTCTACTGTGAGCTGTCAGGCCTTGTTAAAGCCCTTTGCCGTTCTAATATTTATGAACATGTGTGATAGCGTGGGGAAAAAAATCTATAAAATGACCAGTTATGACACAGTATTCCCCCATGTTCTGCTTGTGACATTCGGTTCCGATGAAATTACTTTAGAAATAAAGCATATTGCTGCCATGTAGAAACAGTGGATCAATATATATTGTCTCATATGTGCAAACGAAATCAAGAGCAAGTCGTGTGCAGATTTTTCTCCCATCGGTATCTGTGTGTTGGTCCTGCATACTGGAAAGATTGTACGACTATTGCATGGGATTATTGTTCACACTCCAAAACCCTTAAAAAGCTGCTTAATTGAAGGTGAATGTTACTCTGGAGTATTGCGTAAGGAGTAAACCACAATGGGCTGTGCAGTTGTGTGAAAGTAAAACCACGACAGGGTAGGCGATGCTTGGGAACGCTTCACGCCGGCGTACGCTGCTTACACCACGGCTAATTGCAGCAGGAGAAAAGCTCAGCACTCAAACACAACTTACAAAATCAGTGTAGCGGAGCGTTGTTGCTGTCGTTAATTTGTAACTTTTTTGCTGTCGTTTTTTATTGTATCAGATTTTTTCCAGTTTTTCTCCCAATTTAGCGTCTAATTATACAGTCTATTTACTTCGATTTACCCTCCCCACACGAGTTCGCCGCTCGTCTCTACGAGGCACGCTGATTCTCTGAGGGTAGCAAACTTCGAGACGGAATTCGCCCACCCACATTCTGGAGACACCCTTACGTGTTTCACGGCAGACTCCAGTCGGCTCACCCCCGCCCCCCTTTCCCTGGGGCAGACAGCCAAACGCCCCGCCCTCAATCGGGGCTAACGACCAGGGCCAGTCTGGTAGAGACGGGTTTCGATAGGCAGCTCACACTCGTATCGGACCAGCCAAGGTACGGGTGCGTTAGACCTCTACGCTATCCGCCGTCCCCCATTTTCAGTTCTAAATGGAATGTTCACTTGAAATAGAATGTTGAGCAAGCTTCTGGATTTTGACCAATGACAAGGCCGGACACTTTCACTGAAGCCACTTCACAGCCTGGCACAGTCGTTTCTGTGTGCTGTTTAGAGGGGAGATAATCGCAACCTCTCGACCAATCAGAATCGGGTATTTAACCAAGCCATAGCATGATTGGTTTTAAACTCTGATGTGCATTGGACTAGGGTCACGGTGTTACAGTTGAAGATTGCGTGAGTGCAGGGGCCTGCCTGTAACGTATGAGGAACTTTAATGGCACGCTCCTTTTCCAGGACTTCGCGTTTAGTGTAATCTACAGCTAATGACCCGTGTCACACGAGTAGAAGAGCTTTCCGATGAATTGATGGGGCTGGACTGGATTTACGAATCCGCAATGACACAAAAGGTTTATCAAGGGCCTCCCGCATGGTCCAGTGGTTACAACGTCCGACGCTGGCCACGGAGACCGGGGTTCAATTCCCCGTCTCGCCAAGTGTCGGCTCTGGCCGGGAGTGCCACCAGGGGGTGGCGATTGGCTGTCCGCCCCAGGGAGGGGGGAGGGGAGCCGACATGACGTTCGCTGCGTATAGGAGTGGCCCTGTAGTACCGGGGTTCGGTCGACGGCTCGGCGAGTGACGTCTCGGAAGAGGCGTCACTACCGGTCGCAGGACTACGGCAGCGAACTCACACTACTAGGGGGGATTGACGTTAAAATAGCGGGTCTAATTGGCTACCAAATTGGGAGAAAATGGGATAAAATCAGAAACAAATGTAAAAAAAAAAAAAAAAAAAGGTTGATCAAACTCCTGAGCGGGGGTCCCACTGAGTTACTCGCTTGCTCACAGTGAATTATTGATCCACTTTTTTACAGCCTGAGGGACGTATATTATTCACGAAAAAGGTATGAAACGCAAGGGAGGGAAGCCTTTACAAGTATCTTCTGACGGGGGTGCAGCAGGGATTCAAACCTGCAACCCTCTGATCACAAGACCAGTCCCCTCACAGGATGTTTCCTATTAAGTTACCCACATGCTTTAGGTTATTTATTTGATTATTTTATTCATATGAATTATTAATCCACTACCTGAGGGGCATCTATTATTCACCAAAAAGGTATGAATCGCATGGCAGCAAAGGCGTAATGGAGGTTCTGTTCAGAAGAAAAAGACATGAAATATGAAATAAAAATAAAAACCATGCTGACGCACATAAAGAGAAGAAATGGAAATGGAACTATTTCCGGAGCGGGATATTTGTAGGATGACACTGAACCTCCCTCAACTTCTTGATATGAACATTGAAAGCCGATTGGTTGTGATTCATTTTGACTGAAAGCTGATTGGTTGTGATTCATTTTGACTGAAAGCTGATTGGTTGTGATTCATTTTGACTGAAAGCTGATTGGTTGTGATTCATTTTGACTGAGTCTCTTCATGGCTCAGCAAGCAAAGCATGCTCTGCCACTGACGGACACTTCTGGAGACTTTTAGAACTGTGTGAAAACATGTCAGACTGCCTGTGGAGATGTTTAGGCATGTGCGTGTGCATGCTGGTCTGCAGTTTGGTGCGCAAGGTGACATCGGCATTGTATCAGTAGTTTTTTTGGGGGTCTTTGAATCAAATTGCAAGAATCTGCAAGAACAAAAGCCACCAGGCTATTTTGTGTCCACTCATAACTGTGGTAATCTCTGCTTCTCTGACAACAGGAGGAGCAAAGGAGAAATAGGAATAAAACACCCAAAAGACTGATGCAGCAGAAGGGAAGGCGTGTTTATTCTTTGGAAGTGTGTAGGCATAGGTGGACGATGAGCTACAGTCACTGAATATGGAGACTCTTATTTGTGGGCTTCCGTGCCAGGCGAATGCATCAAACTGAACAAGCAAACTGTGACCGTCAGCGCATTGCTGTGCAACCCAACCTGGACGAATCTGATCTCGATGCGTGGCTCTGACATATCAGGCTGTTATTTGATTTGATGTGTTTACCCGGTAAGGTCACAAAGACATTGAGCTGGAGGAGGACACTTTCATGTGCAGCTTGTGCAGGCAGACCGCTGGTGTTTGGCTGACCAGAGGGGGGCGCTGGCGTGCGGCATCCCACCGACTGAAATCACCCTCCATTATACACGTGGTGCTGCCGGTGCTGGCCCGGTCCAGATTCAATCCCAGATCGTAGGGTCCAATCCGCACACAAAACAGTTCCCAACAGGACAAGCCACCTAGCAGCTTCAGGGAACACATTTCTAAAAGTGCCGTTTATCATCACGCACCCCCCCCCCAGCCCCCAACTCATTATTCTCCCCTCACAAAGAGACAGTGAAGTAGGGGAATCAGTCAGTCTCCTCTGCCCTGTTTGGGGTCTTTGAGCTAAAGGGGAACATCTGCATCCACTGTTTCTCTTTATGCACTCCCTCCCTGTCCTTGGCATCCATTACAGTCAGGCGAGGCCAGGACTCATTGTTGCACCTGATAAAAAGACTAAAATGCCTCTGCTTTGCTCCAGACAATCTCCCCCCTCACCCCCCTTGGGAAATTTGGGGGGGTGGTTATACCTCGACCACCTGCCAACTAGTGATGGGAGAATGAGGTATCATGACACCAAAATTGGGTGGAGCTACAATTATCTGTCAATCACTGACTCGTTTCAACAAATAAAAATGTATTGCTCTTCACAAGAAAGCACAATGATTAGTTCAAATTGATGAGTTACTGGTAGCATGTGATACGATACGATACCTCGTTCACCCATCACTACTGCCAACCCCCTCCGTTTTGTGACAGAAGGACACCGTCGCTCCTCTCCTCTCACAAGACGTGTCCAGCCCTCCTGGCGGCGTTGTGGAGGTCTGAGGCGGTCGACGTGAAAGACATCCCCCCCCCCACCCCCACCCCCCCCCCCGCCCCGGCGCTCAGAGTCAGTGTAAGTGGCTGCCCGATGCATTACTGCAATTAACTCACCGGCTGTGGGCTGTCAGCAGCGCCACTCTGCAGAGACAGCGAGAGAGCGTGGGAGAGCAGCTGCCATGGGTGTCCCTGCCAGGGAGCGCAGAACTTCAGAGCTGAGAAATGAGTCGATATCTGGTGTGGCGTAAATGTTTCAGCTTTCCCACGTTTGACTGAAAATGAGCCACTTTTTACACTCTCGCAGCCAACAGCGCGAGTGGGGTATGACACTCAGGGTGAGAATCTACATCTGCTGTCGTCAAGCATTTTCATTCCTGCAACAAAAAAGATATATATATCTTTTTGGCACAGAACATGTTTTATGGGTTCGTGTTTGGCTTATGTGCGTTGCAATGACACAAACACACAACCTACAGTGTACTGTCTTCCGTAGGCAGCATTATCAACAGTTGCGCTATGTGTAACATCCTGCACATTTCCCTTAAATTAGTACACGCAGTACCAGAAAACGACAGCAGTGGGCGCTGTTGTTCGGTGTATATTTCAAGCTGGTAAAATGTATCACAGAACTGCGATGAAACGATTCGATTTGCATCCCGATGCAACATGATGTATCGTGTTTTTTTATATCACAGTTAAGGATGCAAAAAAAGCGCCGTATTGGCAATATATGAATGAGACACCGTAACAACACGTTCGCTGCTTTTCTCTCCGTTAAACCAATCTGATAGGAGAGCATTAAAGAATGTCAAACACAATTATCATAATCATTAGCTTCTGCGTCTCTCGTTAAAATCTGCCTGACACTTTTGCTTCCTTGAATTTCCCCATGCTACACTATTTTCTTTTTTCCTTTTAAATAAAATATAGGCCATTTCTGTGACCACATTGCTCTACTGTGAGTGCCATTTGGCGGGGGCAAAAAAAACCCAGGTCCACACCTGTAAGGGATGCATTTATTTTCACATAACGCAAACTGAACTCTGATTGGCTGCCCATGTGACTTGCACGTCCAAGCTGTGCACGCGGGAATAGCGACACGCCCTCGAAGATCTGGCCATTTTGTTTACCCTTTTTTTACCATCTTTTATCCCCATTTTCTTATTTTAAGTTAATGCCTTTATTTTGAGTAGGCTCAACCGCGATTGCACGCCCGTCCCATTACTATGGCGCACAGACCAGACCAGCACGCGCACCCCCCAGAACGCATGCGCCCAGCCGCCGCTTCTTTTAACGCAGCGGTCCACCTAGTGGGCTGCCGCAGCTACTGCACCAGGTGCAACTGCAGCTGGAAGCCCACCCTGACTGAAATAAGTGAGTGGTCGGAAATCGCGTGTGGAGCTCCAGGAAAGAATGTGTGTAGAATGAGCGCGCGAGAACGTGAAGGAAGTTAAATTCTGATCGGGAGTGGGATTTCGACACAACGCCTGCAATTCAACAAAACAAAGCAAAAAACTCGCGCAGGGGTAAGTGGTCTAAGGACGTGGTCATTGGTCAGCTTCAAGCAGGGTCTTCCAAGTGCATATTTTTCTGACCAATCACAAGCTTTAATGTCTCTGAAGTCTAAAAGCTCGATCTAACATATACACAAAACAGTACAACACTAATTAATAACAATGTTGTCCCCTAGAGTGTGGGGGTGGTGGCGGGTTAATAAAAAGCAAATAGATAAAAAAATATATATTAATAAAATGAGAAACAACAGAAGGAAGGCAATTTAATTCCCCCTGCTGGGCAGCTGTAAAACTGCACCCTCCTTCAAAGCGGGGCCTCCTCTTTCAGGTGTCGTTTGTGTTTCTTTTCAGCGGCTTCATAATCCACAGTAAATGCAGTGCTGAGCCATATGAATTGTGGGTTAATAATCCATGCACAAAGGCTGTTTTCTCTCTCATTTATATTCTTATGTAAGGGAAAGTTTTGAAAGCAATTTCCACAGCACTGTAGAGAGAGAGAGAGAGAGAGAGAGAGAAAAGTAATTGTGTGGTCCACCGCTGGGGGAGAGCCCTATCCTTTTTGAATTGTAATTGAAAAGGCCTGAATACGGTGATAAATCTGCACCACGGAGCAGCTTATTTCCAGTCATTCATAACCAAGGAATGACAGAAACAATGACTTATTAGACATATCTGGCATTTCATTCCAAAGCATTAAAAATGGTATTCCTTCTTCACATTTTCCCTCCCCCAAAAAAGTAAAAGTTTTTTTAGATAGTTTAGAAGTTTAGATATAGTCTAACTCCCTCCATACGCAGGCGGAACAGTTTACATTTTGGGTCATAAATATAAATTCCCTGTGCAATTATCGGAAATCTAGATTGAAAATGTGATTCGTAAATGCATTTCTAACCCCCCCCCCGCCCCCAATGCTGGTGCTTGAAACTCTGTGGCCTGCGAATTTTCCATTGGATCAATTACGATCTGTGGGTGTGTGTGCGTTTGTATGTATGTGGGTGTGTGAGTGTGTTTGTGCACCTCCAGCCAAACCATTCTGTCTTGCTGAAGTGTCCTTTTACTCAGGCCCTCCTAGAAACGGCACGAATACACCGCTGACTGGATCAATACGAACAACTTAATGAAGTGACTATTGAAACAGACTGGGCCCAGTCAGAGGGTCAACTTGGCACTGCAAAGACACATTAATCTTCTGCAGACGTGACTGATGTCAGATGAACTGATCAATAGGCAATTGATACAACTGACATACAACTAAAGTCTTTTTTCTTTTTTTTAATGTTTCGTCCAGGGTTGTGATACCTTCTCACGTACGATTTTGATGTACATTTCATCCTCAAATCCTCCAGCAGATCATTCATTTCAGTCGGCGAGTGCATTTTTTTTGTCTTTAAAACCAGTGGCAGTCGCCCCTAGGGGGCGCTCAGGCGCCACCCACCTGACATTTCAAGCCATTGCAGGCATTTAGCAGACGCTCTTATCCAGAGCGACTCACACAGTTTACATTTATTTTACATACAATCCATTTATACAGCTGGATATTTTACTGATGCAATTCAGGTTAAGCACCTTGCTCAAGGGTACAACGGGACTAGCCCACCTGGGAATCAAACCTGCAACCTTTTTACCTTACAAGTTCATTTTTGAAATGAGCATTATTTAATCACTACGCAAGTACCTTAAGACAATATTATGAACACAGTGTGCATAAATGTAGATTATCTGCAATAAAATATGTCCTTCCTGTTCAATGTAAGACGGAGCAGTGCCTACCGCTTCAGGCAAGCTGCAGGCCTCTCCCCGGCGTGAGTGATGAGCATTCCTGCCACACACAGCCACTTTAGAGCCTTACCCGGCCACTCGATATCTGAGGCGGAGTGTTTCTGAAAGCTATCGAAACATCTCCTACGAAGGCGAAAGTCGGAACGCCGGTGCTCTTAACCCCCCACCCGAAAACAAATTGCGCTCAAATGGACAACCATCGCCCAGGTCTCAGAAATTCACAATCTTTTTTTTTTTTTTTTTTTTTTTTTTCATTCCCCTGCCAAGGGCAGCTTCTGATGCTCGCAGTTACACCAGTCACATTCCAAACCGGAAACCGAATTCCCTCCTTACACCTGAGCATGGCGCTGTGGGGGCAATCATCTGTTTAACCTAGGACAAAAAAGGGAAAAGGACAACATATATAGCGGTTTAGGGAATGAGAAGAATAATATGCATATTGAAGAAATATTGGAGGCCTGACATACAGGTAAACACTATCAGGAATAAAGGGTTCTGGTGGCTCTGTTATGGTGTGGGGTGCATTTTCCTGACATGGTTTAGGTCCACTCAACCCCTTAGAGGGAAAGGTAAACTCCAAACTGACTTGTGGCAAAGGTGGCATCCTATGACAGTGCCGTGTTTAAAGTCACTGAGCTCTTTACAAACCATTCTGAATTCTAAATGTTTGTCTGTGGCTATGTGCTGGATTTTATGCACCTGTTGGCAATGGGTGTGGCTGAAACACCTGAACTCAGTAATTAGTAGGGTGTCCACTGACTTTTGGCCATATGGTCAGGTGTCCGTTAACTGTGTTCCTGTATGATTATGCACAGCTAACATTGCCGTCATCGGGGGTAGACCTGTTGTGTACTGCATGCTGTACTGTATTAAAAAAATATATATTGATACCAGAGGATATCTCAGGTCTGAATTTAAAACATAGATAACACAGTAACCTAATGATAAAGCAAGGTGTGTTGAACAGAAATTGTGGACACGAGTACCCAAATATTAAAATGTGAAAGTCTCACAACGGCTATAGCGAAATCAAAATATCTGTTCTCTAGCCAGCGGTTGCTCCATCTACTTTGATTTGAGTCACAGGAACTGCAGTTGCTTTCAGTGAAGGCAGGGAGCAGAGCTTTCAGACGGCCGCCATCCGAGGCGTCCCTCTCATCGGGAGGTGGCCTCCGCTAGGGAGAAGGAGGAACGGATTGTCGGGTCAGGTAAACATCACTGCAGTCAGGTCCTCCTCCTGAGCCCCAGTGGAGCACCGGAGGGAACGCGAGATGGACACAGTGGCAGACGGCGTGTGAAGAACGGAATGTGCATCTGCCACATCGGCTTCTGGCTCTTTTTCCAGTGTCGTGTAAACGCAGAACTAGGCAAATGGGGGAGGATTGCAAAAGCCGCTATTCCGGCAAATACGGAGGTGATCTGGTAATATTAATCCAGTACAAATCGAATCCAGTACGAAATCTCCGTAAATCAAGCACGTAATTTGTGTGGCTCTGAATCATTTCCTCAAATTGCCTCTGGAAATGCTATTATTCTTCTCCCGGGTCCAGTTTTTTTTGACCCTCCATTAAATAGAAGAAACACACTATACAGGAGGTGAGGTCGATGCAAAGCCTTGACCTTTCCCTTGGGATCTGGGGTACTTTCAGTGAATTCAAGTGAGTTACTGACTTTACTTATCCCTTGTGAATGGACCACATGAAACTCAGAGGTTTTTAAAAAAATGTTTAAACCTACCAAGTCAACATTGATCTTTATTTAATTCTCATAATGTTACTGCGTGGCCAGAAAAGACTAGAACTTTTGTCTGGGTTATTGGGGTATGTACACTACATGGCCAAAAGTCAGTGGACACCTGACCATCACACCTATATGAGCTTGTTGGACATCCCATTCTAAAACCATGGGCATTAATATGGAGTTGGACCCCCCTTTGCGCCTATGACAGCTGCCACTCTTCTGGGAAGGCTTTCCACAAGATTTTGGAGTGTGTCTGTGGGAATTTGTGCCCATTCAGCCAAAAGAGCATCTGTGAGGTCAGGCACTGATGTTGGATGAGAAGGCCTGGCTCAAAATCGGCGTTCTAATTCCTCCCAAAGGTGTTCAATGGGGTTGAGGTCAGGGCTCTGTGCAGGGGCATATCTAGTAGGGCAGACATTTCACAAACTGACTTGTGGCAAAGGTGGCATCCTATGACAGTGCCGCGTTTAAAGTCGCTGAGCTCTTGACGAACCATTCTGAATTCTAAATGTTTGTCTGTGGCTATGTGCTGGATTTTATGCACCTGTTGGCAATGGGTGTGGCTGAAACACCTGAACTCAATAATTAGTAGGGTGTCCACTGACTTTTGGCCATATAGTGTAGGTGTGATGGTCAGGTGTCCACTGACTTCTGGCCATATAGTGTAGTTTGTTTTTAAGTTATTTGACAATTGACAGCACCCATTATATTTGCCATTTGGACGCTCACAGCTCACAGGGAAACGGACATAAACGCAAAAGCATCAACGACGCCATGTAGATCGATCAACAAGATATATAGTGAGTATATCATGAAATTATGGATTTGGACAGAGTGCTCCTTTAAATTTAGTCCAGGAGAGGACACAAATTTACTTAAATTCACACACAAACATTGTTTCATACAGTTAGAGTGAAAATCAGGTTAAACCAAATTGTATCTTTTATTATTACCAGGAAATTTTAAGCAACAGCCGAGAATGATGAACCTCTTTCAGGTCATAAAATATGCCATTAAATATTCTTAGGTTGGAAAGCTATAGCCTGACTCTAGACAGTTACAGTTTCTGCCAATGTTGACATATAATCAGATTTCTGTTGTCAGAGCTGTGCATTTTGAGACAATTGGCACATGACCATAACATTTACGCTCACATATCGAGTGCTCAAAAACGATGTGGTCCAGCGTGTGGGCGGAGTTGATAACAGCAACACAGGTCGTTAAATTATTCCCTACGAACCCGTTTGGGGGAAGCGTGTTAAATCGCAGCGCACACGCTAGCTCGATCGTTAACTCAACAAAGATCCAACATCGTTACTGGAGGATTCACCCCTGGATAACGTCTTCCAGCAATTCTGGGAGTGATATCCGTCATTTGCCGTTATATTCTTTGTGTTAGTCCATTACCTATATTCAAAATTATTTCGATGATTGTTGAGACTTTAAAAGAAGTGGGTGGGAACGGATTTGGGCAATATAAGAAACCCGTTGCCCAAATCCGTTTTCCCCATATTTTTGGGGGGCAAAATGCAGATAGCATTCTGAGATGTTTCACAGAGGGTATGAGTCAGCCAATAACCTATATTGAAAATTGGGAAAAAACGTAGTGGGTGTTTGAGAGTGCACATGTAGACGTCACATGTAAACAGATTTGGGCACCACACTGATCCGGCCAATTCGTTTTTTAAATCAAGACGCAACAACATGAAATATTAATAACTGGTCATATTTTTATGGTTCTTTAACTGGATATCTCAAAAGCCACTTTAATCATGTATTTTATTCACATTCCTCACACAAGATCAAAAAATGATTGATTGTTAAATCTGTTTATACATTCTTCTTTTATGCATATTGCAGCAGTGGGCACTGAATCAAGACATAGGAAGATTTGCTTTTCCATTCTAGTGCTACCAACTTTATTAAAACAAAGCTTCCCCACTGGGAAGCACAAAGAACAGCACAAAAACACGGGAAACTCACGAGGGTCACTTATCACCCAGACAGACACAGTCATGGTTACAACATTAATCCAATGAATGACACAAGGGGTGATGGGAAACTGACAAGGAAGATACCTGACAAGGAAGTTACCTCCCCCCCAAAAAAAAAATACAAAAACAAAAAAACATCAGATCTACACGAATCTCGTGGTTGATACTTTCTGATCCGGAAAAGCGGAAATCTGTGTATCCGCGGAACTCTTTAATCGCTGACATTTTCTGGTGCCCATTTGAATGATACACAATTTAAAAAACAGAATACATTGGAAGGGCTTTCACCTGTATGAATTCTAATGTTTTTTAGTTTTTTCTAATTAGCTGACTGATTCTCACAGGTGTTACACTGAAAGGGAGATTTTGAAAGGTCAAATCTTGATTTAAATGATAAACCATCAGACATATTTCCCATATTACATTAGTGGGGCTTTTTACCTGTATGAATTTGAAGGTGGTTATTTAAATTAGATTTCTTATTAAAAAAATCTCCCATTTAAAGAATATTTACGACTAAAACACTTCCCACACTGAGTACATTTGTAGGGCTTTTCACCTGTATGAATTCTCTGGTGATTATTTAAATGAGGTCTCGTAGTAAAACACTTCTCACACTGAGTACATTTGTAGGGCTTTTCACCTGTATGAATTCTTTGGTGACTATTTAAATTAGATTTACAATTTAAACACTTCCCACAGTGACTACATTTCTAGGGCTTTTCATCGATATGGATTCTCTGGTGACTATTTAAATTTGCCTTCTTATTAAAACACTTCCCACACAGAGTACATTTGAAGGGCTTTTCACCTGTATGAATTCTCTGGTGATTATTTAAATGATATTTCTTATTAAAACACTTCCCACACAGAGTACATTTGAAGGGCTTTTCACCTGTATGAATTCTCTGGTGATTATTTAACTGATATTTCGTAGTAAAACACTTCTCACACTGAGTACATCTGTAGGGCTTTTCACCTGTATGAAGTCTCTTGTGGACATTTAAAGATGATGATTCGGTAAAACACTTTCCACACAAAGTACATTTGTAAGGCTTTTCACCTGTATGAGTTCTCTGGTGACTATTTAAACTAGATTTACAATTAAAACACTTCCCACAGTGACTACATTTGTAGGGCTTTTCATCTATATGAATTCTCTGGTGACTATTTAAATTTGCCTTCTTATTAAAACACTTCCCACACAGAGTACATTTGAAGGGCTTTTCACCTGTATGAATTCTCTGGTGATTACTTAACTGATATTTCGTATTAAAACACTTCTCACACTGAGTACATCTGTAGGACTTTTCACCTGTATGAAGTCTCTTGTGGATATTTAAAGCTGATGATTCGGTAAAACACTTTCCACACGAAGTACATTTGTAAGGCTTTTCACCTGTATGAATTCTCTGGTGACTATTTAAATTAGATTTACAATTAAAACACTTCCCACAGTGACTACATTTATATGGCTTTTCACCTGTATGAATATTCAGGTGACAATTTAAAGAATATTTACGAGTAAAACACTTCTCACACTGAGTACATTTGTAGGCATTTTCACCTGCATGAATTCCCTTATTTTGGATTAATTTTGATGGCTTATTAAAGCATCTCACATGTTGGGTACAGCTGGATTGTTCTTCACCTGTATGAATTCTCTGGCGTCTACGTAATCTGTATGCGTGAGACTGAATGCTCTGATTACCTACTGTGTATATTTTACAGTGATGATCTAAGTCACCACATTGTATCTGCAGATCAGGAATTACCGTTACTTCATTTTTAATGTCTGGTGTTGGCTCCCCCAAACATTTCCATGGTTCAGTCTGGCCTTTGCCATCGACACCATCTCCATTCATCCCAGTATTCCTGAGATCACTCACTAAACCTTCAGTGGATTCACACTTGGTTTCATCAGATTTGATATCGACACAGTTAACATCCTGCAGTTCACTGAAGTGTTCAGCCTTAAGGTGGCCTTCATTGCAGGTCTCCGTTTTGAGTTCATCAGGATGCAGAAGGGGTACATATCCCATCTCCACCTTAAAATCCCCAGTGTGGGTGGAGCCCAGATCAGTTTCTGTTTTTATCAATGATGTGTCTGTGTGGTGAACATCACTGATGATCACACCGTGTACTTTACCCCATTCTGGCTCCTGTGTGCTGAGTCCTGCTACAGCAAACTCGGACTCTGCCATGTCAAGACACCAAATCTGAGTTCCTCTTCTTTCTGTCTGATCCTGAGCTGCTCAGTGGGCTCTGGTAGTGTCGTCTCAGTCAGTCAGACCCTTGCCTGCATCGTACTGCTGCTCAAAGATGTGCAGATCCTGCAGGGAAATTATTTAGCCTTAAACTGGGTCCTCCTGCATCAGATGAGAAAAGTGTACATTTTCAACTAGTTTTTATCATCAATTTGTTCTTTCCTCCCAATTTGGAAAGCACATTCACGTTTGGAGGCCTATCTCATTGCTGCAACATCCTCCTTAAATTTGGCAGAGCACGGACCAGCGCACTCTCCACCGAGTTGTGTGGTACCAGCCGCCACTTCTTTACAGTCTGCAGTCCACCAGTTGAGCTGCTGCCAGCTGTCCAAATGTCCGTCAACGTTTTCGGTGTTGAATAATTAAAAATGCTAAAGAAAAAAATCTATTTAGCCGAAGTTCCAGGAAACTGCCAGTTTGGTATCTTTTAGGTCATAAGCACATTGCGTGTCAACAGAAAAGCGCCAGCTCAAGTTCCAGTAGCCTATTTGACAACTTTAAAGCTAAATATTTCATAACTACACATTTTGCCGGTAGAACCCTGTAATTTGTATATGCTGTTTCTGTACCTCCCCCTTATAGAATGAAATGCTTTCTTTACCGTGTCACTTTTTGTGTGCAACTATCGCGATTATATAATTAACACACAAGATCCGTTATCTGACTTTGAATTATTCAAAACTGGTTGAAATAGTTTTAAACTGCGTTTTGAAATCATTTGTTTTGCATTTATAGCAAGGTGTTAAAAATGAACATACTGAAATTCCCCTTACTCCAAAGACCCCGATTTCCTCCAACAGAGTAGTGATAGTAAAACAGGTTTAGTTTGCTTGTATTCACCTGAACTGAAGGCTTACCTGTGCGTTTAGTGAAGCTAGTTTGTGTTCCCTAATGTGCAGATCTGGGTGTGCATGTTTTTCCGTGTACCAAAGGCGTACTCATATCCACAATCTTAGCTTCCGTGTTTAGCTTTTAAAAAAAATATCTGACGAAAAATACAACTCGTCTTTCACTGGCCAGGTTCATCCTCCAATCTCATC
This sequence comes from Aldrovandia affinis, assembly GCA_029706075.1. Classification (NCBI taxonomy): domain Eukaryota; kingdom Metazoa; phylum Chordata; class Actinopteri; order Notacanthiformes; family Halosauridae; genus Aldrovandia; species Aldrovandia affinis. Next base: position 3,476,135 of record JAINUG010000084.1, on the reverse strand, counting down.
ACAAGGCCAGAGCGGGATATTTGAAAATGTCGGTGAACTTTAATTAACGACTTTTGTTAACAAACACAATCAACTCAATTGCAGAAAATACCCAAACACTGGTCATTGTTTCGTAGTGAACAATTGCCTTATCGACCAGCTCGCTCACAAATACAATAATACGAAGTTCAGTCAAACGGACTTACCCGTATTCGCTCCGATATGGTTCTCTCTAGCAGTTTGATAATTCGATTACTTTTAATCGAAACATCTGATTAACTTTATGCAATCTCAACGACTGATCCCGTGTAATTGTTCGCAACCAGCACGAACATTTACGAAACTTTCGTTTCTAGCTCCATTCCAAAACGTTTTCCTCAGTCCCAGAGCAGTTGCCAACTCTCGCGAGACAAGTACGTTAAGTACCGTCTCCATAGTAACGGCAGTAACCGTTCATGATCTTCCAGTTAAAATGGCGTCACGGTTACTGCTGTAAAACGCATTTTTTTAAACAAATAATTTATAACAAGTTCAAAGTGTACAATCAAGAAAGGCAGTTACATAGCTAATACAGGCATTTCCAAGTATATAGAAACGGAGTGAATAGTTACATAGCAAGCAAGATAAAATTAAACACATTTTAATACATTTACACAGGGGTCACATCATCAGATCATAGCATTAAATAATTTTAGGGCAGGATTACTTCTAATTAATTTCAAAGATCAAGTAAAAAGGGAAATCTCATTCTTAAATATCAAAAACAAAGGTGGGGTTTTATACAATTTGTATTTGTTAAATGATATTTAGGTAGGATCAAATTGTTAATGTTATTGAAAATACCTATCCTTCATGAAAACACCAAATTGTATATTATCTTAAAGAAAGACTGGGAATATTACACATTTAGAGTGAACCCAATCATGTAATTGAACCCAAAATTACAGATAAAATGACATTTGAAAAATAGATCCGGGCAAGAACAAAAACGTGAACCCGCGGTCCCAGGGTGGGGCAACCGGTAAAGGCACTTGTTCGAAGTACAGGTTGCCCACTGCGGCCTGGGTTAGGAACAGATTTAAGCACCATGAAAACCCCATTGCTCAAAGCCGTTTCCCCTATGGATTTAGAAAAATATATAAAGCATCCTGAATAGTCTCACAGACGATATGTGTCCACCCATTACCTATAATGAATCAAGAGGCAACAAAGGAAATACTACGCACTGGTCATTTTTTAATGGTTCTTTAACTGAATATTTCAAAAGTCACTTCAATCATGTCTCTTTATTTTGTACATTGTGAAAAAAATGAGACATTTAATACATTATAACCAAAAAAGTAGACAATATCAATAGTTTTTGAACAAAGGAAGTCTGTTTAAACATGTCTCCTATGCACATGTACATGTAAATCACAAACAAGTCATATATAACAATCAAATACTATCAGAGCCACTTGCCAAGCTTGGGAGCTATTCAAAAGTTATTACATTTTACATTTTAATAATTTTGCAGACGCTCTTATCCATAGCGACTTACAAGATGTCATCTAAAGCGACGCTACCTACAATTCTCATTGGGACAGGAAATATTTAATATTGAAATTTCAAGAATTATGTTTAGTTTTGGAAGGATCTTGTTTTGGAAAGTCACTATCATTAGTGGGTGTATAACTAGATTGTCTAATGTCAGCAAGTAAACAAGCAACAAAACATTTTTTTCTTGTTAACATTTGGCTAGCTAACAATTAGCTTCCTAATGTAATCAAATTTTGATAGTTTCCTATAATAGTAATTATCACCAATAATATAATATATGCCATTTAACAGATGCTTTTATCCAAAACAACTTACAGTAATGAATGCATATATTTTTCAGTATATGTGGTCTCAATGGGAATTGAATCGAACACACAACCTCAGCGTTGCCAACGCCATGCTCTACCTACGGAGGCACACAGAACCAGTGTGGCCAATAACTAATACACTATTAGTTTATTGGTCCCGTTTATTTTCCTTGCGAGTTTCACTCACAACTACTTCCTTGTCAGTCTCCACTTCAAAGTGTTTCTGGATTATTGCGGGCTTTTCACCTGTATGAATTCTCTGGTGACTATTTAAATTTGCCTTCTTATTAAAACACTTCCCACACAGAGTACATTTGAAGGGCTTTTCACCTGTATGAATTCTCTGGTGATTATTTAAATGATATTTCTTATTAAAACACTTCCCACACAGAGTACATTTGAAGGGCTTTTCACCTGTATGAATTCTCTGGTGATTATTTAACTGATATTTCGTATTAAAACACTTCTCACACTGAGTACATCTGTAGGGCTTTTCACCTGTATGAAGCCTCTTGTGGATATTTAAAGCTGATGATTCGGTAAAACACTTTCCACACGAAGTACATTTGTAAGGCTTTTCACCTGTATGAATTCTCTGGTGACTATTTAAATTAGATTTACAATTAAAACACTTCCCACAGTGACTACATTTGTAGGGCCTTTCATCGATATGAATTCTCTGGTGACTATTTAAATTTGCCTTCTTATTAAAACACTTCCCACACAGAGTACATTTGAAGGGCTTTTCACCTGTATGAATTCTCTGGTGATTATTTAAATGATATTTCTTATTAAAACACTTCCCACACAGAGTACATTTGAAGGGCTTCTCACCTGTATGAATTCTCTGGTGATTATTTAACTGATATTTCATATTAAAACACTTCCCACACTGAGTACATCTGTAGGGCTTTTCACCTGTATGAAGTCTCTTGTGGATATTTAAAGCTGATGATTCGGTAAAACACTTTCCACACAGAGTACATTTGTAGGGCTTTTCACCTGTATGAATATTCAGGTGACAATTTAAAGAATATTTACGACTAAAACACTTCCCACACAGAGTACATTCGTAAGGCTTTTCACCTGTATGAATTCCCTTATTTTGGATTAATTTTGATGGCTTATTAAAGCATCTCACATGTTGGGTACAGCTGGATTGTTCTTCACCTGTATGAATTCTGTGGCGTCTACGTAATCTGTATGTGTGAGACTGGATGCTCTGATTACCTGCTGTGTATATTTTACAGTGATGATCCAAGTCACCACATTGTATCTGCAGATCAGGAATTACCGTTACTTCATTTTTAATGGCTGGTGTTGGCTCCCCCAAACATTTCCATGGTTCAGTCTGGCTTTTGCCATTGACACCATCTCCATTCATCCCAGTATTCCTGAGATCACTCACTAAACCTTCAGTGGATTCACACTTGGTTTCATCAGATTTGATATCGACACAGTTAACATCCTGCAGTTCACTGAAGTGTTCAGCCGTAAGGTGGCCTTCATCGCAGGTCTCCGTTTTGAGTTCATCAGGATGCAGAAGGGGTACATATCCCATCTCCACCTTAAAATCCCCAGTGTGGGTGGAGCCCAGATCAGTTTCTGTTTTTATCAATGATGTGTCTGTGTGGTGAACATCACTGATGACCACACCGTGTACTGTACCCCATTCTGGCTCCTGTGTGTTGAGTCCTGCAACAGCAAACTCGGACTCTGCCATGTCAAGACACCAAATCACTGAGTTCCTCTTCTTTCTGTCTGATCCTGAGCTGCTCAGTGGGCTCTGGTAGTGTCGTCTCAGTCAGTCAGACCCTTGCCTGCATTGTACTGCTGCTCAAAGATGTGCAGATCCTGCAGGGGAATTATTTAGCCTTAAATTGGGTCCTCCTGCATCAGATGAGAAAAGTGTACATTTTTAACTAGTTTTTATCATCAATCCCATTGCTGCAACATCCTCCTTAAATTTGGCAGAGCACGGACCAGCGCACTCTCCACCGAGTTGTGTGGTACCAGCTGCTGTTTCTTTACAGTCTGCAGTCCACCAGTTGATCTGCTGCCAGCTGTCCAAGTGTCCGTCAATGTTTTCAGTGTTGAATAATTAACAATGCTAAAGAAAAAAATCTATTTAGCCGAAGTTCCAGGAAACCGCCAGTTTAGTATCTTTTAGGTCATAAACACATTTTGCGTGTCAACACAAAAATGTATTAGCAAGCGCCATCTCAAGTTCCAGTACGTTACAACTTTAAAGCTAAATATTTCATAACGACGCTGTAATTTGTATATGCTATTTCTGTACCTGCCCCATATAGAATTAAATGCTTTCTTTACCGTGTCACTTCTGGCCAGAATTTGTGGGCAACTAAAGCGATTATATAATTAAAACACAAGATCCGTTATCTGACTTTGAATTATTAAAAACTGGTTGAAATAGTTTTGAAGTGCGTATTGAAATAATTCATTTTGCATTTATAGCAAGGTGTTAAAAATGAACATACTGAAATTCCCCTTACTCCAAAGACACCGATTTCCTCCAACATAGTCATAGTAAAACAGGTTTAGTTTGCTTGTATTCACCTGAACTGAAGGCTTACCTGTGCGTTTAGTGAAGCTAGCTTGTTTCCTAATGTGCACATCTGCGTGTGCATGTTTTTCCTCGTACCAAAGGCGTACTCATATCCACAATCTTAGCTTCCGTATTTAGCTTTACATTCTGTTTATTTAATGAAAAATACAACTCTTCTTTCACTGGCCAGGTTCATCCTCAAATCTCACCACAAGGCCAGAGCGGGATATTTAAAAATGTCGGCAAACGAATTTTGCAAACGAACACAATCAACGTAATTGCAGAAAATATATAAACAACACGGGTAACACAACCCTCGTAACGCTAACGACATTTTCATAATTCCAAAGGTTTCATAGTGAACAACAGCCCTATCGACCAGCTCGCCCAGAAATACAATACGAAGTTCAGTCAAACGGACTTAATCGTATTCGCTCCGACACGGTTCTCTCTCGCAGTTGATAATTCGATTACCTTTAATCGAAACATCCGATTAACTTCATGCAATCTCAACGACTGATCCCGTGTAATTGTTCGCAACCATAATGAAAATGTACAAAACTTCCGTTTCTGGCTCCATTTTCCTCGGTCCCAGACCAATTGCCAACTCTCGCGAGACAAGTACGCAACTTCGTCCGATCAGGAGACAACTAGTTAAGTATCGTCTCCGTAGCAACGGCAGTAACCGTTCATCATTCCAGTTAAAATGGCGTCACTACTACTACTACTGTAAAACGCATTTTGTAAAAACAAATAATTTATAACAAGTTCAAAGTGTACAATCAAAAAGGCAGTTACAATAATACAGGTATTTCCAAGTATATAAAAACTGAGTGAATAGTTACATAGCAAGCAAGATACAAATAAACACATTTTAATAGGCTACATTTACACAGGAGTCACATCAGGTCATAGCATTAAATAATCTTAGGGATTAGCATACTTCTAATTAATTTCAAAGATCAAGTAAAGAGGGAAATCTCATTCTTAAATATCAAAAACAAAGGTGGGGTTTTATACAATTTTAATCTGTGAATAAAATATTTTGCTAACATTAAAATGATCGACATTGGCACTGAATTATTTCGCTCATAGCTAGGGCTGCACGATATGGGCAAAATCTCATATTGCAATAATGTTGCTACACATTGCGATTGCGATACAGTACGCGATGTAACAAAACACATGGGTGGAAAATTGATCATTGATATTAAATGTTACAAACATCATATAATAGGCATTATATTAAGTGAATTAAGTGAACCCAAACAATACAAAAAATTCCAATATTAGTTTAGCCTACTGAAATGGTGAAAAAATGTATTTAACCGTTTCTGTTGAACTTAATCACATTACTGAATGAACACAGCTGTCCTACTGTTTCTTACACCACAGCACTGTTTATAAATAAAATATGTACAGAAATAAATTAAACCTTAAAAGATTATTTCATTTGAAGTGGGGACTGAAAATAAATGACAAATTAAAATAAAAAATATTCAATCTTTGTTCTTCAACAAAGAGCAAACAAGCGCTGTGTTTTCCCCCATGTGATCTCCAGGGGAAAACGATGTTTGCAGGCAGCGGCTTCTCAACTTCCATCCATCCATCCATTATCTAAGCCGCTTATTCCTGGTCAGGGTCGCGGGGGGGGGCTGGAGCCTATCCCAGCATGCGTTCCGGGCGAGAGGCAGGAATACACCCTGGACAGGTCGCCAATCCATCGCAGGGCACACACACCATTCACTCACACACTCATACCTACGGGCAATTTAGACTCTCCAATTAGCCTAACATGCATGTCTTTGGACTGTGGGAGGAAACCGGAGTACCCGGAGAAACCCACGCGGAGAACATGCAAACTCCGCACAGAAAGGCCCCCGGCCTGGATTCGAACCCGAGACCTTCTTGCTGTGAGGCGACAGTGCTATCCACTGCACCACCATGCTGCTGCTTCTCAACTTAAAAACCTTATTAATAAAGTGCACCGTTAAACTTGTATATGGCTCAGTTGTCTGCCTGGACCACAGGTCTGTTGTTGTCGCTCTGTCTGTTTAGCTTGTTAAGCCGGTGGATCAATTTCTGGAAGATCTCTTTGCTTACAGTATATATTAGCATCATGTCTTTTGCAAGGAGGAAGGTGATAACCTCTGTGATTTTGTTGCTGACAGTGTAGTGTAATGGTTAGGGAGCTGGGCTTGTAACTCAGAAGTTGCAGGTTCAATTCCCAGGTGGGGCACTGCTGTTGTACCCTTGAGCAAGGTACTTAACCTGAATTGCTTCAGTAAAATATCCAGCTGTATAAATGGATTGTATGTAAAGAAATGTAAACTGTGTAAGTCACTCTGGATAAGAGCGTCTGCTAAATGCCTAAAATGTTGTTGTGCCTTTGAGAGCTTTTTTCGTACGGCGTTGCACTTTAAAGCACACACGAGATTGATGCTTGCTTGGGCTGGGACTGAATCTGTGATGTGATTTTGGTCAATGAGTTCTGGAAAGCTAGTTTGCAAGTATGGGTGGGAAACAAATGCAAGACAAAACATGCTCAGCATCCAGTGCTGCTATAGACTTATATTGCAAAATTTGGCGGTATGATATTGCAAATGCTCATATCGGAATAAAGATCGGATTACAATATATCATTCACTACTACTCCTACCTCGTGCTGGACATATAAACCATTGACAGATTTTAATTCAATCCATAATCACTGGAGAAATACCAGATGACTGGAAGCAGGGTAGTATAATTCCAATATATAAGAAGGGGGACCGTACTGACCCAGGGAACTATAGGGCTGTCAGTTTAACTTGCATCGCATCTAAAATGCTGGAATGTATTATTAGGGATAAGGAATCATTCTTGAAAAATAATAGTATTTTAAGGGAGAGCCAACATGGTGTTCTCAAAGGGAGGTCATGCCTAACAAACCTCCTGGACGTTTTTGAAGGGGCTACAAAGTGTGTTGCCCTGAACCTGGCTTATGATATTATATATTTGGACTTTCAGAAAGCATTTGACAAGGTACCACATGAGAGGCTCATTGCTAAAAATGAATTCAGTAGGAATTGCAGGAGTAGCTTCAGAGTGGGTTCATAATTGGCTGCAAGAGCGAATACAAAGAGTAACAGTAGGTGGGGCCGTATCTGACCTCGGTGCTGTGGGCAGTGGTGGGTCCACCTCTGCTCTTCCTTATTTACATAAATGATCTTGATATGGACGTTAGTAGCAAAATAGTTACATTTGCAGATGATACTAAACTTGAGGGTTTGGCAAACAGTTTGGAATTGACTAAAGTAATCCAAGATGATTTAAACAAAATCCAAAAATGGGCAGATAGTACATGGCAGATGACATTCAATATTGCTCAATATAAACGTATACATGTGGGAAATAAAAACATCAGACAGGAGTATTTTATGGGAGGAGAAAAGTTAGTAGGTGTTCAATTTGAAAATGACTTAGGAATTGTAGTTGATCAAAGCCTATCTGCATCAAAACAGTGTGCTACAGCAGTGAAAAGGCCAACAGGATGCTGGGATACATAGCAAAAAGTATTGAGTATAAATCAAAGGAGGTTATATCAATGTTATATAATGCCTTTGTCAGACCTCATTTAGAATTCTGTGTGCAGTTCTGGGCACCGCACTACAAGAAAGATATAGAAGCTGTAGAAAAAGTCCAAAGAAGGGCAACTAAACTGATACCTGGTCTGAAAGGTAAAAGTTATGATGACAGACTTAAGGCACTCAATCTATTTAAGCTTAGCAAACGGAGATCTAGTGGGGATTTGATTGAGGTTTTTAAATTCCTAAAAGGGATTAACAAAGTGAAATACCAAAGATAAGATTTGTTTAAGATAAGGGGTCAGCAGAACAGAGTCCACAGGTGGAAATTAGTTAAAGGCAAATTCTGCACAGATATTGGGACGTTTTTCTTTACACAGAGTTGTCAATGCCTGGAACAGCTTGCCAGGTCAGGTAGTAGAGGCAGAAACACTTGGGCTATTCAAGTCCAGGCTAGATGCAGTACTAGATACTCTTTAGATTAGGACATAACGAGCCTAGATGGGCCGAACGGCCCGTTCTCATCATTATGTATTCCTATGTTCTCTTCATAAAACACTGGCTTTTCACCTGTATGAATTCTATGGTGATTACTTAAATGAGATTTTGTATTAAAACACTTCTCACACTGAGAACATTTGTAAGGCTTTTCAGATGTATGAATATTCAGGTGACAATTTAAATTTGATCTGTTACGAAAACATTTGTCACACTGAGTACATTTGTAAGGCTTTTCACCTGTATGAATTCTCTGATGGCTATTTAAATGAGATTTTGTACTAAAACACTTCTCACACTGAGTACAACTGTAGGGTTTTTCACCTGTGTGAATTCTATAGTGACGATTTAAATGATATTTGGTATTAAAACACTTCTCACACTGAGTACATTTGTAGGGCTTTTCACCTGTATGAATATTCAGGTGACAATTTAAAGAATATTTACGACTAAAATACTTCTTACACAGAGTACATTTATAGGGTTTTTCACCTGTATGAATTCTCTGATGGCCACTTAAAACAGATCTCTTAATAAAACACTTCTCACACTGAGTACATTTGTAGGGCTTTTCACCTGTATGAATTCTCTGGTGGATACTTAAAGTAGATTTATAATTAAAACATTTCCCACAATGAGTACATTTGTAGGCATTTTCACCTGTATGAATTCCCTTATTTTTGATTAATTTTGATGACTTATTAAAGCATCTCACATGTTTGGTACAGCTAGATTTCTCTTCACCTGCATGAATTCTCTGGCGTCTACGTAATCTGTATGTGTGAGACTGGATGCTCTGATTACCTGCTGTGTATATTTTACAGTGATGATCTAAGTCACCACATTGTATCTGCAGATCAGGAATTACCGTTACTTCATTTTTAACGTCTGGTGTTGGCTCCCCCAAACATTTCCATGGTTCAGTCTGGCCTTTTCCATCAACACCATCTCCATTCATCCCAGTATTCCTGAGATCCCTCACTAAACTTTCAATGGATTCACACTTGGTTTCGTCAGATTTGATGTCGACACAGTTAACATCCTGCAGTTCACTGAAGTGTTCAGCCTTAAGGTGGCCTTCATCGCAGGTCTCCGTTTTGAGTTCATCAGGATGCAGAAGGGGTACATATCCCATCTCCACCTTAAAATCCCCAGTGTGGGTGGAGCCCAGATCAGTTTCTGTTTTTATCAATGATGTGTCTGTGTGGTGAACATCACTGATGACCACACTCTGTACTGTACCCCATTCTGGCTCCTGTGTGCCAAGTCCTGCAACAGCAAACTCTGACTCTGCCATGTCAGACACCAAATCACTGAGTTCCTCTTCTTTCTGTCTGATCCTGAGCTGCTCAGTGGGCTCTGGTAGTGTCGTCTCAGTCATTCAGACCCTTGCCTGCATCGTACTGCTGCTCAAAGATGTGTAGATCCTGCAGGGAAACAGGGAAATTATTTATCCTTAAACTGGGTCCTCCTGCATCAGATGAGTAAAGTGTACAACTGCTAAAAACATAAATTCAGTGCAAGTTACATGAAACCGCCAGTTTAGTACCTTTTAGGTCATGAATAGATTGCGTGTCAACACAAAAATGTATTAGAACTAGAGCTAAGTTCCAGTATGTGAAAACTTTAAAGCTTAATATTTCACAACTACACCTTTTGCTGGTAGAAGCCTGTAATTTGTATGTGTCCATTTCTGTACCTCATCCATATAGAATGAAATGCTTTCTTTTTGGGCAGAATTTGTGTGCAACTATCACGATTATATAGTTAACACAAGAGATCTGTTATCTGACTTTCAATTATTAAAAACTGGTTGAAATAGTTTTAAAGTGCGTATTGAAATAAATAGTTTTGCATTTATGTCAAGGTATAGCAAATGAACACACTGAAATTCCCCTTACTCCAAAGACCCATGTTCTCCCAACAGAGTACTTATACAGTAGTAAAAGCAGGTGTAGTTTGTTTGTATTCACCTGAACTGAAGCCTTAACTGTGCGTTAAGTGACGCTAGCTTATGGATGCTAATGTGCACATCTGCGTGTGCATTTTTGTGTGTGTTTATTTAATGAAAAATACAACTCGTCTTTCAATGGCCAGGTTCATCCTCCAATCTCATCACAAGGCCAGAGCGGGATATTTGAAAATGTCGGTGAACTTTAATTAACGACTTTTGTAAACGAACACAATCAACTCAATTGCAGAAAATACCCAAACACTGGTCATTGTTCCGTAGTGAACAATTGCCTTATCGACCAGCTCGCCCACAAATACAATAATACGAAGTTCAGTCAAACGGACTTACCCGTATTCGCTCCGATATGGTTCTCTCTAGTAGTTTGATCATTCGATTACTTTTAATCGAAACATCTGATTAACTTCATGCAATCTCAACGACTGATCCCGGGTGCGTGTTCGCAACCAGTATGAAAGTTTACGAAACTTTCGTTTCTGGCTCCATTCCAAAACGTTTCCTCGGCCCCAGACAAATTTCCAACTCTCGCGAGACAAGTACGCAACTTCGTCCGATCGGGGACAACGACGTTATTTATCGTCTCCGTAGCAACGGCAGAAACAGTTCATCATTTTCCAGTTAAAATGGCGTCAGTACTACTACTGCAAAACGCATTGTTTTTAAACAAATAATTTATAACAAGTGCAAAGTGTACAATCAAAAAGGCAGTTACATAGCTAATAATACAGGCATTTCCAAGTATATAAAAACGGAGTGAATAGTTACAAGCAAGCAAGATAAAATTAAACATATTTGAATACATTTACACAGGGGTCACATCATCAGATCATAGCATAAATAATTTTAGGGCAGGATTACTTCTATTTCAGAAAGAATATGCAAAGATCAAGTAAAAATGGAAATTTCATTCTTAAATATCAAAAACAAAGGTGGGGTTTTATACAATTTGTATTTGTGAAAAAATATTTTGGTAACATTATCAAATTGTTAATGTTATTGAAAATAACTATCCTCCATGAAAACACCAAATTGTATTGTCTTAAAGAAAGACTGGGAATATTACACATTTAGAGTGAACCCAATCATGTAATTGAACCCAAGATTACAGATAAAATGACATTTGAAAAATAGATGTTCCACATTTTCAGTTTTTTGTAAAGCATCTTTGTGACAGTGCTCTACTTAGGAGTGTGAATGTCATTGGGAGGAAATAATTTATTTGCTTTAGCGGGCTGCTGGTCGCAGCTACTTTGACTCACAAGGGCTTTGTGGAGGGCGTCGGTCTCGGCCACGTGGGAGTGGCATGGTTGCCTGTGTGTTTACATGTTGTGGAGGCCTTTGGAGCAGGGAGACATTCCGGGGGCAGGTTTGGCACTCTCACAGGGTGTGAGAGTGAACTGTCACCCGGAAGGTTGCTCCAAAGGCCATAATTGATGTAATTATTATTTAATTGGTGTCAATCAGTTAATTGATAGGGAAGTAAATTGGCTGATTGGGTGTCTGTGTGAGAATGTGAGTGAGTGATAGATAGATGGGTGATTGCCTCACGAGTCCCACCTGAGCCAGGCAGAAAGTGAGCCTATTTAAGAGCGGGTGGGGTGAGTGGGGAATCAGTTAGTCTTTTGTCTTGTTGCGTGCGTGCGCGCGTGCGCTGTTCGTTGTTTGTGGAGTTTTGTGTGCGTTTGTCAAAAGTGACTGTGTAGAGTGCTTCCGGTGTGATTGGTGAAAGAGAGCGAGAGGGTGCCCTGAGAGAGGGTCCGCCCCTCGCCCTCGGTTTTATTGGTGTGATTGAAAGAGAACTCGCACTCGGGCAGTGGAGAGTGTTTCTGGGCAACAGCCTGAGAACTCTCACTGTGGGGAGTGGCGAGTGTCTCTGTATGCATGGGTTGGAGAACTCGCACTGCAAAGTTCGAGTGTCTCAGTATGAATGGGTGGGAAGCACTTGAAAGGTCACTGGATATGTGTGTGCCTGGGGAGGTTCCAGGGGAACTCCGGAGGAAGAGGCACGGTGTCCCGTAAGTTATGATTATTTTAGTTTGTTACTTTAGTTCGTTGTTTTTACCCGAAAGCTTCGCGGCGAATAGGGTGAAGAGTGAAGGGTGTAAGGTGAAAGACCAAAGACCTAATATGAAAACCCTGTTGCTCAAAGCCGTTTCCCCTATGGTTTTAGCTAAATATATAAAGCATCCTGAATAGTTTCACAGATGATATGTGTCCACCCATTACCTATAATGAAGGAACAAAGGAAATACTAAGCACCGGTCATTTTTTAATGGTTCTTTAACTGAATATTTCAAAAGTCACTTCAATCATGTCTCTTTATTTTGCACATTTTGAAGAAAAATCTGATATTTAATACATTATAACAAAAAAAACACAGTAGCCCATATCAATCATTTTTGAACAAAGTAAGTCTGTTTAAACATGTCTCATGCATATTTTGTACATGTAAATCATAAACAAAAGTCATAAATAACAATCAAATATCAGAGTCAGATGCCAAGCTTGGGAGCTATTCAAAAAAGGTATTACATTTTAAGCATTACTCTTATCCGGAGCAACTTACACAATGTCATCTAAAGTGACGTTAGGTACAATTGTCATTGGGACAGGGAATATTTCATATTCAAATTTCAAGAGTTAAGTTCAGTTTTGGGAGGATCTTGTTTTGGATAGTTGCTTTCATTAGTGGGTGTGCAGCTAGGTTGTCTAATGTCACTAAGTAAACAAGCAACAAAAGAAACATTTTCTTGCTAACAATTAGCTTGCTAATGTAATCAAAGTTCAATACAGTTAGCTACCTAGCTAGCTGGCAGGTAGTAACTATCACCACCAACTAATACACTATTAGTTTATTGGTCCCATTTATTTTCCTTGCGAGTTTCACTCACAACTACTTCCTTGTCTGTCTCCACTACAAAGTGTTGCTGGATTATTGATCACAGCAATTCACCAAGGTAAAACGAGCAATTGTTCACGTTACTATAATTGAAAGCCTAATATTTCCGATATTAAAAATGGTAACATGCAATAGTAATCAGTTGGAATCAGTACGGGAAAAATATCATTCTGAGCTATGATGGCTCCTTGATGAAAATGGCTTTGAATCTCTGGTTTAGTCTCACTAATTTCTCATAGGCTACTTTGATGCACAAACATACTTGTGCTGTACCAGCATAGCTCTTAATAAAACACTTCCCACATGGAGTACATTTGTAGGGCTTTTCACCTGTATGAATTCTCCGGTGAGTATTTAAATGAGATTTCGTATTAAAACGTCTCGCACACAAAGTAATTTCTAGGTCTTTTCAGCTGTATGAATATTCAAGTGACAATTTAAATTTGATCTGTTACTAAATAATTTGTCACACTGAGTACAGTTGTAGGGCTTTTCACCTGTATGAATTCTTTGGTGACTATTTAAATTAGATTTCGTAGTAAAACACTTCCCACACTCTGTACATTTGTAGGGCTTTTCACCTGTATGAATTCTCCGGTGGGTATTTAAATGAGATTTTGTACCAAAACACTTCCCACACTCTGTACATTTGAAGAGCTTTTCACCTTTGAATTCTCTGTGACTATTTAAAGTCTCTTGTAAAACACTTCTCACACTGAGTACATTTGTAACTTTTCACCTGTTGAGTCTCTTGATTCGGTAAAACATTTTCCACACAGAGTACATTTGTAGGGTTTTTCACCTGTATGAATTCTCCGGTGGTTATTTAAATGACATTTTGTACCAAAACACTTACCACACAGAGTACATTTGAAGGGCTTTTCACCTGTATGAATTCTCTGGTGACTATTTAAATCAGATTTTGTATAAAAACACTTCTCACACTGAGTACATTTGTAGGGCTTTTCATCTGTATGAATTCTTTGGTGACTATTTAAATGAGATTTCGTTGTAAAACACTTCTCACATTGAGTACATTTGTAGGGCTTTTCACCTGTATGAAGTCTCTTGTGGGTATTTAAAGCTGATGATTCTGTAAAACACTTTCCACACAGAGTACATTTGTAGGGCTTTTCACCTGTATGAATTCTTTGGTGACTATTTAAATGAGGTCTCGTATAAAAACACTTCTCACATTGAGTACATTTGTAGGGCTTTTCATCTGTATGAATTCTCTGGTGACTATTTAAATTAGATTTCGTTGTAAAACACTTCCCACACAGAGTACATTTGAAGGGCTTTTCACCTGTATGAATTCTCTGGTGCGTATTTAAATTAGATTTCGTAGTAAAACACTTCTCACACAGAGTACATTTGTAGGGCTTTTCACCTGTATGAATTCTCTGGTGGATACTTAAAGTAGATTTATAATTAAAACATTTCCCACAATGAGTACATTTGTAGGCATTTTCACCTGTACGAATTCCCTTATTTTGGATTAATGTAGATGGCTTTTCAAAGGATCCAACATATTGGATACAGCTGGATTTTTCTACACCTGCATGAATTGTCTGGCGTCTACGTAATCCATATGTGTGAGACTGGATGCTCTGAATACCTGCTGTGTATATTTTACAGTGATGATCTAAGTCACCACATTGTATCTGCAGATCAGGAATTACCGTTACTTCATTTTTAACGTCTGGTGTTGGCTCCCCCAAACATTTCCATGGTTCAGTCTGGCCTTTTCCATCAACACCATCTCCATTCATCCCAGTATTCCTGAGATCACTCACTAAACTTTCAGTGGATTCACACTTGGTTTCGTCAGATTTGATGTCGACACAGTTAACATCCTGCAGTTCACTGAAGTGTTCAGCCTTAAGGTGGCCTTCATCGCAGGTCTCCGTTTTGAGTTCATCAGGATGCAGAAGGGGTACATATCCCATCTCCACCTTAAAATCCCCAGTGTGGGTGGAGCCTAGATCAGTTTCTGTTTTTATCAATGATGTATCTGTGTGGTGCACATCACTGATGACCACACTCTGTACTGTACCCCATTCTGGCTCCTGTGTGTTGAGTCCTGCTACAGCAAACTCGGACTCTGCCATGTCAGACACCAAATCACTGAGTTCCTCTTCTTTCTGTCTGATCCTGAGCTGCTCAGTGGGCTCTGGTAGTGTCGTCTCAGTCAGTCAGACCCTTGCCTGCATCGTACTGCTGCTCAAAGATGTGCAGATCCTGCAGGGAAATTATTTAGCCTTAAACTGGGTCCTCCTGCATCAGATGAGTAAAGAGTACAACTGCTAAAAACATAAATTCAGTGCAAGTTACATGAAACCGCCAGTTTAGTACCTTTTAGGTCATGAATAGATTGCGTGTCAACACAAAAATGTATTAGAACTAGAGCTAAGTTCCAGTATGTGAAAACTTTAAAGCTTAATATTTCACAACTACACCTTTTGCTGGTAGAAGCCTGTAATTTGTATGTGTCCATTTCTGTACCTCATCCATATGGAATGAAATGCTTTCTTTTTGGGCAGAATTTGTGTGCAACTATCGCGATTATATAATTAACTGACTTTCAATTATTCAAAACTGGTTGAAATAGTTTTAAAGTGCGTATTGAAATAAATAGTTTTGCATTTATGTCAAGGTATAGCAAATGAACACACTGAAATTCCCCTTACTCCAAAGACCCATGTTCTCCCAAAAGAGTACTTATACAGTAGTAAAAGCAGGTGTAGTTTGTTTGTATTCACCTGAACTGAAGCCTTAACTGTGCGTTTAGTGACGCTAGCTTATGGATGCTAATGTGCACATCTGCGTGTGCATTTTTGTGTGTGTTTATTTAATGAAAAATACAACTCGTCTTTCAATGGCCAGGTTCATCCTCCAATCTCATCACAAGGCCAGAGCGGGATATTTGAAAATGTCGGTGAACTTTAATTAACGACCTTTGTAAACGAACACAATCAACTCAATTGCAGAAAATACCCAAACACTGGTCATTGTTCCGTAGTGAACAATTGCCTTATCGACCAGCTCGCCCACAAATACAATAATACGAAGTTCAGTCAAACGGACTTACCCGTATTCGCTCCGATATGGTTCTCTCTAGTAGTTTGATCATTCGATTACTTTTAATCGAAACATCTGATTAATTTCATGCAATCTCAACGACTGATCCCGGGTGCGTGTTCGCAACCAGTATGAAAGTTTACGAAACTTTCGTTTCTGGCTCCATTCCAAAACGTTTTCCTCAGTCCCAGACCAATTGCCAACTCTCGCGAGACAAGTACGCAACTTCGTCCGATCGGGGACAACTACGTTAATTATCGTCTCCGTAGCAACGGCAGTAACAGTTCGTCTTTTTCCAATTAAAATGGCGTCAGTACTACTACTGCAAAACGCATTGTTTTTAAACAAATAATTTATAACAAGTGCAAAGTGTACAATCAAAAAGGCAGTTACACAGCTAATAATACAGCCATTTCCAAGTATATAAAAACTGAGTGAATAGTTACATAGCAAGCAAAATAAAAATAAGCACATTTTAATAGTAGCCTACATTTACACAGGGGTCACATCATCAGGTCATAGCATTAAATAATCTTAGGGCAGGATTATTTCTAATTAATGTGTTGTTTTTACCCGAAAGCTTTGCGGCGAGTAGGGTGAAGATTTTGTGTTTGTGTTATGTTAACCTGCTACTCCCACTGTCTCTTCCCCATGTCTGGGGGGAGAGACAGGAAAAAATTAATAAAAATCCGGTCCGTAGACCGACAAACTCCGTCTCCTGGCTGCTCTGTTCCCATCCAGGGATTGTCACGTGGCGTGTGACAGACTTCCAGTTTCAGGCATTGTTGTACTTCAGTGTACCTTGCTCTGAAAGACCAAAGACTTAATATGAAAACCCTCTTGCTCAAAGCCGTTTCCCCTATGGTTTTAGCAAAATATATAAAGCATCCTGAATAGTCTCACAGACGATATGTGTCCACCCATTACCTATAATGAATCAAGAGGCAACAAAGGAAATACTAAGCACTGGTCATTTTTTAATGGTTCTTTAACTGAATATTTCAAAAGTCACTTCAATAGTCTCTTTATTTTGCACATTTTGAAGAAAAATCACAGATATTTAATACATTATAATAAAAAAAACACAGTAGCCCATATCAATAATTTTTGAACAAAGGAAGTCTGTTTAAACATGTCTCATGTATATTTTGTACATGTAAATCATAAACAAAAGTCATAAATAACAATCAAATATTATCAGAGTCAGATGCCAAGCTTGGGAGCTATTCAAAAAAGGTATTACATTTTAAGCATTACTCTTATCCGGAGCAACTTACACGATGTCATCTAAAGTGATGTAAGGTACAATTGTCATTGGAACAGGGAATAGTTCATATTCAAATTTCAAGAGTTGAGTTCAGTTTTGGGAGGATCTTGTTTTGGATAGTTGCTTCCATTAGTGGGTGTGTAGCTAGGTTGTCTAATGTCACCAAGTAAACAAGCAAAATAAACATTTTCTTGCTAACAATTAGCTTGCTAACGTAATCAAAGTTCAATACAGTTAGCTATCTAGCTAGCTGGCAGGTAGTAACTATCACCAACAACTAATACACTATTAGTTTATTGGTCCCGTTTATTTTCCTTGTGAGTTTCACTCACAACTACTTCCTTGTCTGTCTCCACCTCAAAGTGTTGCTGGATTATTGATCACAGCAATTCACCAAGGTAAAACAAGCAATTGTTCACGCTACTATAATTGAAAGCCTAATATTTCCGGTAAAAATTGTAACATTCAATAGTAATCAGTTGGAATCAGTACGGGAAAAATATCATTCTGAGCTATGATGGCTCCTTGATGAAAATGACTTTGAATCTCTGGTTTAGACTCACTAATTTCTCATAGGCTACTTTGATGCACAAACATACTTGTGCTGTACCAGCATAGCTCTTAATAAAACACTTCCCACATGGAGTACATTTGTAGGGCTTTTCACCTGTATGAATTCTCCGGTGAGTATTTAAATGAGATTTCGTATTAAAACATCTCGCACACAAAGTAATTTGTAGGGCTTTTCAGCTGTATGAATATTCAGGTGACTATTTAAATTAGATTTCCTAGTAAAAGACTTCCCACACTCTGTACATTTGTAGGGCTTTTCACCTGTATGAAGTCTCTTGTGGGTATTTAAAGCTGATGATTCGGTAAAACACTTTCCACACAGAGTACATTTGTAGGGCTTTTCACCTGTATGAATTCTTTGGTGACTATTTAAATGAGATTTCATAGTAAAACACTTCCCACACTCTGTACATTTGTAGGGCTTTTCACCTGTATGAAGTCTCTTGTGGGTATTTAAAGTTGATGATTCGGTAAAACACTTTCCACAGAGAGTACATTTGTAGGGCTTTTCACCTGTATGAATTCTTTGGTGACTATTTAAATTAGATTTCATAGTAAAACACTTCCCACACTCTGTACATTTGTAGGGCTTTTCACCTGGATGAAGTCTCTTGTGGCCATTTAAATTAGATTTGTTCTTAAAACGCTTCCCACAGTGAGTACATTTGTAGGGCTCTTCACCTGTATGAATTCTCTGGTGGTTATTTAGATTAGATTTATTCTGAAAACACTTCCCACACTCAGTACATTTGTAGGGTCTTTCACCTGTATGGATTCTCTGGTGACTATTTAAATTAGATTTCGTAGTAAAACACTTCTCACATCGAGTACATTTGTAGGGCTTTTCACCTGTATGAATTATCTGGTGACTATTTAAATGAGATTTCGTAGTAAAACACTTCTCACATTGAGTACATTTGTAGGGCTTTTCACCTGTATGAAATCTCTTGTGGGTATTTAAAGTTGATGATTCGGTAAAACACTTTCCACACAGAGTACATTTGTAGGGCTTTTCATCTGTATGAATTCTCTGGTGACTATTTAAATTAGATTTCGTAGTAAAACACTTCTCACATTGAGTACATTTGTAGGGCTTTTCACCTGTATGACGTCTCTTGTGGGCATTTAAAGCTGATGATTCGGTAAAACATTTTCCACACAGAGTACATTTGTAGGGCTTTTCACCTGTATGAATTCTCTGGTGGATACTTAAACTAGATTTATAATTAAAACATTTCCCACAATGAGTACATTTGTAGGCATTTTCACCTGTACGAATTCCCTTATTTTGGATTAATGTAGATGGCTTTTCAAAGGATCCAACATATTGGATACAGCTGGATTTTTCGACACCTGCATGAATTGTCTGGCGTCTACGTAATCCATATGTGTGAGACTGGATGCTCTGAATACCTGCTGTGTATATTTTACAGTGATGATCTAAGTCACCACATTGTATCTGCAGATCAGGAATTACCGTTACTTCATTTTTAACGTCTGGTGTTGGCTCCCCCAAACATTTCCATGGTTCAGTCTGGCCTTTGCCATCAACACCATCTCCATTCATCCCAGTATTCCTGAGATCACTCACTAAACTTTCAATGGATTCACACTTGGTTTCGTCAGATTTGATATCCACACAGTTAACATCCTGCAGTTCAGTGAAGTGTTCAGCCTTAAGGTGGCCTTCATCGCAGGTCTCCGTTTTGAGTTCATCAGGATGCAGAAGGGGTACATATCCCATCTCCACCTTAAAATCCCCAGTGTGGGTGGAGCCTAGATCAGTTTCAGTTTTTATCAATGATGTGTCTGTGTGGTGAACATCACTGATGACCACACCGTGTACTGTACCCCATTCTGGCTCCTGTGTGCCGAGTCCTGCTACAGCAAACTCGGACTCTGCCATGTCAGACACCACATCAGTGAGTTCCTCTTCTTTTGTTCTGATTCTGTGCTGCTCAGTGGGCTCTGGTAGTGTCATCTCAGTCAGACTCTTGCCTGCGTCGTACTGCTGCTCAGTTTGACTTGTTGCTCAAGATGCGCAGAAGTGCAGCTCCTGCATGGAAACAGGAAATGATTTACCGTTAAACTGGGTCCTCCTACATCAGAGGACAAAAATGTACCTTTTAAAACTTTTGTATCCATGACTTGTAGCTCCTGATTTGGAATGCCCAATCGTATTCTTAGGCCTATCTCATTGCTGCAATAACCTCCATCAATTTAGCAGAGCGCAGACAAGCCAGACCTCTTCACTACACGCTACATCATTATATTCTGCAGTCCACCCGCCGAGCTGCTGCCAGCTGTTCTTAAACATGCATAACAGCAAAATAAATGAAAATAAATCCAACACAGACAGTTACACTATCAGCACAAAGAGTCCACTACCAATGGAAAAAATATATATAATTTGGGCCAAGGGAATCTTTGCTTATTTAGCCACATAACTAGGTACTAACCACATAAACATAGCTATCTAAAAGTTGGCTACCATAGGCACTAGGGATACCATATTAGAATCAGACATTTCAAGAATATTAAAAAAAACTTTTTATTGTGTTGCCCTCTTGTGGCCCAGAATTTGCATGACACATACGCAAAACTACATTTTCCCATTGAATTTACGCACACATTATGAGTCGAATCAAAATCATTTTTGAATATTAGTTGAATTTAGGAACGAACATTTTGGGACAAATTGACAGCCCTAATTGATAGCAGCTAGCTAGCTAACTTTAGCAGTCGTGGATAGATGGGTTAGCTACAATGCCATCTAGCTAGCTGAAGGTTCGTCACTGATTTCACAAAACATTTTTGCTAATGTTAAGTACATTTTTTCTGGTTTAAACATAGTGCCAGGTTAAAGCAACTAACCACAGCAGTGTATTCCAAACATCCAGTTAGCATTAATTATGAAGCATTTTTAGGCTGTTCAAACACATAGATCGCTACAGGAAGCTAAAATAGCCACAATGTACAATACACAGAAGACACTTTTTAAAACCAACTGCCAACTTCGTTAACAGTCAATGAGAATATGACTGAGGCTCACTCAGGGCTGCGGGTGATGGTAATGTGAGTGCAATCTATTGCACCAACCACTCAGGAATCTGAGAATATGAGAAAATGACACCGCAGTTGCAACAGTAACTTTAATTCATTATAGATAACTATATAGGCCTAGACAACACGCTCTCATCCGTCATGACGACTTAGTACGATTCCCACTTCGGCGGAGTTTGACGCCAAGGGCAATCATTTTCCGTGTATAGTAAATGAAATAATTTCTGGTATATGTGTATGTGATATCAAGCAATTAAATGCGAATAATGTGTAATAATTATGTTATGTGTAATGTGTAATAATAATACATCGAATAATTCAACGCAAATGTGTAGTAACTATCCTATTGTTAGACAAGCTAACTATTGTGACTTATTCGAATTTAATTGCTTAAAATCACATACACATAAACCAGAAATTATTTCATTTACTATAAACGGAAAATGACTTTAAAAATATCGCTGCCCTTGGCGTCAAACTCCGCCGAAGTGGGAATCGCACTAAGTCGTCATAAAGTGAAGCCAAAGGCTTCCCGGTGCGTCTCCAGGCAACGACAAGGGGCCAGCGTCAATATCTGACGAGTTGGGAGTGGCATTTGTCACATGCGGCTCTGGAAGCTTGCAAAGATGCAATATTCCCTCCACGGAAAATCTGTATCTCTGATATTCCCAAAAATCGGATTGTTGATGGGTGAGGGGGTGGCCTTTTATAGGATTCGATCCGCTAGCCTGAACTGGTCGACGAACATTAACGATACTTAACGATATTTGAAAATGAACAATCAACTCAATTGCATGAAATACCTAAAGCAACACGGGTGAGATAACCCAAATAACGTTAAGCATGTTTCTATGATTCCCAATATTTCATTTAGTGAACAGCCGGCTCATCGTGCAGCTGGTACAGAAGTAGAAATTCAGTCAAACGTACTTGCCTGCATTCGCTCCGATTGATTAACAACCGCAGTGTGAAGATTCTATCACTTTTTAAGACCCAGTGTGCATTTTTGTGTGTGTTTATTTAATGAAAAATACAACTCGTCTTTCACTGGCCAGGTTCACCCTCGAATCTCATCACAAGGCCAGAGCGGGATATTTGAAAATGTCGGTGAACTTTAATTAACGACCTTTGAAAACAAACACAATCAACTAAATTGTAGAAAATACCCAAACAACACTGGTCATTGTTTCGTAGTGAACAATTGCCTAACCGACCAGCTCGCCCACAAATACAACAATACGAAGTTCAGACAAACGGACTTACCCGTATTCGCTCCGATATGATTCTCTCTAGCAGTTTGATAATTCGATTACTTTTAATCGAAACATCTGATTAACTTCATGCAATCTCAACGACTGATCCCGGGTGCGTGTTCGCAACCAGTATGAAAGTTTACGAAACTTTCGTTTCTGGCTCCATTCCAAAACGTTTTCCTCAGTCCCAGACCAATTGCCAACTCTCGCGAGACAAGTACGCAACTTCGTCCGATCGGGGACAACTACGTTAATTATCGTCTCCGTAGCAACGGCAGTAACAGTTCGTCATTTTCCAGTTAAAATGGCGTCAGTACTACTACTGCAAAACGCATTGTTTCTAAACAAATAATTTATAACAAGTGCAAAGTGTACAATCAAAAAGGCAGTTACATAGCTAATAATACAGGCATTTCGAAGTAGGCCTATATAAAAACTGAGTGAATAGTTACATAGCAAGCAAGATAAAAATAAGCACATTTTAGTAGCCTACATTTACACAGGGGTCACATCATCAGGTCATAGCATTAAATCTTAGGGCAGGATTATGTCTAATTCATTTCAACGATCAAGTAAAAAGGGAAATCTCATTCTTAAATATCAAAAACAAAGGTGGGGGTTTATACAATTTGAATTTGTGAATAAAATATTTTGGTAACATCAAATTGTTAATGTTATTGAAAATAACTATCTAATTTTTAACTAATTTAACTAATAACAATTTTTTTATCATCTTAAAGAAAGACTGGGAATATTATACATTTAGAGTGAACCCAATCATGTAATTGAACCCCAAATTACAGATAAAATGACATTTGAAAAATAGATGTACCACATTTTCAGTTTTTTTGTAAAGCATCTTTGTGACAGTGCTCTACGTAGGAGTGTAAATGTCATTTGGAGGAAAAAATGTGTTTGCTTTAGTGGGCTGCTGGTCGCAGCTACTTTGACTCACAAGGGCTTTGTGGAGGGCGTCGGTCTCGGCCACGTGGGAGTGGCATGGTTGCCTGTGTGTTTACATGTTGTGAAGGCCTTTGGAGCAGGGAGACTTTCCGGGGGCAGGT
Organism: Aldrovandia affinis; assembly: GCA_029706075.1. Taxonomy (NCBI): domain Eukaryota; kingdom Metazoa; phylum Chordata; class Actinopteri; order Notacanthiformes; family Halosauridae; genus Aldrovandia; species Aldrovandia affinis. The sequence continues at coordinate 3,452,507 of JAINUG010000084.1, read as the reverse complement.
TTGGCACTCTCACAGGGTGTGAGAGTGAACTGTCGCCCGGACGGTTGCTCCAAAGGCCATAATTGATGTAATTATTATTTAATTGGTGTCAATCTGTTAATTGATAGGGAAGTGGGGAGTGGGGAATTAGTTAGTCTTTTGTCTTGTTGCGTGCGTGCGTGCGATGTTGTTGTTGAATGTTGGATGTTTGTGGAGTTTTGTGTGCGTTTGTCGAAAGTGACTGTATAGAGTGCTTCCGGTGTGATTGGTGAAAGAGAGCGAGAGGGGTCCGCCTCTCGCCCTCGGTTTTATTGGTGTGATTGAAAGAGAACTCGCACTCGGGCGGTGAGAGTGTTTCTGGGCAACAGCCCGAGAACTCTTACTGTGGGGAGTGGCGAGTGTCTCTGTATGCATGGCTTGGAGAACTCGCACTGCAAAGTTTGAGTGTCTCAGTATGAATGGGTGGGAAGCACTTGAAAGGTCACTGGATATGTGTGTGCCTGGGGAGGTTCCAGGGGAACTCCGGAGGAAGAGGCACAGTGTCCCATAAGTTATGATTATTTTAGTTTGTTACTTTAGTTCGTTGTTTTTACCCGAAAGCTTCGCGGCGAATAGGGTGAAGAGTGAAGGGTGTAAGGTGAAAGACCAAAGACCTAATATGAAAACCCTGTTGCTCAAAGCCGTTTCCCCTATGGTTTTAGCTAAATATATAAAGCATCCTGAATAGTTTCACAGATGATATGTGTCCACCCATTACCTATAATGAAGGAACAAAGGAAATACTAAGCACCAGTCATTTTTTAATGGTTCTTTAACTGAATATTTCAAAAGTCACTTCAATCATGTCTCTTTATTTTGCACATTTTGAAGAAAAATCTGATATTTAATACATTATAACAAAAAAAACACAGTAGCCCATATCAATCATTTTTGAACAAAGTAAGTCTGTTTAAACATGTCTCATGCATATTTTGTACATGTAAATCATAAACAAAAGTCATAAATAACAATCAAATATTAGAGTCAGATGCCAAGCTTGGGAGCTATTCAAAAAAGGTATTACATTTTAAGCATTACTCTTATCCGGAGCAACTTACACAATGTCATCTAAAGTGACGTTAGGTACAATTGTCATTGGGACAGGGAATATTTCATATTCAAATTTCAAGAGTTAAGTTCAGTTTTGGGAGGATCTTGTTTTGGATAGTTGCTTTCATTAGTGGGTGTGCAGCTAGGTTGTCTAATGTCACTAAGTAAACAAGCAACAAAATAAACATTTTCTTGCCAACAATTAGCTTGCTAATGTAATCAAAGTTCAATACAGTTAGCTACCTAGCTAGCTGGCAGGTAGTAACTATCACCACCAACTAATACACTATTAGTTTATTGGTCCCATTTATTTTCCTTGCGAGTTTCACTCACAACTACTTCCTTGTCTGTCTCCACTTCAAAGTGTTACTGGATTATTGATCACAGCAATTCACCAAGGTAAAACGAGCAATTGTTCACGCTACTATAATTGAAAGCCTAATATTTCCGATATTAAAAATGGTAACATGCAATAGTAATCAGTTGGAATCAGTACGGGAAGAATATCATTCTGAGCTATGATGGCTCCTTGATGAAAATGGCTTTGAATCTCTGGTTTAGTCTCACTAATTTCTCATAGGCTACTTTGATGCACAAACATACTTGTGCTGTACCAGCATAGCTCTTAATAAAACACTTCCCACATGGAGTACATTTGTAGGGCTTTTCACCTGTATGAATTCTCCGGTGAGTATTTAAATGAGATTTCGTATTAAAACATCTCGCACACAAAGTAATTTGTAGGGCTTTTCAGCTGTATGAATATTCAGGTGACTATTTAAATGAGATTTCCTAGTAAAACACTTCCCACATGGAGTACATTTGTAGGGCTTTTCACCTGTATGAATTCTTTGGTGACTATTTAAATGAGATTTCCTAGTAAAACACTTCCCACACTCTGTACATTTGTAGGGCTTTTCACCTGTATGCATTCTTTGGTGACTATTTAAATTCGATTTCGTAGTAAAACACTTCCCACACTCTGTACATTTGTTGGGCTTTTCACCTGTATGAATTCTCTTGTGGGTATTTAAAGCTGATGATTCGGTAAAACACTTTCCACACAGAGTACATTTGTAGGGCTTTTCACCTGTATGAATTCTTTGGTGACTATTGAAATGAGATTTCCTAGTAAAACACTTCCCACACACTGTACATTTGTAGGGCTTTTCACCTGTATGAAGTCTCTTGTGGGTATTTAAAGTTGATGATTCGGTAAAACACTTCCCACACTCTGTACATTTGTAGGGCTTTTCACCTGTATGAAGTCTCTTGTGGGTATTTAAAGCTGATGATTCGGTAAAACACTTTCCACACAGAGTACATTTGTAGGGCTTTTCACCTGTATGAATTCTTTGGTGACTATTTAAATGAGATTTCCTAGTAAAACACTTCCCACACTCTGTACATTTGTAGGGCTTTTCACCTGTATGAATTCTCTGGTGGATACTTAAAGTAGATTTATAATTAAAACATTTCCCACAATGAGTACATTTGTAGCACTTTTCACCTGTATGAATTATATGGTGGATACTTAAAGTAGATTTATAATTAAAACATTTCCCACAATGAGTACATTTGTAGGCATTTTCACCTGTACGAATTCCCTTATTTTGGATTAATGTAGATGGCTTTTCAAAGGATCCAACATATTGGATACAGCTGGATTTTTCTACACCTGCATGAATTGTCTGGCGTCTACGTAATCCATATGTGTGAGACTGGATGCTCTGAATACCTGCTGTGTATATTTTACAGTGATGATCTAAGTCACCACATTGTATCTGCAGATCAGGAATTACCGTTACTTCATTTTTAACGTCTGGTGTTGGCTCCCCCAAACATTTCCATGGTTCAGTCTGGCCTTTGCCATCAACACCATCTCCATTCATCCCAGTATTCCTGAGATCACACACTAAACTTTCAATGGATTCACACTTGGTTTCGTCAGATTTGATATCCACACAGTTAACATCCTGCAGTTCAGTGAAGTGTTCAGCCTTAAGGTGGCCTTCATCGCAGATCTCCGTTTTGAGTTCATCAGGATGCAGAAGGGGTACATATCCCATCTCCACCTTAAAATCCCCAGTGTGGGTGGAGCCTAGATCAGTTTCAGTTTTTATCAATGATGTGTCTGTGTGGTGAACATCACTGATGACCACACCGTGTACTGTACCCCATTCTGGCTCCTGTGTGTTGAGTCCTGCTACAGCAAACTCAGTCTCTGACTTTGCCATGTCAGACACCACATCAGTGAGTTCCTCTTCTTTTGTTCTGATTCTGTGCTGCTCAGTGGGCTCTGGTAGTGTCGTCTCAGTCAGACTCTTGCCTACGTCATACTGCTGCTCAGTTTGACTTGTTGCTCAAGATGCGCAGAAGTGCAGCTCCTGCATGGAAACAGGAAATGATTTACCGTTAAACTGGGTCCTCTTACATCAGATGAAAAAAATGTACATTTTAAAACTTTTTTATCCATGACTTCTTCCTGATTTGGAATGCCCAATCGTATTCTTAGGCCTATCTCATTGCTGCAATAACCTCCATCAATTTAGCAGAGCGCAGACAAGCCAGACCTCTTCACTACACGCTACATCATTATATTCTGCAGTCCACCCGCCGAGCTGCTGCCAGCTGTTCTTAAACATGCATAACAGCAAAATAAATGAAAATAAATCCAACACAGACAGTTACACTATCAGCACAAAGAGTCCACTACCAATGGAAAAAATATATATAATTTGGGCCAAGGGAATCTTTGCTTATTTAGCCACATAACTAGGTACTAACCACATAAACATAGCTATCTAAAAGTTGGCTACCATAGGCACTAGGGATACCATATTAGAATCAGACATTTCAAGAATATAAAAAAAACCTTTTTATTGTGTTGCCCTCTTGTGGCCCAGAATTTGCATGACACATACGCAAAACTACATTTCCCCATTGAATTTACACACACATTATGAGTCGAATCAATATCATTTTTGAATATTAGTTGAATTTAGGAACGAACATTTTGGGATGAATTGACAGCCCTAATTGATAGCAGCTAGCTAGCTAACGTTAGCACTCGTGGATAGATGGGTTAGCTACAATGCCATCTAGCTAGCTGAATGTTCGTCACTGATTTCACAAAACATTTTTGCTAATGTTAAGTTATTTTTTTCTGGTATAAACATAGTGCCAGGTTAAAGCAACTAACCACAGCAGTGTATTCCAAACATCCATCCATCCATCCATCCATCCATCCATTATCTAAGCCGCTTATTCCTGGTCAGGGTCGCGGGGGGGGGGCTGGAGCCTATCCCAGCATGCGTTCCGGGCGAGAGGCAGGAATACACCCTGGACAGGTCACCAATCCATCGCAGGGCACACACACCATTCACTCACACACTCATACCTACGGGCAATTTAGACTCTCCAATTAGCCTAACGTGCATGTCTTTGGACTGTGGGAGGAAACCGGAGTACCCGGAGGAAACCCACGCGGACACGGGGAGAACATGCAAACTCCGCACAGAAAGGCCCCTGAGGCCTCCCGCGTGGTCCAGTGGTTACAACGTCCGACGCTGGCCACGGAGACCGGGGTTCAATTCCCCGTCTCGCCAAGTGTCGGCTCTGGCCGGGAGTGCCACCAGGGGGGCGGCGATTGGCTGTCCGCCCCAGGGAGGGGGGGGGAGCCGACGTGGCGTTCGCTGCGTAGAGTGGCCCTGTAGTACCCGGGTTACGGTCGTGGCCTGCGGGTGCCGTCTCGCAAGAGGCGTCACTTCGCTTCGTCACTACCGGTCGCAGGACTACGGCAGCGAACTCGCATTACTAGGGGGGGATTGACGTAAAAATAGCAGGTCTAATTGGCTACCAAATTGGGAGAAAAATGGGATAAAATCAGAAACAAATTTTTAAAGAAAGGCCCCTGGCCTGGATTCGAACCCGAGACCTTCTTGCTGTGAGGCGACAGCGCTATCCACTGCACCACCGTGCCACTCCAAACATCCAGTTAGCACTAATTATGAAGCATTTTTAGGCTGTTCAAACACATAGATCGCTACAGTCAGCTAAAATAGCCACAATGCACAATACACAGAAGACACTTTTTAAAACCAACTGCCAACTTAGTTAAGTCAATGAGAATATGACTGAGGCTCACTCAGGGCTGCGGGTGATGGTAATGTGAGTGCAATCTATTGCACCAACCACTCAGGAATATGAGAAAATGACACCGCAGTTGCAACAGTAACTTTAATTCATTATAGATAACTATATAGGCCTCAACAACACGCTCTCATCCGTCATGACGACTTAGTACGATTCCCACTTCGGCGGAGTTTGACGCCAAGGGCAGCGATATTTTTAAAATCATTTTCCGTGTATAGTAAATGAAATCATTTCTGGTATATGTGTATGTGATTTCAAGCAATTAAATGCGAATAATGTGTAATAATTATGTTATGTGTAATGTGTAATAATAATACATCGAATAATTCAACGCAAATGTGTAGTAACTATCCTATTGTTAGACAAGCTAACTATTGTGACTTATTCGAATTTAATTGCTTAAAATCACATACACATAAACCAGAAATTATTTCATTTACTATAAACGGAAAATGACTTTAAAAATATCGCTGCCCTTGGCGTCAAACTCCGCCGAAGTGGGAATCGCACTAAGTCGTCATTAAGTGAAGCCAAAGGCTTCCCGGTGCGTCTCCAGGCAACGACAAGGGGTCAGCGTCAATATCTGACGAGTTGGGAGTGGCATTTGTCACATGCGACTCTGGGGGTGGCTTTTTATAGGGTTCGACCCGCTAGCCTGAACTTCACCTACCCCGGAGCAGGTTAGGTTCACAGCATAAGTTACCATGGCGACGCAACACGGTTAAAAGTGAGCCACAGTCGTTCTCCATTATCATCACTCTCAAATCACAACACAAGGCCAGAACACGATATTTGAAAAGGTCGACGAACATTAACGATACTTAACGATATTTGAAAATGAACAATCAACTCAATTGCATGAAATACCTAAAGCAACACTGGTAAGATAACCCAAATAACGTTAAGCATGTTTCTATGATTCCCAATATTTCATTTAGTGAACAGCCGCCTCATCGTGCAGCTGGTACAGAAGTAGAAATTCAGTCAAACGTACTTGCCTGCATTCGCTCCGATTGATTAACAACCGCAGTGTGAAGATTCTATCACTTTTAATTGAAACGTCCGTTTAATTTGATGTCATTATTCTTCTCAAGGACTGATCCCCTGTGCTTGGCCGTGTCCGAAACCACTCCCATTCCCTATTTAGTACACTACTTTGTGTGGACGCCATTTTGTAGAGTGCGACGAATTCTAAAATGTGAATTTCGTACACTAAATAGGGAACGAGAAAATACCCACAATTCACCGTGATTTGTAGTGTACATCGACTGTACCCTACTTTACCCTAGAATTGATCCCGTCTACCACAATGCAATGCGGTCGTGTCATACCCAAGGAGAGAAGGGAAAGAATGGCGACAGAAAGAAATACAGCGACGTTACTTACATTTATTTACATTTACACAAAATTTTGCCCGTCTTTGAAACTCAAAACTTTAGCACATTTAAACCTGCCGCCATGAGTGCTCGGTTTGTTTATGATACTGAGCACATCCGCTTGCGTCACCTGAATATCCGGCACTTTTTTTTTTTTTTTTGACGCAAATGACGTTCAGTTGTAGTCTCCGAAAACACTACTTTCGTTCTCTAAATAGTACACTATATAGTATATACTATATAGGGAATAGGGAACGAGTGAGCGGTTTCGGACACGGCCCTTGTTTGCAAAGTTTATGAAACACGAGCGCGCCACTGCATTAATTAAACAACGTGGCTGCATTCCAAAACGTTTCCCTTGGTCCCCGGAAGTAGTGTTGCCAACTCTCGCAAGACACGTAACTTATATATATGACGGTATCCCAAACGTGGACCAGACCTCGTAGGAACATTTCATAGTAACCTTTATTGTATTCATTATTACATAGACGACTCTCGGCGTTTTTAATTGAAAGATTTTTACTGAGCACATTTTATGGAAATCCTTGGATCATTGGTGAACTGCACAGATTCTCAATGGGATTGAGGTCGGGGCTTTGACTGGGCCACTCCAGGACATTGCTTTTTTGCTTTTAAACCACTCCGATGTGGCTTTTGCTGTATGCTTTGGGTCATTGTTCTGTTGGAATATAAATCTTCCCAGGTCTCTTACAGCAGGTTTTCATCATAGATTTGTCTATCGCTTGCTCAATCCATTTTGCCCTCTATTTTGACAAAATGTTCAGTTCCTGAATTAGAAAAGTATCCTCATAGTATTAGGCTCCCACCATACCTTTATTTGGTTTAGGAATTAAATAGATTAGACCTTGGTTTAATTATGCTGACAATTCCCCCTTATTGATAGCTTCTTTGTAAATAGCAAGTAGTAATGTAACAATTTAACCTTCAAACGTTTTATAGAATTCAAAGGTCAATCCATCCATCCCTGGGGATTTGTTATTTCTTAATGTTTTTATTTATCAATGCCATACTTAATTAACCTCTTAAATAAAACGATTTTGGGAACACATTTTATTGAAATGCGAATAAACAATGTTACATTTTCCAATGGAGTAGAGTCGTCTAGGTCATAACTAATAGAATAAATATTTCTATAAAAACTTTCCTATGAAGACCAGTCAATTACAGTATATATGCCGTTTACATTTGGGACTCCGCTATAGAGAAAGTTGCTTAATTATCTCGCGAGAGTTGCCAACACTACTTCCGGGGACCGAGGAAAACGTTTTGGAATGCAGCCACATTTTTAGTGCCAGCGGCAAGCTCGTGTTTCATAAACAAGCACAGGGGATCAGTCGTTGAAAAGAATAATGACAACAAATTAAACAGTCGTTTCTAAAATGGGCCAGCTGAAAGTGATAGAATCACCTTGACGTTAGTGCAACTGAGGTGATTGTTATGTTTTGAATCAATCGGAGAGGCTTTGCGAATGCGCATATCAATATTTGGTAAGCAACATTTTCCGTTTGACTAAACTTAAGTTTGTTCTACAATTTTTTCAATTTTGGGCCAGCTGCTCGATGAGGCAGTGCAGTAAACGAAATATTGCGAATCAGTTGGTTAAAAACATGCTTGACCCCGTCATCTTATTTGGGTTGCTTAGGACTAACGTTTTCATGCAACTGATGGTGATTGTTATGTTTTAAGTAACGTTAAAGTTCGCTAACATTTTTCGGATATCCCGTTCTGGCCTCGTGATGTGATTTGAGAATGGCAATACTGAAGAACCTGCTGGCCAGTCAAAGACCAGGGGGTATTTCACGAAAGTCCGGGTTTACTCAAATAAACCTGATTTGAGTTAGCGGGCTAACGAACTGTAGATCAATTCCGTTTCATGAAACTAGATTTCGGCTCAAGAGGTCATGCTAATCCAAGCCTGATGAAAGCCAGGTTTGGGCAATCGCTTATGTACACGTTCATGAACTATTTAAACAACCCGAGCAGTAACTAATCATGGAATACTATTAAGACTACAAGACAATCATCACTAAAAAAAGGCAACACCACCATCATTAACAAAGCGAAAGACGCAGCCTGTGAATCGATTGCCGAGCGCATAAATGCGTAAATTAGTACTATTGCGCAATTAGTGCTACGGTATGTGCTTTGCATCTCCTCAATGTAATAAAATAGTGGGGGTTTTTAACTAATTTAAAAAACAATATTCTGACATGGCTCTGACAATTACCAATCATTGATTTATTTATCACATTAAAACAAATTAATTAATTCTGACTTCATCCACTGAGTAAAACATTTTTGCAGTAACATGCAAATTAGTGCATATTTAATGAGTACCTCATTTGCACATTTTAATAAAAATACATTCAGTCATAATACAAAGATATCTTGTATTTGTGTGTATATTCAACTGGTCAAATTTCATTCTGATAGGAGGAAAGTGTTTTTTTCCCCCCTATTCACCTGTGGTACCTCCCCTTAACAATACAAAACAAAAAGTGTAAGATAAGAAATAACTTATTGGAAGTGATTAATCGCAATTAAATCACGCTGAACTCTGCCATTTCTGTGGTCCAAATGCATGGGATTGAGCGGTGGCATCTCTTCCATGGGTTCCAGTGGGGGGTCCCTCTCCCTCCTCAGTTTGGCCACATTGGGCAGCACCACACAGGCAACAATAATGTTGCATGCTCTGTCTGGAGCCACCCTGAGATGACGCAGACAGTTAAAGCGGGACTATCTGCCCAAATGCAATCTCAATGCAGCCTCTGGTAGAGGAATGTGCCCTGTTGTAATTCATCTGTGGCACAGTAGTTGGGTCTGGGTAGGGCGTCATGAGATCTGGTTGGGAGGTATATCCCCTGTCCCCAAGCAGCATCCCAGATATTTCCCCTATAGGGTATAGAAGAGGGAATGTTAGATAATTCAAATGGGCTATAGGCATCCCATGGTCATTCTTTATAAAACTTCAGGCCACTTCACCTACCCTAGATACTTCTTTTATATATTTTAAATATCATATTCATTATGAAAGTGGCTTCTGTAGCCTACAAAAGGTGGATTTTAGTAAACCTGAAGCCTATCTTGTGCAAGCCTCTGGGCAACTGTGGACATTCTAAAGATGCGCGAGTCATGGGCCGAGCCAGGCCATTTGGCCACTGTATTGGTCAGGATGCAATCAGAGTTGCAGATCATCTATATAAATTGTGAAATAATTACCATGTAGCCAGATAGCTGTGGTACAATTAACAGTGCAATGCATAGGCTAAAGATTAGTGCGTAGGTTATTTGGTTATGCTGACAGTGCGTGTATTGTAGCCTGAACCCATTTGGCTAACTGTACATTGATGCTGTGGAAATATTTCCGATTGATATAATCTCCCTCGAGAGGTCCTGGGGGTGAATTTATGCGGACATGGGTGCAGTCCACAGCACCAATAACGTTTGGGAACCCTAATATGAAAAACATTTATATGAAACATTTGTCATTTCTACTTCCCAGACATGAAAGCACTATAAATAAATACAAACTATAAAATAGATTACCTGCAATTCTGTAAAAACCTTGCTTGATGTGCAGTACTCCTTGGTGGCCAGGAAATGTAATAAAGACATTTAGAAGTATTTTCAGGGCAAGGCACACTTTACGCACAGCACGGCGCACAGTGGCTTTGCTGAGGTTCTCGGCATCCCCTACAATGTACAGAAAGGTGCCACTTGCCAAAAAACGCAACCCAATGCACACCATTTGCACTGCGCTAATCGACTGGCTGCGATGCGTGTTGTTTGCAACTTCGGCCTCGAGCAAATCACAAATATAGATTATTCCCTGCCGGGAAAATCTATACCGTTCGTACAGGTGCTCTTCTGAGAAACTGAGTGGATCAACTCTATCTCGGAACACCCGCTCCGCTTTAAAAGCTCTTCTAATTATTTGTGCCCCCTCATCTACGGGATTGTCTAAGAACAGACACGCCATGATCGAAACAGACCCAGTCAAACACATTCGTTTTTATACTGTTTCAGAATGGCTTTTTTGACATATAATGCACATAAAAACCAGACAAAAGCATGAATTGTAAATGTTTTAATAATATGACAACACAAAATAATTACATGACAAAACAGTCTGGAATGTCTTCCTTCTAAGCCAGTGGTCCGTCTGAGTTGGTGTGACTCTAACACCGGCTGGATATTTGCGAATAAGTCCAGCTTGAACCACGGTAAGCCTGCTCCCGACCAGGCTAGCCCGAAAGCATATGTTGCCGTAGTAACTTAACTGGCATCTAGTCCAGCTTGCTTCGTGAAACCGAGTTATCCGAGAACTTATCCAGACTTGCTGAAATAAACCAGGCTTACAGCTTTAATCGCGCTTCGTGAAATACCCCCCTGGCCAGTCAAAGACCAGTTGTGTTTTTAATTAAATAAACAAAGGTTGAAGGTAAATACTGAAGCTAACATTATGGAAATGAGTACGCGCTTGGCATGAGGAAAAACATTCATGTACAGATCTGAAGGCTGAAAAGGTTATTTTCTCTGTAATTATGATGAGATGTTAAGCGAGCGGTCAGTATTCCCTGAATTGACTGTTAACCATGTTGGCAGTTGGTTTTAAAACAGTCTTCTATTTTAACTGCCTAGAGAGCTGTATGCGGTTGAAAAGTTTAAAAATGCTTCATAGTTAACGCAGACTGGACGTTTGAAATACACTGCCATAGTTGGTTGCTTTAGCCTGACTACATTTCAACCAGAAAAAATGTAACACTAGCTAAAATGTTTTGTGAATTCAGTGACGAACCTTCAGCTAGCTAGATATCATTGTAGCTACCCATCTATCCACGAGTGCTAATGTTAGTGAACTAGCTGTCTAATAGCGCTGTCAATAGGCGTGTGATTGCTATGCAAATTGTGCCCACAAGAGCGCAACATAATAAAATGTGTTTTATTGAGCTGGTAGCAGCTCAGCTTGTGGACTGCAAACTGTAAAGAAGTGGTGGCTGGTAGCACACAACTCGGTGGAGAGTGTGCGCTGGTCCGTGCTCTGGCAAATTTACAGAGGATGTTGCAGCAATGAGATAGGCCTACGAATACGATTGGGCATTCCAAATCAGGAGGAAGCTACAAGTCATGGATAAAAACTAGTTTAAAAATGTACACTTTTCATCATCTGATGAAGGGGGACCCACATTAAGGCTAAATCACTTCTCCCATTTCCCTGCAGGAACTGCACATCTTTGAGCAGCAGTACGATGCAGGCAAGGGTCTGACTGACTGAGACGACACTACCAGAGCCCACTGAGCAGCTCAGGATCAGACAGAAAGAAGAGGAACTCAGAGATTTGGTGTCTTGACATGGCAGAGTCTGAGTTTGCTGTAGCAGGACTTGGCACACAGGAGCCAGAATGGGGTACAGTACAGAGTGTGGTCATCAGTGATGTGCACCACACAGATACATCATTGATAAAAACAGAAACTGATCTTATGGGATATGTAACCCATCTGCATCCTGATGAATTCAAAACGGAGACCTGTGATGAAGGCCACCTTAAGGCTGAACACTTCACTGAACTGCAGGATATTAACTGTGTTGATATCAAATCTGAAGAAACTAAGTGTGAATCCATTGAAAGTGTAGTGAGTGATCTCAGGAATACTGGGATGAATGGCGATGGTGTTGATGGTAAAGGCCAGACTGAACCATGGAAATGTTTGGGGGAGCCAACACCAGACATTAAAAATGAAGTAACGGTCATTCCTGATCTGCAGATACAATGTGGTGACTTGGATCATCACTGTAAAATATACACAGCAGGTAATCGGAGCATCCAGTCTCACACATACAGATTACGTAGACGCCAGAGAATTCATACAGATGAAGAAAAATCCAGTTGTACCCAACTTGTGAGATGCTTTAAAAAGTCATCAAAATTAATCCAAAATAAGGGAATTCATACAGGTGAAAAGCCTTACGAATGTAATCAGTGTGGGAAATATTTTTCCAGAGCGTTTGATTTAAAGAGACACTTGATAATTCATACAGATGAAAAGCCCTACATGTGTACTGAGTGTGGGAAGTGTTTTAATTGGAAGTTTAATTTAAATAACCACCTGAGAATTCATACAGGTGAAAAGCCCTACAAATGTACTGAGTGTGGGAAGTGTTTTAATTGGAAATTTAATTTAAATAGCCACCAGAGAATCCATACAGGTGAAAGACCCTACAAATGTACTGAGTGTGGGAAGTGTTTTCAGAATAAATCTAATCTAAATAACCACCAGAGAATTCATACAGGTGAAGAGCCCTACAAATGTACTCACTGTGGGAAGCGTTTTAAGAACAAATCTAATTTAAATGGCCACCGGAGAATTCATACAGGTGAAAAGCCCTACAAATGTACTCAGTGTGGAAAGTGTTTTAAGAATACATCTAATTTAAGTATCCACCGGAGAATTCATACAGGTGAAAAGCCGTACAAATGTACTCAGTGTGGAAAGTGTTTTACCGAATCATCAGCTTTATATACCCACAAGAGACTTCACACAGGTGAAAAACCCTACAAATGTACCGAGTGTGGGAAGTGTTTTAATTGGAAATCTAATTTAAATAGCCACCAGATAATTCATACAGGTGAAAAGCCCTACAAATGTACTCAATGTGGGAAGTGTTTTATTACAAAATATAAATTAAATAGCCACCAGAGAATTCATACAGGTGAAAAGCCCTACAAATGTACTCAATGTGAGAAGTGTTTTATTACAAAATATAATTTAAATAGCCACCAGAGAATTCATACAGGTGAAAAGCCCTACATGTGTACTCGGTGTCAGAAGTATTTTTCTAGAGCATTTGATTTAAAGACCCACCTGATGATTCATACAGGTGAAAAGCCCTACACATGCACTGAGTGTGGGGTGTGTTTTAATAAGAGATCATATTTAAATACCCACAAGATAATTCATACAGATGAAAAGCCCTACAAATGTACTCAGTGCGAGAAGTGTTTTATTACAAGATCTCATTTAACCAGCCACCAGAGAATTCATACAGGTGAAAAGCCCTACAAATGTACTCAGTGCGAGAAGTGTTTTAATAATAAATATTATTTAAATAACCACCGGAGAATTCATACAGGTGAAAAGCCCTACAAATGTCCTCAGTGTGAGAAGTGTTTTAATAATAAATCTAATTTAAATAGCCATCTGAGAATTCATCAAGGTGCAAAGCTCTACAAATGTACTCAGTGCGAGAAGTGTTTTAATAATAAATATTCTTTAAATAACCACCGGAGAATTCATACAGGTCAAAAGACCCACTAATGTACTGAGTGTGAGAAGTGTTTCAGATGTTTATCAACATGTGATCATTCATTCCAAATCTCCCTTCAAATGTAACCAGTGTGAAATGTTTCAATCAGCCAGTTTGCAAAAACGTATGAGAATTCGTACAGGTGAAAATCCCTTCCAAAGTGAAAAGTGAGTATTTGAAAGTTTAAAAATATATTTTTTTAGTTTTTTCTTTTTTATGTGCATCTCATTCTAATAGGCACCAGTGAAATGTGGGAAAAGCTTTTCAATTTCATTCAAAACATTAGAATGCATTCATTCGAAAAATTATATAAATGCACTACTAAACACAACTAAAATGAAGGGGACCATAAAACGAATAATGCATTAGCTGTTGGTGATGGTTGCTACCTGCCAGCTAGCTAGCTAACTAAATCTACATTTGATGATGTTAGCAAGCCAATTGTTTGCTAGCAAGAAAAAGTTTCTTTTGTTGCTTGTTTGCTAGGTGATAACCTAGCTACACACTGACCAATGATGGCGGCTTTCCAAAACAAGATCCTCCCAAAACTGTGAACATAACTGAACAAATTTGAATATGAAATGTTCCCTATCCCAATGACAATTCTAGCTAATGTTTCTGTAGATGCAGTACATTTTTGAATAGCCCCCTAGCTTACCAGCTGGCTCTGATTGTTATTGTTTTTTGTTTATGATTTACATGTATTTATAAAACCTGTATATTCACAAAATATGAACAAAAGACATGACGTCCTTTCTTCAAAAACTATTGACATGGGCTACTGAGTATTTGTTATACTTTGTTTAATATCTATGATTTTTGTTTGATTTTTGATTGAAATGTACAAAATAAAAATACATGATTAAAGTGACTTTTGAAATATCTAGTTAATGAACCATTAAAAAATGTGTTAATTCTTGATTCATCATAGGTAATGGGCAGACACATTCTGTAAGAAATATTTCAGGATACTGTCAATATTTGTCAAAAACCATATCTACATGCAGATGGCGCTGTAGAGCACCTGGAAACCAATGACTCTATATTTTCCCAAACCTGAAACACGGTTACTATGGTCGAAATGCCAATTTAACAGTTACTACGGTCGAAATGTCGAAATTTGTTTTCTTGCTTTCAAAAGAAGGCCTAACAATATATTAAACCTATTCTGCTATTTAACCAAAAAGGCTGTAAAGATTGTACATGTATGTTAAAGACGGCAGAATAGTTTTACTATATAGTTTGGCCTCCTTTGGTATGTTGCATATTTTGTTTTCTTACTTAATGGAATCAAATTTGATTTAATTGGAATTTCTTGCCATTGATCACAAAATACTCAAAATAAAACAAACTAAAGCTTTTTCTTACTTACAAATAAAAACAGACTAATTGATTTCATAAGTAGCATCCTCCCTCTGACTTAATATTTGGTAGAAGCACCTTTACCTCTTTAGCTGCAATTACAGCTGTCAGTCTATTTGGGTAAGTCTCTACCAGTTTTGCTCATCTGGCACCTGGACATTGAAATTTTTGCCCATTCCTTTTTACAAAATTGCTCAAGCTCTTTCATGTTGATGGTGGTTGGTGAACTGCAATTTTTACATCTTTACACAAATTTGCAATGGGATTGAGATCTGGGCTTTGACTGGGCCATTCCAGGACACTGCTTATTTTGTAGTTTTTAAATCACTCCAATGTAGCTTTTGTTTTATGCTTTGGGTCATTGTCGCGTTGGAATATAAATCTTCTCCCAAGTCCCAGGTCTCTTGCAGACTGCAGCAGGTTTTCCTCCAAGATGTGTCTATCGCTTGCTTGATCCATTTTGCCCTCTATTTTGACATTTTTTCAGTCCCCGAATTAGAAAAGTATCCTCATGGCATTAGGCTCCCACCAATGATTTATAACTGAGATACCTTTATTTGGTTTAGGAATTAAATAGATTAGACCTTGGTTTAATTATTCTGGCAATTCCCCCTTATTGATTGCTTCTTTGTAAATAGCAAGTAGTAATGTAACAATTTAACCTTCAAACGTTTTATAGAATTCAAAAGTCAATCCATCCATCCTTGGGGATTTGTTATTTCTTAATGTTTTTATTTATTAATGCCATACTTAACCTCTTCAATGGAAAGATTTTGGGAACAAATTTGATTGAAATGCGTATAAACAATGTTACATTTTCCAATGGAGTAGAGTCGTCTAGGTCATAACCAGGGTTGGGTTGTAACGGAATACATGTAACGGCGTTACGTAATCAGAATACAAAAATCAAGTAACTGTATTCAGCTCGCGTTACATTTGAAAAACGAGTAATCTGAATACAGTTACTTTAATAAACCTGAAGTGAATACATTTTGGATTACTTCTTGGAATTCTTGGTGGAAAGTTTTCCTTACAAACATTAATGAGCTGATATTCATTACTAAAGTTACAGCATGAAATTATCACGCCTACATGATTATCATCCACAGCTCACGGCAACTACAGCCGCTGCACAGAACCAAAAAACTGCGTTAAAAAAATGCGTTTAAAAAAAAGCGTGCGCCCACACTCAGACAAACATTGATAGGGACAAGATGGAAGAAAAGTCAGCTTTTAGTTTGTGGCGTTATCGACACAATTTCCAGTTTAAAGAAGAACATGCATGGGAAAAATCTGTCGGTCCAGTGTACCTTGTGTCTTCCAGGAATAAAGATACTGTCGGCATCAAAGGACTCGACTTCTAATCTTAAAAAGCACTTGGAGTAAGTCGACGTTAGCTAACCTTCAGTTTAATGAACACAGTTCTGCAGTAATTTGCTGTTACCTGACCTTAGCCTACGGTTTGAGGCATCGCATTAACTGCTCTGCTAATTTTATACTGCTTTCTTTATTGTTGAAACGATGACATTTTATTTTATTCTTTTTATTTTTCCCAGTTTTCTCCCAATTTGGTAGACAATTGTACTCTACTATACGTCAATTACGTTATGCACTGCCGAACATTCGCCGCTACACAGCCCGCCAACACTGGCACTTTTCTAAGCCATATCCCTTACAAGTCGCTGTTATTCCAGTGCCAAAAAGTTTCAAAAGTTATTACATTGTTTTAGATGCTGTGTTTGAGTTATGCTCATGATGAGCCATCAAAACAGTAAAAGAACTTGCCTTTCAATATCCCTTTGCTTTTTATTATGATTAATTTTGAATCTGTCCATTCTAATTCCATAACATGTTAATGATGATGACTACAACAAAAAATGCAGATACAATGTTGCATATATTTAGCTAAATTTATTAGTATTTATTATTAAATGAACAGAAGCTAACCTGACCTCAACACAGTGGAAAGTTGAACATGACATCCTTTTTCAAAGTGTAATGCATAATAACTATTTACATGTATTACTGATCAAATAAAAAAGTGAACATGGCGTGTGCAAAAGTTTGAGCACCCTTTTAGTACTAAGTAGCACCACCTTTGGCTATATAACAGCTTCCCAATGTCTCCTGTACCCCAAAACATACCCATCTGTGATGGAAAAAGTAAGTAATCCAAAAGTATTCTAAAAGTAATCTGATTACGTTACTTTTTGAGACATGTAACTGTATTCGTATCGGATTACTTTCAGAGCCGTGTAATCAGTATTCAGGCACTAATTACATTTACAAAGTAACCCTCCCAACCCTGGTCATAACTAATAGAATAAATGTTTATACAAAAACTTTCCTATGAAGACCAGTCAATTACAGAATATATGCCGTTTACGTTTGAGACGCCGCTATAGATGAAGTTGCTTAATTATCTCGCGAGAGTTGGCAGCACTACTTCCGGGGACCGAGGAAAACGTTTTGGAATGCAGCCGCATTGTTTAGCTCGTGTTTCATATACTTTGTTTCATCAAACAAGCACAGGGGAGATCAGTCGTTGAGATAATGACAACAAATTAAACAGTCGTTTCAATTGAAAGTGATACAATCACCACAGTGCGGGAGTGAATCAATCGAGGCGAATGCGGGTAAGTCCGTTTGACTAAACTTATTGTTCTACTTCTGGGCCAGCTGCTCGATGAGGCAGTGCAGTAAACGAAACATTGCGAATCATGAAAACATGCTTGACGTTATTTGGGTTGCTTTCGGTATTTCATGCAACTGAGGTGATTGCTATTTTTTAAGTAACGTTAAAGTTCGCTAACATTTTTCGGATATCCCGTTCTGGCCTCGTGATGTGATTTGTGAATGGCAATACTTGAGAACCTGCTGGCCAGACAAAGACCAGGGGGTATTTCACGAAGCTGGCAAAGAAAATCCGGGTTTACTAAAATAAACCTGATTTGAGTTAGCGGGCTAACGAAATGCACACCATTTGCACTACACTACGGGTTGTTTGCTGCGGCGATGCGTGTTGTTTGCAACTTCGGCCTCGAGAAAATCGCAAATATAGATTATTCTCTGCCGCGAACACCCTCTCCGCTCTAAAAGCTCTTCTAATTATTTGTGCCCCCCTCATCTACGGGATTGTCTAAGAACGGACACGCCGTGATCGAAACAGACCCAGTGAAAACACATAGGTTTTTTTAATTTTGCTGTTATGTGTGTTTAAGAACAGCTGGCAGCAGCTCAGCTTGTGGACTGCAGACTGTAAAGAAGTGGCGGCTGGTAGCACACAACTCGGTGGAGAGTGTGCGCTGGTCCGTGCTCTGGCAAATTTACAGAGGATGTTGCAGCAATGAGATAGGCCTACGAATACGATTGGGCATTCCAAATCAGGAGGAAGTTACAAGTCATGGATAAAATCTAGTTAAAACATTTTCACTTTTCTCATCTGATGCAGGAGGACCCAGATTAAGGCTAAATCATTCCCCCCATTTCCCTGCAGGATCTGCACATCTTTGAGCAGCAGTACGATGCAGGCAAGGATCTGACTGACTGAGACGACACTACCAGAGCCCACCATTTGGGATTTGGTGTCTGACATGGCAGAATCGGAGTTTGCTGTAGCAGGACTCGGCACACAGGAGCCAGAATGGGGTACAGTACAGAGTGTGGTCATCAGTGATGTTCACCACACAGACACATCATTGATAAAAACAGAAACTGATCTGGGCTCCACCCACACTGGGGATTTTAAGGTGGAGATGGGATATGTACCCCTTCTGCATCCTGATGAACTCAAAACGGAGACCTGCGATGAAGGCCACCTTAAGGCTGAACACTTCACTGAACTGCAGGATGTTAACTGTGTGGATATCAAATCTGATGAAACCAAGTGTGAATCCATTGAAAGTTTAGTGACTGATCTCAGGAATACTGGGATGAATGGAGATGGTGTTGATGGCAAATGCCAGACTGAACCATGGAAATGTTCGGGGGAGCCAACACCAGCCGTTAAAAATGAAGTAACAGTAATTCCTGATCTGCAGATACAATGTGGTGACTTGGATCATCACTGTAAAATATACACAGCAGGTAATCAGAGCATCCAGTCTCACACATACAGATTACGGAGACGCCAGAGAATTCATAGAGATGAAGAGAAATCCAACTGTACCCAACATGTGAGATGCTTTAATAAGCCATCAAAATTAATCCAAAATAAGGGAATTCATACAGGTGAAAAGCTCTACAAATGTACTGAGTGTGAGATGTGTTTTAGTATGAAATCTCATTTAAATAGCCACCAGATAATTAATACAGGTGAAAAGCCCTACAAATGTACTCAGTGTGAGAAGTATTTTAGTCGTAAATATTCTTTAAATTGTCACCTGAATATTCATACAGGTGAAAAGCCCTACAAATGTACTCAGTGTGAGAAGTGTTTTAATACCAAATATCATTTAAATCGTCACTATAGAATTCACACAGGTGAAAAACCCTACAATTGTACTCAGTGTGAGAAGTGTTTTAGTTCAAAATCGAATTTAAATAACCATCAGAGAATTCATACAGGTGAAAAGCCTTACAAAAGTTCTCAGTGTGAGAAGTGTTTTAATACGAAATTGATCCAAAATAAGGCAAATGATACAGGTGAAAAGCCTTACAAATGTAGTCAGTGTGGGAAATATTTTTCCAGAGCGTATGATTTAAAGAGACACTTGATAATTCATACAGGTGAAAAGCCCTACACATGTACTGAGTGTGGGAAGTGTTTTAGTTGTAAGTTTAATTTAAGTATCCACCGGAGAATTCATACAGGTGAAAAGCCCTTCAAATGTATTCAGTGTGGGAAATGTTTTAAGAGTACATCTACTTTAAATTACCATAGGAGAATTCATACAGGTGAAAAGCCCTACACATGTACTGAGTGTGGGAAATGTTTTACGAATAAATCTAATTTAAATATCCACATGAGAATTCATCGGGGTGAAAAGTTTTACAAATGCACTCAGTGCGAGAAGTGTTTTATTACGAGATGTAATTTAAATAGCCACCAGCGAATTCACACAGGTAAAAAGCCATACCAATGTACACAGTGCGAGAAATGTTTTATTAGAAAACGTAATTTAAATAGCCACCAGCGAATTCATACAGGTGAAAAACCCTACAAATGTACTCAGTGTGGGAAGTGTTTTAATAATAAATCTAATTTAAATAGCCACCAGAGAATTCATACAGGTGAAAAACCCCACTAGTGTGGGTGGTGTTTCAGATGTTCATTTAAATTAACACTTGATCACTAATTCTCCCTTCTAATGTAACCAGTTTTAAATGTTTTAAACAGCCAATTTACAAAAACACATCAAATTCATACAGGTGAAAAGTTCTATAAATGTATTCTGTGAGAAGTGTTTTAATAATATGTATTAAGTAACCATGGGAGAATTCATACAGGTGAAAAGCCCTACACATGTACTCTGTGAGAAGTGTTTTAATAATAAATATTCTTATAACCACTGGAGATTAAAAACCATCCAATGAGTTTAGGAAAGTTTTTTTAATTAAAGATTTTGTTTCTGATTTTATCCCATTTTCTCCCAATTTAGTAGCCAATTACACCTGCTATTTTATGTCAATCCCCCCTAGTAATGTGAGTTTGCTGCCGTAGCCCTGTGACCGGAAGTGACGAAGGGGAAGTAACGTCTCCTCCGAGACGGCACTCGCCAGGCCGTCGACCGTAACCCGGTACTACAGGGCCACTCTTATGCGCAGCGAACATCATGTCGGCTTCCCTCCCCCCTCCCTGGGGCGGACAGCCAATCACCGCCCCTGGTGGCACTCCCAGCCAGAGCCGACTCTGGCGAGACGGAATCGAACCCCGGTCTCCATGGCCAGTGTCGAACGTTGTAACCACTGGACCACGCGAGAGGCCGGAACGTTTTTTAAATTTTGCTCTAAACGTGGGAAAATAATTTAGAAATGGTTGCAAATTTGTAAAAAAATAAAAAACGTAAATATGTCATTTACATAAGTATTCAGGCCCTTTGCTATGACACTCCAAATTGATCTTGACACAATTCTACCTCGGAGGTCTATGCAGAGCTCCTTGGGCTTCCTGGCTTGGTTTTTGCTCTGACGTACTGTGAACTGAGATCTTATATAGACAGGTGTGTGTGCCTCAATCATGTCCAATCAATGTAATTTCCCACAGATGGACTGCAATCAAGTTCTAGAGACGTCTCAATGATGGAACAGGATGCGTCAGAGCTCAATTTCGAGTGTCATAGCAAAGGGCCTGAATACTTATGTAAATGACATATTTCAGTTTTCTATTTTTAATAAATTTCACTTTGTCATTATGGGGTATTGTGTAGATTGATGGCAAAAAATATATATTTAATCAATTTTAAATGAAGTCACACAACAGTGTGTGGAAAAAGTGAAGGGGCCTGAATGCTTTCCGAAGCCACTGCATATATATTATACATGTGTTATAAGTACATACAAAATAAAGCCCTACAAATTAGGGATGTGCAGGAGAGTACAAAATGTTTTCTTGTTTGTTTTCTAACAGGTTTTAGAAAATTAAAATGAATGGAAGTTTGCAAACATTATTACTTACAATTTACAAAATCGTTATGAAATCCCTTTTCATAATATAACCACGTAACTGGTTTGGCCATGTATTTCAGTTTTCTGAAACGCGTGCCTAAAGAAAGCTGTGTTTCCTCCCCCCTTTTTTTTAAAATAAGCATGCCAAACTAGGAGAGGATACAATTGGCAACCAACCAAACATTTGGGAGAAAATGTGAAGAAGAGAGAACGGAAAATCATCCCGTAAAAGAGTCCTAATTTCACAAAATGGCAGCATCGAACCCTTCTTCCCCTAGCACAGTGCTTCTCAATTATTTTCTGTTACGCCCCCCCTAGGAAGAAGAAAACATTTCGCGCCCCCCACTCTCCGCCGCGACTATAAATAGTATCATTTGTCTATCAAATTGTTATAAGTACACCTCTGCATAACATTGTATCCTTATTAACATTAAAGAAATGCTATGGTGTGGGTTTTTTTGCACTGAGCAATTTGGTACGCCACCTTATATAATGCTAACAGTGCTCGCTGGTTTTCTGAAGTAGCATTCACAAAGCGGGATGATTGTCGGCAATATTCGGCACGTTTTCGCTTAAAAAACTCAAGCGGCTTATCAGCGTGATTGGGGTGTAATGTCTTTAAGTGACGCCTTAATTTATTTGGCTTCATGCTGTTCGCTGCCAACATTTTAAGACACAGTAAACACACCGGTCTTTCCTCGTCTCCCACTGTAGTCACAGTGAAGCCAAGCGCTACATACGCTTCGTCATATTTCCTCGTCTTAGCTTTCGGGTGACTTTTGTTTGTCTCATTATCTTCGTCTCTCTCCGCCTTTCTTTTCAACCCTGTTAAATATTTTTCCATGGTGTCTCTTGAGGGTTTGTTCAATGCACTTCATATCTGCAATTACACTTTATTCTAGTAACGCAAAAAAAAAGCATGTTCCCCGGGGTCACACGCGCCCCCCCTGGCATCGCACTGGGGGGGCGCGCCCCACTATTTGAGAAACACTGCCCTAGCACAAACTATTGTGGGCAGCCAACTCCATCGCCTCTGACTGATCTGCATCATTGTTCCAGCGAGTGGAATGTTAAGGATTTGCGTTCTGCACCGCAGGGTCAAATTGCTTTCAAGCCAAAGTCACAAGCGGGCTGATCAATGAGGAGTTGTTAAGATCATAAAATCTATGGCTGCAGAGAGAAAGCCGACTTGGTTTCATTGCAGTTCTTTTATGGAATCCCTCAGCCATCTAAAAGACTTAATACAGAAGATTAGGCGGCGGAGGGAGAAATCATAAACAACTTTGATGTGAAATAGCATGGCAGGTCAGACTCCAGGATATTGATGTTCTTGAACTGCAGCTGTCCAGACAGAAAAAAATATTTTTTCCTACGTGCTTTGCAAGTAAGTATCCACATTGGTATTTTCCACAGCGACACCGCTCTATAACAATCCTAAGGAACAAAGTATTTTTTTAAAAAGGGTGTCCCCCCAAGCATACCATAGCATCTTATCCAGAGCGACTTACAAAATGTGCATTAATACATGGTAAGAACAATCATAGTCTGCGCCAGAGATCAGTGTCGTGAGATCAGTGGCATACAGCAATCCACATATACACACACTGACACAGTGCACACACAGCATACACACTTACATCTTCAGCATAGAGAATGTACTCTATCCAACATAAGAAAAAGAATACAATGCACTCCATCTGGTATAGGAATAAAAACAGATACAGGTAGGCTCTTTAAAAGGCATTTATTAATGAAATGAGCACTCTTAAATTTGACCAAATGCTTCCTTATTTATGCATGTCAGAAAAAAAGTTATTTTCTTTCATATTCTGCTTTGACTTCCAGCTTTTTTTTCTTTACATGGCAATGAAAACAAATCATCTTTATCACATAGTGGAATAAATAATCTATAAAAAAAAAAAGATAAAGGAAATGACACCAGAATAAGTGCCCATGTATGTGACAAACTTTCAACACGCGTCACGGATTAACATTTAGAAGGAAAAAGACAGAAAATAAATTCACGGTTTCTCTCGTCTGCCTAGTGTGATCTGAGATTCCAGGTTCCCATATGAGGGGGAACTAGGAGGACATTTTGTGACCTGAGGAAGTTGTGTTTCTGAAAAGCGTTCGGCCGCAACTTCAACCATCTGAGAAAGCTTATATTGCACATTTCTTAACCCCCCCTCGCCCCAAAATGTACTGAGTAACATTGCCACATTGATGCTTTTTAAAGACCTAATTCCTGAAAGGAGCACCCATTGAAATGTTTGCAGCACACAGAAAACAATAGCGCGAAACAAAATATTCACATCTCGCAAAGGTCAAATGAAAAGAAACAGACCGGACGCAGAATAATGCCATAAATGTAATACGTTGCAAATGCGCAAAAAGACTGCAGTTTAGTTAAGAAGGCTCCACGCTGTACACAGCGTCGACCGCTTTGCACCTCCGTTTATAGTGACGTTTCAGACGTTAGGAACAGAGACTGTAATCTTGGACCTCATCCCTGCTACGGCAAAACAAAAGACACCAAACAAATTATAATAAAATAAACACGGGCACAAGCTTCTCGACGGACAGCCGAGTCCTGAGCTAGCGCCCGCATCAGCCTGTCCAGTAAAACTCTGGGCACCTTTTTAAGAACCGGACGGCAGGTCCGCTGCCTGCAGCTGCGGCATCGCTCTCAAGTGGCCCGCAGTAGTGAAGGCCCTGTCGCTGTGGCGACACGCGCGTAGGCTTGCCCGCCTCAAAGACGTCAACTGCCAAAGCACCTCGCAAGCACCTTCCCATCACACTGTCTGTGCCCCTACTGGATAACATCCTGTGGAGAGCTGCAGTGTGAGAACACGTCGCCTCCCAGACACACGCACGCACGCTGCTTCACGGAAGCTTGTGTGGCCTGCGGTATCATTTCACGGCCGTTTGAATATGAATACGGTCTTAACAATGCTGAACGGACGGGCGATAACAGAGCCGGTTCCAGGAGGAAGACAGACGGGGTACAGGGGCCAGTGTGGCGTTGCAGACGAGGAATCGGACGTGTTCACTTCCGCTGCACCCTAGAGCAAGGTATACACCCGCGATCTTTTCAGTAAATATCCAGTTGCATAAATGCCAAATGTCGAATGTAGTCGCACGGGGTATAAAAATGTGCAATGACGACATGAACACGTTATTCCAAGAGAAAATGTGGCACGACAAAATTAGCAAAACAAGTACTCTTATAATAGAGACTCCGATACAGGCCTGCCTGGTTTACCTCAGCTGAGCGCTGAATGCCCTCCTGGAAGATTCCTAGTGCAGACTAATCTTTAGCCTTCACTTCTGACAAAAAAGAGAGCCTCGTTTCTTTCACTTCTCTGATTGTTCTTTCATTCTCAATGGATCCAGTTTGGAGGCGGAGGAATTAAATAACCCAAAAAAGGGAAAAAAGTCACACCTCTCCTTGAAACAAGTGAAGCAGATAGTTTGCAAAGACCCCCAAAACTTTGAAGGCATCGGGGGTTGAGTGAGATGACAGGTTTAAAAAAACAATAATATATTTTTTAGATAAAGCCCTAAAACCCGTAGTGTCCAACTGGAGACTGATTTGCACCATGCTTAGTTTATACAGTAAAAATGTTAGCACCATTGGCAGCTGCTGTGACAAACGTAGGGTGGGGAGGGGGCAGCCTTCACCATGGCAACACTTTGCCAAAAGCTTTCTTTGAGAGCTCAGTGGGCACCTGAACAGCCTTCGCCAAGAACTACATACAAAAAAATTACTTTAACAACGACAAGAAAAACCTCAAACGTGCTTTTGTCACTTTTCTTTTCCCACACCAGTTTTAAAAGCCACAGGCACCTGTTGTTTAACATTACCAATGATCTTTTGATTTCAAATGCATCCCCTGTGCCAAAGAAACTTCAGCAAAGTTGAGATTTAAAAACCCATCCTCCCCAAAAGGTTACTGGTCACTTAAGCAAGCAAACATCGCACATGTAAATGGCTTCTTTAATCATTAATCAAGCAAAAAAATAAAAAAATAATAGACTTGGTGGACAATAACTTTGCTCTCTATGATCTAGAAATATGTTCCAGATCATAGAGAATTAATAACCTTGTCAAGATTAAATTAATGAAATTAAACCAATTAATGAAATTAAACCAATGAATGGGAAATTCAACAAACACATATGGCCATCCATTACTGCTTTACCTACACTGAATTAAGAGCCTGCCAGGTGTTAAAAGAGAGAATGTTGTCTTTGTTTAGCGCGTGACAATATGGGACTCTACTGTACGCTATCTAAATTATCCAGCTAGGGGGGTCTGGGGTCTGAATAATCCCACATGCATATGTATATTATTTGAAAAATTCCATATTTGGTTTCATACTGGATTGTGTCTCTTTTTTTTAAGGAAAAGAAAAATGGACACAGAAAAAGTTAAAAGGTTATTGTGTTGTTTTGGAGACGTTAAGCAATGGCAAAACCTGGAAATATATTGTTGTGACCCGTTTTTGAATGATTTTCATTTCCAAATTTGCTTAATGGGGTTTGCCATTTTGCATTCCCATCCAGTGTTTGGAGTGAAATACAAAATAACAAGTTGCTTGTTCCATCAGCTCGCACGTTGCACATCGGCCACAATCCCCTGGACCCATCCTTGAAATTAAGAGAGTTGCTTTGACAATCATACTCCCTCCCCCGAAATACCCCATGGAAGGAATCACATTTATGAGCTTTCTTAAGAATATGCTAATGACGACCTCCAAGCAAAGCTTTGTTTTCTGTACTGGCAGGATGGGAAAAATAAAACATACCTTAACCCAAATCCTTGGTATGAAAAAATCGAGACAGTGAGCAAACCAGCTAGTGAGCCACCTGTATGCACCCCAATAACCTTCCAAATATATATACTTTTAAAAGTACATATTTTAGATCACAGAAATGAACAAAACCATACATACGTATGTCAGCGCAGCAATCAGTGAATCGTTCAGAAAACAAAATAGAAATTTTGGACCGTGTAGCTTGAGTTGATATACTCTTTGTGGGGTGGGGGGGGCAACCGGTGCGACCGCCCCAGGCCCCGCCCTTCATGGGGCCCTATGGTGAGAGGGGAAAAATTTACTTAAATAATAATAATCATTTCTATTGCTATTATAAACAATGGTTGCTAAGCAGTTGCTAAGTATGATGTCATTGCGTTAACAGCTAGGCCCCGCATAGGTTGACTTGCCCCGGGCCCCGCCCACCCCTTGAGACAGCCGTGTATATACAATTTTAATAAAATATTTACTTAATACTTAATAAAACTGTCATGTTGGTACTGACGACGAACCTTCATATTTGCCTGCCTGGCGGCTGGGGAGAATTCAGGCCACAAATGCAGCCCCACCAACAACCCTAGATCGCCCTGCACAGATTTTAGAACGTAACAAAAATGTGCCTGTAGATGTTATATATAATTACCATCCTCTAGCTGAGCGTCCAGCATCCTTTGGAGTTGGTGTTATAATTGCTGTCCTACCCCTGGGCAACGTTAGCCATGAAGCCAAACACCAGCTGGGGCTTACGTACGCTGGAAATGATTTGAAATGATTGGTTTCCATACAGTTCTAGACACATACAACGTACAATTCACTTTGGTCTTCAGAATACCTGTTTGTAGAAAAAAAAGCGTTTAACACTGTATATGGCGAGGTTAGTGATTAGCCTATCAAAAATGTTTTGCATATCTGAGTGGTTTTGTTTTTGCAATAATTTCACATCAAGATGTTTAAATCCCCTGGAAGCACCTAAAAGCAATTTAACGACGAGCATTAACAATTTAATAAAAGCAATTTTAATTTAAAAAAAATGAAATTGTAATATTTTATAAGGTATATGTCTAAAAAAATAAATAAAACCGCTTCCTTTGCTTGTAGATAATTTAATCAACTCAAATGGCTTGCTTTTAATGCCTTCTGCTTCCTCTGTGAGATTCATTCATTTAGTAGTTACATTCAGACTGCTCGCTGGATGAAGCATTTTGGTACTGGGTCAGAGGGTTAGTTCAGCCTTTGCCACCGAAGAACGCAACATAGTCGAGACGCGGTTCAGCACTGAGGGGACCGCCCCCGCGGAACCACGTACATTCTCAACGCGAGAGGCATTGACGCGCTGCCGTTTCTTACGCACAAGGCTGTAAATCATTTCATTCGCTGAGGACTTTTATAGCTGGCGACAACACGAGAGGCAGGGGGAAGATAAAAGGAACGGGGAGAGACAGGAATAACAAGCAGCGCTCGGTTGTTTCGGAACAATGGTGGCAGTTTAGATGTGACGCAAGCGAGGACAGGTTCCTTTTCAAACCTGAAAAGTTTGTCGGCACTCTGCTGCACAAACACAATATAGCCACTCTCCCTCTCCCTCCCTGTCTCTCCCTCTCTCTCTCCCTCTCTCTCTCGGAGAAAGCTAATAGCCGTCTCTTGGAACATTGAGTCATTTCCGTGCGCATTGTGTCGTTTTGGATATGCATTTTCAAAAATCTGTTTTGGTGTGCATTCATTTTTCCCCCGGAACATTTTGCTCCCCTAATGATAGTGACGCATCAAAAACATAACCACCCCTTTGCACCATGAGTCCATTGCTAGAATTCTTTGGGGGTTTTTTTTGTGTCCGTTTTCTGATATATGATAGAAATATAATACACACTCCTATTTACCAATGAAGAAGCTGGAATGTATTTAAAATGCTAATTCATTTGACCATACCCGCCCCCAGCCCCGCCCACATCCCACTCCCCTCCCCTTCCCTCCCCAACTGCAATTGTAGCAATTTTAGCACTTTTGGAAAACATGCCTAGAACTCTCTCAAACCCACTCATAATGACTTTTTATATACAATACTGGTATATAGAACATAAGTTACTACACACAAAAAATGACCCTATTCACAACTGACTCTGAGAAATTAAAGAAAGGAAATTCTCGGAGACCATATACAACTCATATAAACAGTTTAGAAATTATGTGATATATATATATATATATATATATGTATATTCATGTATATACTTATATATACTTTCTGCGCCCGTCAGAGTCTGTACGCGTAGGAAAACGGACGTTAAGGGAGAATAAACTGTTGCTCTTTCGGCCTGAACGATTCGTTTGTATTTAAGAGAAGTAAACCTTAACGCCAAGATAGGGTTGCAGCAAAGGAAGGAGAGTTTAAAAACACCTAGTTGCAAAATTATCATAATAATAATAATAATAACAATAATTATAATAATAATTGTCACGCAACTCCTCACCTTCTGGTCCTTGTGTAAACAGAGTGCCAGTAGTGTCTGGGTGTCTAATCTCTCGTCTGTACAAAAGTATAAATATATGCTTTCTTATATTTTCACATATCTCGGAGATATCGGACACAAGGGCTGTTTTGAATACCCCCCAACCCCCCACGCCATAGCTGCAGTATCCGATCCTGTCCCTGGTTGTGGTTTGCTGGTTCAAGTCGGCAAGACTTGCGTTAGGTTGTGTTCATTTTGGTGCACTTTGTGCAGGGGGCTTGGGGGGGTGATCTCCAGTCTCTGCAGCACAGTCCCAGGTCAGTGGACCACAGAAGCCACTGGCTGTCCTACAACAAGTCCATCTTGGGTCTGTAATACAGTAGAAGAGGGGACTTCTGCAGAAGACAGACGACACAGACAGAAACACAGAGGGGACGGGTGTCAAAAAACCCCAACAACAACTGGAGAGCCATTTCTCACTCATCAAGTATTCTTGTGTTCTCCTTAGGAATTCACACGTCAAAGCTGTTTGGCATTGGCAGAGAAGATTTGGCCAATTTTTCATGGGTGCAACCCACATACTCAGCTGTGCTGCTCATCCCACAAATGCATGTTCCTTACAAATGGGGCACCATTTAAAAGGGAAATAAACAGGCTTTCCAACTGTATACAATTTATTGCCAAGAAGCATTGTTACAACAGAGAAATAATCTACCAAACACAAATTTCCGAACTTTTGTTCTATGTTTATATGAAAGTATATACAGTCCCGGCCAAAGGTTTTGTCGCATGAGTGGACAAAAGTGACAATTGCTAATTACCCAACTCTTAATTAGCTAATAAAGTTAGGAAACAACACAAATTAATCATAAGTGTCTAAAGTTTATTTAGATGCCATCAAAACAAAAATTTCATAGATGCTTATAAGGTTTATTGCTTGATAATGCCAGTTTCCAGTTTCTAACTGGACAAAAGTCTTGTTGCAATGCCCAACTCCAATTTCTAGGCCACAGTGAATAAGGAAGAAACAAACAAGGGGCAGATGTAGGTAACTTTGAGCTATAAAAGCAGAAATTTGACACTTTAAGCCGCTTTATTAGCTAATTGAGTTGAGTTGAGTAATTAGCAATTGTCACTTTTGTCCACTCATGCGACAACTTTTGGCCGGGACTGTAAGGTATTTGGCATGCCCTGCTCTTTTGGGGAGGACGTAGAGTGCTCTGACTTTGCCTTCCTTACTCGCTCTCTTTACTCACCTTAAATCTCCACCGCGTCACCACGACAAATTTCAACGTGTGGTCCTTGCCCAAGATTTCTTCATTGCATAAAATGTCCAGCTGGCGAGAGGACATATTGACACAGGTATTAGAGAGGGGGGGAAAAAAGAACAAAAAAACTGAAGTGAGAGAGGGAGAGAAAATGGTCTATTTAAAATATATAAATGACTCATATTTGTCATTTGTATATTTTAAATAGAAAATGTCCTTGCATTGTACTGATAACAAGTGCTGTGTCATGCTTCTTACCTGAGACATAGGAAAATAGGTCTCAGCTGAAGAAAATATGTTTTCCTCTGTAAAAGTCTGTGGAGAAATCGATTTCCGCTTCAGGGCTTCTGAAACACTTTTCATTGGCTGGATGTAAGAGCACCCAGTAAGGACCCCCACCTGATTCGTCATATTAAATTGTTGATGGGGGGGCCTCCCGCGTGGTCTAGTGGTTACAACGTCCGACGCTGGCCACGGAGACCGGGGTTCAATTCCCCGTCTCGCCAAGTGTCGGCTCTGGTAGATTGGCTGTCCGCCCAGGGAGGGGGGAGGGGAGCCGACGTGACGTTCGCTGCGTATAAGAGTGGCCCTGTAGCACCGGGGTTACGGTCGACGGACAGCGGGTGCCGTCTCGGAAGAGGCGTCACTTCGCTTCGTCACTACTGGTCGCAGGACTGCGGCAGCGAACTCACATTACTAGGGGGAGATTGACGTAAAAATAGCGGGTCTAATTGGCTACCAAATTGGGAGAAAATGGGATAAATTCAGAAACAATTATTATTATTATTTTTTTTGATATGGGGGGGACATATCACCAAAACAGTGCTTTTACGGCCAGGCATTATTACATTTTTTCAAAAAAGCCTTTCTTGCAAGGCTAGCTCTTCCCTACATGTATCTGGAAGTCTGTAGGGACTGGTGCACACAGGGCACTCAGATGGAAACGTGCTGCCATGAGGGGATATCAAAGCTGTAATAATAATAATAGATTGCATTTACATAACACCTTTTATCTCAAATAACTTTTACAGTGAAGCTCACCATAACCACTACCAATAGCATGGTAATAGCACAGTAATAGCATGGTAATAGCATGGTAATAGCATGGGAAAGAATAAGCCCACTGAACTTGGGGAGAGTTTATGGAAGACCATCTAGTGTAGGCGACATATTTTTCCGTTCACCTTCATAAATGCAAATGCAATGTTTGGTAACGGGGCTGATGGGAAATGATGTTCAGACGTAACGGTGCTGATGGGAAATGATGTTCAGACATAGAGATTGTGTGCACCTCCCAGCAGCATCCTAGATACCGTGATCAACAGCAACGATGATCAAACCAGTTCATTCTCATTTCATAGGTGTAAGTATCTCCCCAATCAGCCAGTAACACTTAAATCCGCCCCCCTGTAGAGATGATACACCGGGCTTCCAAAGACCACGGGCTTCGTTCAGAAACAGCATTGCCACAAAATGCCCTGCCGGTGAGACAATATCGATCAAAAGTAGAGAAAGTTGACTTTCCTTTTCAGCGCCCGAGGGAGCAGAAAAAAGAGTAACTGGGGAGGAAAGTAAAAATGTATAAGTTTGAAATGAAAATAACTTTAAAAAAATTAAAAATTAAAATCATTAAGTGGTTTGATGAATTACGAGTGAGTCGCGCTATCTTAGAGCTGTTTGGACACGAATGAGTCATCTCCCGCCTTGTTTTTCAGATGGAAACGCATTCAGACTGTGAGCCGTCCTTGTTCACGGTTAGTGGTTTAATGGCAATGAGAAGCTTGATGTTTGTGGACGGATTGATATTTGTAACTCAACGGAGCCAAGCCCTCCCACACAGCTCACATCAGGCCGCATGGAGCGTCTCGCAAACAATCGGACAATCTGTTACATTTCCACACTTGCGTCGTGATTCACAACACAGGAAACCGGATCGCGGGATGAGACTGTGTCTAATTTCCCGGCACGTCTGTAACTTAAGCTGGGACGTCCATTATCAGAAAGGACGGAATTGGGGCCTCCCGCGTGGTCTAGCGGTAAGAGCGTTCGACGCTAGCCACGGCGACCGGGATTCGATTCCACCAGTCGCACCAGTTTCGGCTCTGGCCGGGAGTGCCACTAGGGGGCGGCGATTGGCTGTCTGCCCCTGGGGGGAGGGATAAAAAGCCGAAGGAAAGACTCGCTGCATATATGAGTGGTTGGTGACAGGCTTCGGCCTAGGAGGGCCCTGACTCGGAGGAGGCAGTGCAGCGCTCTCTACTGCCAGACTACAGCAGCGAGTTCTCATACGAGGGAGGGGATAATTGGCAGAAAAAACTAGAGAGGGAATTGGATATTAAAAGGTGAAATGGGGAAAAACTGCGAAAATAAAAAATAAAAAATAGAAAGGACCGAATCTGTCTTTTTGAAAAACGGGATTAACACGGAGGCAAAATATTATCCCCAGTCCAGTGAGGCAGGGCTGCCCAAAGAGCCGGGGTACAGTGTTGTACGGCGGTTCGAGAACTGTAACTCAGAGGCTGAGGGTTTGATTCCCACGTGGTGCACTGCCATGATACGCTTGGGCAAGGTACTTAACCCGAGCTGCCTCAGTAAAAGTGAATCCTGCTGGTTGTATGTTACTGGAAAAAAAAGGAAGCTTTGTAAGTTGCTCTGGATAAGCGCAGTCTGCTAAATGTAGATTGTGGAATTCACCTCTGAGCAATAATCTTCAGCAATACAGTAGGGGCTGCTGCTGCTGCTGCCTTAGAAGCGACACAGGTGGCCATTTGTAAAATAGATAAACGTAAACGTCCCAGTTCCTTTCAGAGGGGGCGAAAGTGGGGGGTTAGAAGTACCTAATTATATGATCAATGTCAGGTTGAGGGGGTGGGGGCGGTGGGGGTACCTCGTTAAACGATGTCAGGTTGAGCTTTTTGGCGATGAACTTCTTGAGGTGCAGGACGGTGGCCTGGGCAGAGCAGCGGATCCACTTCCTCTTCAGACCACGGAGCTTACTGCTGTTACACTCCAAACAGATGCTCACCTGCAGTGCAGGGGCGACAGAGAGAGGGAGAGGGGAGAGAGAGAGAGAAAGAAAGGGAGAGAGGAGATCAAACACAGAGAGAAAGAGAGGAAAAGAGAGACAGAAGGAATGAAAGAGAACGAGGAGAGCAAACACAGGGAGAGGGTGAGAGTAGAGCAAACACAGCAAGACAGAGGTAAGAGAAAGAGGGATGAAAGCAAATGCAGAGAGAGAGAGAGAGGGGGTGGGGGAGGGATTAATGAGAGTTCCCGCAGTCCTCATTCAGTATTCAGTGCACACCCCTTATTTATCTTGCCGCACTCACTTTGCCTCCCGGTTCCACCCCCCCAGTGTGTGAGCGCTAGCAAAAGGCTGCCCTCTGGCCCCACTCCCCCATTTACAGCCGAGCCGTGTCTCGAATTGGAAACACAAACGCGGCCGTACGAATGACTGCTACACGTTTTCTCTCACCACAGAAAGAAAGAGCTTTAGACGAGAACCACAAGGCATTCATGTGGCTCTGTGTGGCTCAGTTGGTAGAGCACGGCGTTGACAACGCTTAGGTTGTGGGTTCAATTCCCACTGGGACCACATATACTGAAAGATGTATGCATTCACTACTGTACGTCGCTTTGGATAAAAGAGTCTGCTAAATGGCATATCAAAAAATAAAAATAAATCATTCACGGCACAGCGTATTGAGAAGCACAATCGCAAAACGTCACCAATCAAAAGTGCTCTTGTGGCCCCAAAGGGACGGACGGGTTGAACAGGTGAGTGAGTGAAATAAATTAGACGGATCGACAGTGTGGGAAGAGAGGGAAACGATCGGAGAGAGAGAGGAAAACCCTGATGAGTGGCCGATGGTACGCTACCTCTTCCAGATAAGTCGAGGCATTGTGGTCAAAATCCAGCGGTAACGCAACAACCTAAAGCAGGTTCAGAAAAGGTACCTGCCATCCTGGCTCTGCACAAACACTGCTGGGGTTGTTATTTCTTTCTGTTTCTAGTCTAAAAGAAGCATTCATAGGAAAAAACATCCCCAAGCCATGTTTTTTTTTTTTTTTACCTGTTACTCTCCTACTTCAAATATAGTTCCATATGAATTCGCCCAAAGACACGCTGCATAAACAAAAATCAACGTTACTTCAGCAAGGACTTCTTCTCATTTGTACGATCGTGATTTCAAATTAAAACGGACGCGGCAACTCATCTGCATATCTGTCAAATGACGAAATGAATGTCCAGACAATCGATCAGAAAGCCTGTCTAGGAGTTTGCTAAAGCAACAGGACTCGTTTTCTTAGATCAAAAGATGGCAATAACTTAGTGGAATTGTTTTCCAACTTACCCAGAAATATGTATTGCTAGTTAGCCAATCAGCTTCTGTAACTTCTGCCTTTTTTCAACGATCTTGGCTACAGCCAACTCCCACACCAACTTGCTCACTTGAAACCATACCATAGAGGTAGAACAAGTTTGAAGTATTTAGTGCCATCTAGCTAGCTAGCTACTCTAACACTTCTGTCACATAAGTTATCTATTACATAGCTTGCTAACGAGTCTGGCTAGCAACTTAGGACACAAAACATCTAGCAAGCTAGATAGAAATGATTAGTAAGTTAGTTAGCTAGAAAAGCTGAAAACGTTTGCAAGAAACTATTTAATGCATATATAATTATATAGGTTACTAGCCAGACATGCTAGCAAGCTATGTAATAGATACATGAAAAGTTTGCTAACATTATCTAACAAGCTAGTACCACTATTAACTTGTTCTAGCTCCTTAGCTATGGTACGAGTCCCACAAACTCTGATAGTAAGCTGGATTTGTGCACTAAGTAACTAATCTTGCTAGCCAAGTTAACTATAGTCCTGAGAACGCACGGCTTGTCATGGTTTATTCTTTACATATATTTACAGCTGCTCCTTTGAGGCAGTTCTAAGGTTTGCCTTCACTTTCCCTTTGAGGAGTACTGTCACACTGTGTTTATTCTAGAACACGCCGAAACATTCTAGCTGATTGTAATTAATGACGTCATAAAGGGCTGCTAATGGCAGCCACAAAGAACAGTAAGATTCCAGAACAGAACACTGTGATATAGAACTCTCAAAAACAAACTCCTCAAAGGGTTAAAGATGTGAAATGCTCAGCTGGTTTCCCAGAAGGTTCTGAAAGTGGGCGGGAACTCGGGAGACAGGAAGAGGGCAATCTTTCAAAATGCATTAGAGGGGCCTCGGGTGGTGCAACGGTAAACGCAGTCACCCGGAATGCAGGCTGCCCACTGTGGCCAGGGTTCGATCCCCGGCTGCGCCAGCCCGGCTCTGGCTGGGAGCCCCATTCGGGGGCGGCGATTGACTGTCTGCCCCAGGGGGAGAGGCAAGGGAGAGCCGGCACGGGCTCGCCGAGAAACGCAAAGGGCGTCCCTTTAAGACAGGTGGGCGAGCTCCGTCTCGGAGGAGGCAGATCAATCGCCGATATTAGCTTGTCCCGTAATGACAGGCCGGCGGGCTCCTGGGGGAAGGCGAATTGAAGAAATAGAGGGTGCAGTTGGCCACCAAATTGGGAGAAAAACGGGGGGAAAAAAATCTGAAACAATATATACATATTTTTTTAAAGGCATTAGTGTGTCTTGCCATTCCCAGAAACTGCAATTTCCTCCCCAGCTCCCCAGACAGAGCCACACTCCATCCTGCCGGTATCATTATGTTCAACAACTATTGGAAATAACGCAGGAGGGATTGCACTTTCCCCTTCATGAAAAATGACTTGCAGATCAAAATGGGAATATGAACTGTGTAATATTATTTTCTTTAACAAATATGGATCATCATTATCATCATCATCATCATCATCATCATAATGTACTAGGAACCAGCTGTGCGTCTTATGCGATGCAGGAAACCAGTCTACTGCAAGGATGTGACATTTTCTCACTCAGCACTACACAATATTGCATTGCTATATTCCAGAAGTAAATCAATAAATGGCCGTAATATTATAGGGAATCAGTAAATAAAACCTCCATTCCACCCACGACCCGTAACCTACATGGGGTTTTCTGTTTCCATAGCAGCCACCTTGTGCCTGTATGAAAAACCAACTCCATAACCGTGCAGGCCTGTTCCTGCTCTTGTTTGGTTAAAGCCTATGTACTGTACATTGAAGCATACGTGCAGAGAGACGATAGGACCCATATAATTATGCTCAGCTCTGCTGCATGTTTACAGTGAGCGATGAACCACTACACAACACAGCGACGCATGTGACACATGCATTTAAGTGATTCATGTTCTTTGATTCCCTCCCTTATTGCGTTTCACACACGATTAACCTGTACATATTGTACAGCGTTTGTGGCTTTTTTATTTTTTACTCAATTTCAATCAGACCCAAGTGCTGGAAAAAGATACTGGTTCATTTGGCAGAGAGGCAAATATATTAATATTTCTGCACGCTATATTAATAACGTTTCTCCCGCTCCCCGCTTGGATAAATGTGTCATATTCAGAGTGAGTGCGGTGGAACGAGATGCACAGAGGCAATATTCACAAGAAGAAGCAATATTCACCCCCTACCTGCGGTCAGGTGAATAAAACACTGATAACACACTTCAGAACAGTGGCCGTTTCCACATTTCAAACTAGAATGTAGTGTAGAGTTTGTGAGGAAACAAACTTTCTAGGATCCTAAAAATACAAACGCTGCCCCAAATCCAGAGAGCAGTCATGAAAGTGCAGGCGTGAACTGGCACCTGTTCGTCGCTTCTGTGGTAGTCCTCATCCTCCTGGCGCTTCTCCACCCCCGTTTCCTTGTTGGTGGTGTCCTCGGATTTAATGTCCCCTGGGTAGTTAAAAAGAGAGGTCATGTGTCATCGTCTGGTAAAAATACAACTCATTTCCTGATTGGTCCAGTGACTGCTGTTCCAGCGTTCTAAAGGGAGGGGCATACTGATTTGGCTAGACATTTTTGAATAGATTTTTGGTTCGATTTTTGTCTTGTGTGTCTTGGGAGGTGATGTAAAATATGCAGGTTGAAAAAAATGTGTGTTTGTTACACACGTGAGTTCAGTTCATTTGGGGACTGATGCATTGTGACTTTACTCTGGCGAATTGCATTTTGCACTGTTACAGCTCCCTTGACACCCATAAGTGAGTAGTGGCTACAATCTTGGCAAGAAAACAAAAAACATAGATCCATGAACTGGGGAAAAGATTTCTAGAATAGTTTCTAGAATAGTCTACGCGTCAAACGCAAGCATGCCTTTAATCACTGCAACATAATTTACATTCCATTTTCATCCTGGAATGAAAATCGGTTTCAAGGATATAATTAGTAGTTTTTTAAGGGTTGTTGTTTTTTTTAAGAAAAGAAAAGAAGATGATCAGGTAATTATACCGAGCCCGGTTTCCGGTTTCACGTGATTAGGGGGGGATGAAAAACGTGAGGCATGATGAAAGTGGTGTGTGTATCCACCAACACACCTCATTCAAATATTCATTGTCTTAATGAGCAGTTAATTAATGAAATCAGGTGCGTTAGTGCTGGGCTGGAACAAAAGCCTGCATGCCCAGTAGATCTCGAGGACAGAACCCGGGCACCCGGGGTAGACGGAGACAGAGAGGGCAGTTCCTGCTAAATAAACCCTGTCTGCCTGCTGTGTGGCTGTTGTGTTAAAAGCCTTGTCAGAGGACACAGAGTGAGTCTTCAGGCGAGAGTGAACCTTTTAGTTCAGTGCTGTTTACTCTCTGGGGTGAGGGAGAGAGGGGAGCATTCTGTGACGCTCATCCTCGGACAGGCAGCGCTCTGTCAAGGGCAGTGCCACTCCCTCGTTATAACAGCAGTTAAGAGCACACTTTTAATGATACTCCCGAAGCCACAGTGTATCATCTCCGTGTTTAATCAAGAGCCCACTTTAGGGATCGCCAGTGAAGAATTGTGTATGCTGTCTGTTGTGAAACACATTAACCGTGCCATTTTGACGAGGTCATCTGTATAGGAATGAGTGAGTTGATTAGACAGTAAGTTCCTGTCTTTGATTAGCGATGCTTTGTCAGCAAACAGTGCCTCTTATTCAATGAGCTAATCAGACGCTATCACTTCCTGACTTCCTTGCTGGTGCTTTGTTAGCAACACAAAGGCTCATAAACTGATCATCTGTCCCTATGTATACAGTATATTCAGGTGAGAGACTCATTCACTTTAGACTCTTTACCAACTCGCTGTGGACCACTGTGTTTAATAAACTTGCATTTCAAGTCAGACTGCTGAGTCTCCTGGTCGTCTCTTTGGAAGAAGCTAACACCAGGAATCCCACCTCAAGTACAAATGGCTCATTTTAAGCTGGAAAAAAAAAATCGGGAATTATTGCATCTCTCTCGCTCTTTCTCAAATTATACATGACACAAAAAATCCATCTTAATTTCATCTTTAGTTATTGAGTATAGACGGCGAGCTCATAGTTAAGGGTTTCAGTGTTACATTTTTAGCCAGCCTCTCCAGCTTTCAACCAGGGGATATTCATTAGTTCATTGATCTCATTTGATGTCTGAAAACTACAAACTGCAAACCCTCTCAAAGCTCTTCAGAAGCCGTAAATATAAAGGAAAGAAATTGCCTTAGAACCTGTCTCACGCAGGGCGAGTCGTAATTGGCGGTAGCAGCACCCAGGGAGGGAGGGATACAGTCGGGTGTGAACAGAAGCGGAGGCTGACATCACGTGTTTCGGAGGAGAGCGCGTGGTTGTCTATGGTCTCTCGAATCGACAGCGGTGGATCTCAGCAAGTGTCGCTTAGAATACAATTGGGCATTCCAAAAACGGAGAGAAAAAGGGGATAAAGCATAAAAAAAGTGTTTTAAAAAAAAGAACCTGCCAGCCTTCTGGGTGGCATAACGGTAAAGGCATCCGACCGGAATGCATGTTGCCCAACATTGGCTGTCCGCCCCAGGGTGGGGGGAGGGAAGCCAGCATGAGCTTGTTGCAAAGCTTCTCTGGCTGTATTCTCAGAATCACGGTCAGCAATTAGGAAGTTCTGTCTCGGAGGAGGCGGTTCATCATCCCTGCCCCTACCAGTATCACAAAATAGGCTAGCAGCGGGCTTGTGGGGGTGAATAATAGTTGGAATTATTTGGAATTAGAATTAGTTGGAATAATAGAGGGTATAATTGGTCACCAAAATGGGAGGGGGAGGGGGGAAGAACCTGCCACAGCCCTGGAACAGAGTCTCTGGGTACTGTACTGTAGGGTACTGTAAGGCAGGCAGTGTAGTGTAATGGTTAGGGAACTGGGCGTGTAACGTTAAGGTTGCAGGTTCAATCCCAGGTGGGACACTGCCGTTATACCCTTGAGCTAAAGGTACTTAACCTGAATTGCTTCAGTTAATATCCAGCTGTATAAATGGATTGTATGTAAAGAAATGTAAAACTGTAAGTCGCTCTGGATAAGAGCGTCTGCTAAATGCCTGTAATGTAATGTAATGTAATGTAGAGGAGAGAGAGAGAGGGAGCTCGGGAGCCCAGAAGGAACGGCAGGCTTACGGGCGGACGGGACACTGCCGTTGCGGTGAGGGTCCAGCTGGGTCTTCATCCCACACAGCTCCGCTTTCACATCCCCTGGCACCTCCATCCCCAGCTTCTGGTAGAAGTCTCGCTGTTTCTTCATCTCCGCTGTGGGAGGAACAACACAGTTTGGATTTTAATTCACTGCCGTGTGGATGGAGGGTACATCAAACCAGAGCAAAACCCTGGACCTTTATATGAAGATGCAGAAGAGAGGAGCACCGCTGGCAATGTGTCAGGGAGGCATCTAGGGGGCGCTCTTTGGAAAGGGTCAATGAGCTAGCCTTAAGAAATACCACCAAGGCACTCTTGCTGTGTCTCAGGGTTAAAAATGCCTTTATCGATATGGCATATCCACTGAGGAGATCTTTAAAGACACGCAGCTTCCTCACCTCCGTCCCAGTGTGACGCCTTGGCAAAAAAGTAATGTCTGAGGTGAGGTGAACTGTCCGAGACAAAACTTCTCTGCATCCAGCAATCTACGTTTTGCTTTTAGCTTTTTGTGCTGTCAGCTAATTAAGGAACGATTTATAAAAAATATAAGGGAGGCTGAAATGCTGGGACTACAAATGATCTGTCAAATGTCACATGTAAATTACGTAAACTACAATACTGTGGGTGATGCCCTGGCCAGGGCTAGGACTCTCCCAGGCAAAGCGGGGGGCGGGGGGGCATTTATCTGGTAGCCTATCCACTACCAGCCGTGGCACCCTAACGGACACTGGCAGTACGGCACCGTTTGAAGCCTTTTGAAGGACCCCTCATTTACTCAAGTGTTTATTTTGGCAGTTACCTGTATGTTACCAGCAGCGATATAAACTGCAGAATGCAGATACTGACCGTCTTGAAGGCCGGGCACCAGTTTGTAGACGATGTCTTGCATTGTTCGGTCATGGCTACAAAGGAAAAGCGAAGAGTAAATGTAACACTGGAACCATACCGACAGATTAAAGACGGAAAACAAGATTCACGAGGACGCAAAACCATACGAAGGAAGAAGGCTCTTATTTTAATACAAAGGACATAGTCTTTAACATCGTTGGAAGGGAAACAAATCACGGGATCAAATATTAAGAACAGCTAAGCCTAATAAAAATAAACGGCATGTGTTCAACTGCTCATGAACGATCAAAACCATTTGGACAGTAATAAAGAGTCTTCACAGAAAACTACAGCGTGCTCGTAACTCCGAATTAACATAGGTAATCGTAGGGACGTGCGTGTGGTTATTTTTTTAACCCTCTGAGGTCCGTGCTAAGCTTTTAGATGTTTTTTGATTTTGGCATGGTCTGATATTTATCTCAATTTCATCAATTTAACACATACTTACTCCAAAGTGTTTGATATTTTTATTTGAAGGACAATCACAGCTACATTTGTATGCCATCAATAGTTTGGTCAGTATCATATGCAGCTTGTAAATAGATCTACAAACACACAAGTTAAAAATAGTAAATTTTTCTGCTGTCACAAAAGTTGTGAAAGCACACACTAAACTATAGTGACGAATTGTTTTGCCAATGTGCGTTTGTTCATCAAGGTCTTGGTTATGTAAGGGTGTGAAAACAGTTTAGCACATCTGAGATCTAAATAGCTAAAAAACAGTTTTTATCAGAACTGGTCACATTTATTTCAGGCTGTGGGAGGGCTAAATGCTAAATACCTGAATATTCATTATTCATTGTCCACACCTCTAAGATCTGTCA
The DNA here is from genome assembly GCA_029706075.1 of Aldrovandia affinis. Lineage (NCBI taxonomy): Eukaryota > Metazoa > Chordata > Actinopteri > Notacanthiformes > Halosauridae > Aldrovandia > Aldrovandia affinis. The sequence continues at coordinate 3,410,812 of JAINUG010000084.1, read as the reverse complement.
GATGGGCCATCTCACTGGGCCATCAGTGTTATATTCTGAGTTCCTGTTCTGTTGTTTTTTGGTCTTTGTTTATTTTTCATTCAGTCCTTATTCATTATTCTTTATCCAGTATTGCATTTTCCCTGTTCTGTCACGTTCTGCTCCCTGTCTGTCCTTGTTCCGTTTATTTCGAGATCCTCCTTGTCTTGTCATGCACTTCGGGAGTTTATACTTTTCGTTTTTTTTCCGCCTTCGCTTATTATCTCGTTTTCTTCCTTCTTACTTTCTAGATTGCACTTTGTATATATTAGGTAGATGTGTATAGTACTAACCAACTAATCTACTAACGTTAGGGATTTAGATTAAGTTACTAACACGCGGAATATGTTTGGCGTCACAAGACGCGAATTCATATATTTTCACGAGTATTTGAAAACAAGCGAAATAAATAACATTTTAGGCTGTTTGAAAAGTATTCTTCCATAGATCTTGTGTGCATATTGCAATTTGTTACGTTGCAACACGCGGGAATATGTAGTCACAAGACGCGGAATTCATATATTGAATATATATACGAGTATTTGATAACATGGCAAATCAAATATAGTTACTTACTCTTCGTCAGTTATTGTCTTCGTCGCTTTTCATCAATACTCTCAAACACTGCAGCGCAGAAAATCTTTCCATCTTGAATAAAATTGTATGTCTGTATAAAATCTTGCTTCAAATTGTCGGGACAGTTTATGTGTTTACGCGGCGTTTTCACACATGGCCCCACGCCCCTCCCCACACACCTCCCGAAATTCGCACCTAGTTACCATGTCAATAGAAGGGGGACGTTACTACCAGGTAAAAAAAAGAGAGTAAAAGGCAAGGTTTACTTTTGGTCTAATCAACCTAATTTAAAAATCCCATTTGATTTGCCAGTGCTCAAATCGGAAAGTCGCGATTCTAAGGTTTATGTCAATGTTTTTGTCGCGTGTGTATGATAAAATATCGCGAAGTTAGAAATAGTAATATACTTTTATTGCTGCTGGGAGCGGCGCCGCTCCCGTCGACCTCAGGGGGTTAAAGGTGCTCATTGTAAGATTAGTAATGCGTATAAATGATAAGGCCCACGAGATCCAAGAGAATAAAATATCCTGAACCACTCATCTGCGGCTTTGGTCTGGCCTGCGTCTCACAAACTCTTCACGTCTAAATTAAAAACACCCTTATACCCTCTTTTTCATTGAGAACTCTTAAAAAGGCCACATACATATCCAAGAAGAAACCACAAACACTAAAAAGTTGCTTGTTTGACTGGCCCATTATTATTATTATTTTTGTAGACATTGGTTTGTTCCGTAACCTGCCGGTTCAATGCTTTTGCAGTGGGAAGTTATTGCAGAGGGCCATTCCAAAGCAGACAGTGACCTCTAGAGGTAGGAGGCTGAAGTGGAGGATTGGAGCTTGGCATCTCTGAGGCTCGGGGGAAGGGACTTTTCCAGATTAATCAGGAAAGATTGATTGATTGATTGATTTTTTTCAGACCATAAATGTCTCTGGGGCCACTAGTATTTGGCGTTATTGCTGAACATTCTCTCCACTGCTATCAGCTGTCAGAGTGCAAAAAGCTCTCAACGTTTCCTGATAACAATCTCGACAATCTTCAACAATCTCGATGAAAGGCCAATGGGTGAGCTGCCTGGCTTCTGAGGCCTGGAGTCAGTTTAAACCCAGCCTCCACCACTTGGCTCAATGGTGCCCCATTTACACTATGCAGCACAATGGGTGATTTGGGACTAATACACAGACTTTTCACATTTCAAATGACATCAGCCTGAACCCCACAATCAAGCTGAATGTTTCCTTTAGCCTCAGCAGGGCCAAAGACTGAAATCGATCCACTTTGGTTCAATTTGTTGCATTTTCATTCAAGTCATTTGGAGAATAATGCTGAAATGAATGGCGAGTGATAAAAAAATATATATATTATTCCACAAGCTTCACGGACAAGAAGCGACAGGACACATCCTTCTGTTCTCCCTGGTGTTCATTATCTCGTCCTCCTTTTCTGCGGCCGCTAAACGGTTTGGCAAATCGCCGAAACGGGTTCAGTCTGGAGGATGTTTCAATAGCCTGCTCAGGGAGAGAGAGCTGTGAAATTAATTGGCTTTGTGCGGAATATGCTGCTGGACAATGAAGCTAGAAAAACCTGAAGTCTCTTTAGCTTTAGTGTGTGTGTGTGTGTGTGTGTGTGTGTGTGTCTGAGTGCATATCTGTGTCTGTGTGTCTATGTGTGTGTGAGTGCGCGTGCGTCTGTGAGTGTGTATGTGTGCGCGTGTAAGTGTGTGTGTGTCTATGTGAGTGTGTGTGTGAGTGTATGTCTGTGTGTGTGTCTATGTGAGTGTGTGTGTGAGTATGTGTCTAAGACTGAACCAAGGCTATTATAGTCTTCCCCCTCGCACTGGATGTATACCAAAGCAGGCCTTCATTAGGAGGGAACCTCCTGGGCCTGGGGGAGGCTGGGACGGCCCCCAGGGCTGACGGACTGCACCAGTCGCATGCCATCCAGGTGACACCGGATAATGGGTTTCACCCAACTTACGGGTTGTGAACAAAAAAAACGATGTAAACACCAACACCAATTTAAGGTAACTGTTTTTTTGGTCAAAGTCCAGGGCTCCCATCGATAGGATACTGCGGAGGGCGACAGAGTTCAGGCTGGACGCAGAGCCGGTACAGCAGGGCTCAACGTGGACACGCGCCCCCGCCCTGACCCGCCCTGTTCACCTGGCCCTGACCCCCCTGACCCGCCCTGACACTCACCCTGACCCGCCCTGACCCCCCTGACACGCACCCTGACCCGGCTCACCCTGACCCGCGACCCCCTGGACACCCGGCCTGACCCCCTGGCACTCACCCTGACCCGCCCTGACCCCCCCTGGCACTCACCCTGACCCTGACCCCCTGACACTCACCCTGACCCGCCCTGACCCCCCCTGGCACTCACCCGATGTACTGCAGCGGGTGGCTCTGGTGGATCACGATTCGGCAGGTAGGACAGGTGTTGTTCTCCTCCAGGTACTTCACCAAACAGCTCCGGCAGACTGGGAAGAGGAGAGAGGGGCGTGAGGGAACTCTGGGTCATGTTAAGAGCGCAAAGATGTCGGACATTATGTAATCTTATGTTCTTATGTACATCTGTAATGTGAATTCTGTCCGGATTGATAAAAATAAAAAAGACCAGGATGTGAATGAGTATCATGAGTACATGAGTAACAAAGCTTGCCACAGAACAGTCATTTGCAACATCCAATAACTCCTCTTCAGCCTTTGTCCTGATACATTAACAAAGTGGTAATTTATGTCTGGACTAAACGGATCTCTCTCTTCAAACAGCACAATATTTGGCAGGTAAGGCTAAGTAACCTGGCCCAATACCACAGCAGCAACAGCAAGGAGGATTTTAACCTTATCAAGCTCCTAGAGGAACCGCTCCCTCCTACCTCCAGACACTCATCTCACCCTACACCCCAGCCAGACCCCTCTGCTCCACCTCCTCTGGCAAACTGACTGTCCCATCCCTCCGGGCGCCTGGCAGCCACTCCTCGCGGTCTCGCCTCTGTCCTGACCCCTCAGTGGTGGAATGATCTTCTGCACTCGGTCAGGACCCACGGAACCACTGGCCATCTTCCACATGAGACTCAAAACCCACCTCTTCAGACTCCACTACCACACTCCACTACCACTGAATTCTGTACATTTTACTAATTGTCTTCACCACTGCCTACATGTTTAATACTGCATTTTGTATCCATGTTGAAGACTGTCCAAAAATAAAAAAAAAACTCTACTAATCTTTTCCTTCCCTATGTTACAGGTATGGTATGCAGCTGCCAACAATGATGTCTATCTCTGTATTACTGCACTGATCTCTTGCACGGACTATGATTGATCTTACCATGTATTAATGCACATCTTTTAAGTCACTCTGGATAAGTGTGTCTGCTAAATGTCAAAATGTAAATGTAACCAACAATGTTTTGCTAGACACAATTCAATCCAACAGTTTGATGCTAAGTAGCTAAGCTAAGCAGAAAAATATGTCCCAACATATTGCCGAATGTAACGTTAGCGATTTAGTCACAACACTGGTTCTCTGTGGCTCAGTAGGTAGAGCATGGCGTTAGCAACGCTTAGGTCGTGGGTTCAATCCCCACTGGGACCACATATACTGAAAAATGTATGCATTCACTACTGTAAGTCGCTTTGGATAAAAGTGTCTGCTAAATGGCATATATTATTATTACAACACGTTAATTTTCAATATCGTGTTGGCCATTTTATCTAATGCTACCTGATGTACAGCCAGTGATTACCCATCGATGACATTAGCCAGTACAAGAAGAAACTAGCTGATTAGTGTGTCTCTGCTGGGTCTCTGGAAAGCTCTGGGGGAAAGGGTTCAAAGCGCTCTGTCTCGAGGGAATGCTGCCACCTGAACTTTGCTGGATACAAGACTATGTCCCCTAGCTTCTCTGCCCCTAAGGGCTGATCCAGGATCAGCTTACCCAGCCTGAATTCATAGTGCCTGAGGATAACAGCTGGAAGCCAGCAGGTCACCGGTTCCCTGGTGAGACACTGCCCTTTTGAGCAGCATGCTTCTCCTGAATCACTTCAGCGCATGTCCAGCTATGTACGTGAATAATGTATGAGGGCGCAAGCCATGCAAAGGCTAAGGACATGGATGTCTACTAAGCAAATATGTGCTGATTACCTATTAGAGCTACTATTACTTCAACAAATGTAGGCTGAAGCTGACCTAGGGTCAGTTGTTGCATGCACAATTGTCCCGACACCCACCGATGAGTGGGTGGCTGGCCTCATTTTTCCACTGTTTTACAAACAGTCAACAGCAGTGTCACAGTTGCATCGTTATTCTGAATGATAAAAAGGAGGTCCTCTTATGGGGTCCTGCTGTACTAAGAAACAAGGTCAAAATGTATGCCGTAAACTGTCATATCTGGATGCCTTTCTACAAAGATAGACGGTCTTGTTACCACCCTCGGGTCTCCACGAGTTAATTTACAAGTAAATGGCTCCCTCTAGTGGAGAACAAAAGTATCGTTGCTGTAAATGGATTCGTTGCCAAGTTCCACACATGCCTACCTGTAGTAAACAGACACTCAATCTGTTTATTAAAAGTGCCACAGACTGGAACCAATGTTACTTTCAGTCCCCTCAGAAACATAGAGGCTTTTAATTTCCTTTAAGTATGCTGCTAAATTGAATATATACAAGAACATTACAGGCATGTTATGCCTCTATAACTGAAGCACTGCACAAAATAACAGTATTGGCTCATAGTGTAATGACATTATAATGTGCAATAATATTTTTGAGCATAATTGTGTCAAAAGCAAGCAAATGTAAATTACATAATGAGAGGAACCATATATACTTATAAAAACAAAGAGTTTATAAAAACGACAAAAGTGCTTAAATATAACCATTTATGAAAAAGTGCTTAAACATAACTACAATTCCACCTGGGATGTGGCTTATCAAGATTATTTCAATAATTGCATATTTATGTTTAACCATTATACATTTTAGGCATTTATTCTTATGTTCTTATGTTCTTATTTAGCAGACGCCTCTTATCCAGAGCGACTTACACAGTTTACATTTCTTAACATACAATCCATTTATACAGTTGGATATTTTACTGAAGCAATTCAGGTTAAGTACCTTTAGCTCAAGGGTACAACGGCAGATGTGTCCCACCTGGGAATTGGAACCAGCAACCTCTGAGTAACAAGACCAGCTTAACCATTACACTACATGCCGCCCTATATTATAATTACATCACTGATATTATTTTTGCAATCATTTCTGTAAAAGCCTCTAAACACTGCAATTCACTACCAACTGTTAACTAAGCAACTGTTGAAATGATTAACTGAATTTTGTGATGTGTTTGGATACAGTGCAATCTCCTGTAGAGGTGGCTCCTGAAGATCTGTTGGAACGGTCAACGCTCGTAACCTTACGAATTCATTTATAGGTGGGGGGAGCAAGGTTGTGAACAATAACCGTTATTTATGAATATTATGGTTATTAATGACATTTTACATTTCAATCATTTATCAAACACTCTTATCCAGAGTGACGTACAGTATGTGCATTAATATATGGTATGATCACTCATGGTTCGTGTGCAGTAATACAGACATCATTGTTGGTGACTTAATTATGTGCTAGACTTAATTATGTGGCTAGCTCCATGGTAATGCACAGACTGTACACACAGACCCGATACCCAAACGAGACGTGGCTTTGGCAGTGCGTGCTCCTCGCCCCTCCAGGCCAAACGCGGCTGAAGAAGATGAAAGCTGTACTCCAGCAGTTTAAAGCACTCTAAAGACCTCAGGTTGTCATTCTGCACCACAGGGAGTGTGTTCACACCGCTGTCCCATAATTCCTTGCCCCGAGCTTTACACTGGAGATGGAGTGCTTGTTTACTCCGTTTGCAAAGCCACATAAATGGAGTTTGATCTTTGACGACCAAAGCAAGTCGGGACCTTGGCTTAACAGCTCATCTGAAAAAAAACTAAAAAACTGCTCCTCCCACAGCACAGTGTCCTGATCACTGCACTGGGGGCAGCACTGGGGCTTACTTGACACCCAGAGAGAAGAGCAATGGCCCATCAGAGGAGCCACACAGCTGTGCACACCCTCCCTCCCTCCCCTGCTGGCCACATCCGGTATTACATCAGAACATGCCTCCCACTGGATCTGCGCACACGTATGAAAAATGATCTGAACGAGAGCATTAAACCCATTAAAAGACGCCCCCCTTAAAATGACTTACAGTTGATGTGAGAAACTATGCATGCCGAATGTTAAATACTTATATTCCATCTTCGGTGACGTTACCGTGCTGCCGTGTATCTTAGCTACCCACCAAACGATGTAAGCTGGGGTGATAATCTATTTAGAAGGATCCTTTGTGGTTATCAAGCCATCTAATCTGACATAATATTACTAAGACGTATGTATTGGAATTGTTTTAATGGGACTACAAAGCCTCATAGAATGTGCTTCAGCACGTAAATTACAATTTTCAAGATTCTTTTAAGTGACTGATTTGTTAAAGAGCCCACACGCCTTGTTTTCCAACAGCTAAATCGACTGTTGATTGAAAAGAAACCACAGAATTACTGCAGCCCCTCCAGTAATCGAGTTCAACACCTGGTCAGACAGAACGCAAACAAGGTGCCGACACAAGGGTGCTGTTCCGATATGTAACCACAGGGTGGCGCTTCGCCGTTCACCTCAATTGAACCTAGCCTCAACCAGCAGTGTGCTCGAGACAGGCACAGGCACGACCTTATTCCCAGTCTCACTAAATCCTGGAACAGAAACTGCACGGCACGGTCTCAGCTAAAAAGGCAAGAACATTTTCACAACAAATGCCTGATTTACCTGAGGGAAAGTTGCCCTGTTCTCCCTCGGAAATGTTCGAACTAAAAGCTTAAGCCGCATGCCAGTCCTTTATCCTCCCAACTAACCAGTGCATTCCCATTTCAATTATTTGTCGTTTCTCAAATCTTGATAATATATATATTTATTATTGTTTTTACACGGAAGGTCTGTTGTCCTGAACACAGAGCCCGTAACCATGGCGTCAGAGGGCTGCAGCACCAGCGTAACCGTAGAAAGGCTGGAGAGATCGAAGCCTTTCTAAAAAGGGGGTCGCGTGAGGCCAAACCCGTGCAGTTCCCCCCGCAGCAACATGACTCCGAGCGTTGCCAGATGTGTACGATTTCATCCAAGAAAATATTCCTCAAATCCCCCCTCCCTCTGTCCCCTGCCCCCACTTTCAGTTGACTCCTTCATAAAACTGTCAACACCCCCCCCTTAATGAAGCTTAATAAGCGCGTTTCTATTTGCAAGTTAACTCACTGTGCAAGGGTTTGCTCTTTCACTGAATGCCACATCCACCTGTACGCACCCACAACAAAATATCTTTGGATGTGTGAAGGCTTCGCCTTTTCAAACGACTGCAGGTACCGCTGATTCCCATACATTTTTACTCTGAATTTTTGTCGCCGACGATGAATGTGTGAATGCCGAAACGTGTCTGCTGTGTCTGTTCTCTCCGTCAGCTGTTCAATCCTCTTTACATGCAGCACGAACATTTATTCACTCGTTTCACTCGGACTCTAGTTTCCCCCCTTTTTGGTTCCGACGCCCGGTTAAACATCGAACACACGACAGGAGTTGAGCGTTTCTTTCTTCTTCTATTTTCAATTGCACTCTGAATTTTCCCACATTCATTTTCCCAAAGCTGCTACACTTGGGGCGGATTCCCCAGCGTTCCCCTGCTTTCCCCCACGTTCCCCAGCGTTCCCAGCGTTCCCAGCGTTCCCCTGCTTTTCCCAGTGTTCCCCAGCGTTCCCCAGTGTTCCCCACGTTCCCAGCGTTCCCAGCGTCCCCAGCGTTCCCAGCGTCCCCAGCGTCCCCAGCGTTCCCCAGCGTCCCCAGCGTTCCCCAGCGTCCCCAGCGTTCCCAGCGTTCCCAGCGTTCCCAGCGTTCCCCAGCGTTCCCAGCGTTCCCAGCGTTCCCAGCGTTCCCAGCGTTGGGGGACGGGCACTCACAGGTGTGCAGGCACTCGGTGACCGTGGTAGCGTCGATCAGGTAGCCCTCGCACAGACGGCAGGTGATGTGGGCGTTGATGTCCCACAGTTTGATCTTCCTGGTCAGCATCTCGGAGTTCTGGGTGGAGAGGGGAGAGAGGGCCGAGAGATTAGGCCTGAAGGTGGCACTACAGTATAATGGTGAGGGAACTGGGCTTGTAACTGAAAGGTTGCAGGTTCGATTCCCAGGCGGGGAGCTGCCAGTGTACTCTTGAGCTAAAGGTACTTAACCTGAATTGCGTCAGTGAAATATCCAGCTGTATAAATGGACTGTACTGTATTTATGTACAAAATGTAAAACTAAGTCGCTGTTGACAGAAGAGACAAATGTTCGTCGGCATGTATAATGCCAAAATAAAATGGTGGGCCTTGAATCATAATTCCTGCCCTTCTGACCACAGGAGAAGAGAAGCAGTAGTGGAATGGGAACTGGACTCGTAGCCAGGAGGCTGCAGGTTCGAATCCAGGAGGGACTCTGGCTGGCAGTGTGGTGTAATGGTTAGGGAGCTGGGCTTGTGACGTTAAGGTTGCAGGTTCAATCCCCAGGTGGGGCACTGCCGTTGTACACTTGAGCTAAAGGTACTTAACCTGAATTGCTTCAGTAAAATATCCAGCTGTATAAATGGATTGTATGTAAAGAAATGTAAACTGTGAGTCACTCTGAACAAGAGCGTCTGCTAAATGCCTAAAATGTAATGTAATGTACTCTGCTAATGATCACAAATATGGATGTTCGGCCAAATTTCAGTGATAAAGAATTTAAAACGCACTGCTCTGGTATATGGAGCTTGTCCACCTTCTCTGAGATCGTGTTTTTATCACTGCCACATTACTGTTCGAATGCCAGAGGGGGACAGCCGCCATCGTGCCCTCGAGCAAGGCACCGAACCCAAATCATTTCACTAAATGTTCAGCTGCATAAACGGAGAACCAAGCACAACTCTGCAGCAGCGTGTTCAGGTTTGACCCGGACGGAGGTGCTGGACGTGATGGAGGCTGGACGGCGGCGCGGCGGTGGGCTTACCCCTAGTGCCGCCATACGGTTATCGTGGGCGGGGTGGCGGCCACCGTTACTCCAGCAGGCGTGCGGCGGCGTTAGCTGTGCATCGTGGGTCCCACGTCATGTGACTACTGGGGAACGGGGAAAGGAGAGGGATCGTTATCAACAGCATTACAATGTTACTATTATTATTATTATTAATGATCTGATGATTATGATGATGATAATAATAATAATAATAGTAGTAGTAGTAGTAGTAAGAGTAAAGAAGAAATGAGAAACGAGAAGGAAAAGAAGAAGACATTTCTAATGTAGACCAATGTGCTTTACAGAATACAGATCAGATAACAAATAAAATAACAATGTGGAACACATTAAGTCCCCACCCAGGGTACTTTTAATAGAATGTAATAATAATATATGCCATTTAGTAGACACTTTTATCCAAAGCGACTTACAGTACTGAATTCATACATTTTTCAGTGTATGTGGTCCCAATGGGAATTGAACCCACAACCTAAGCGTTGTCAGCACCACACTCTACCTACTGAGCCACACAGAACCACGCTCTACCTACTAAGCCACACAGAACCACGCTCTACCTACTCAGCCACACAGAACCACGCTCTACCTACTGAGCCACACAGAACCACTCTACCTACTGAGCCACACAGAACCACGCTCTACCTACTGAGACACACAGAACCACGCTCTACCTACTGAGACACACAGAACCACGCCCTACCTACTGAGACACACAGAACCACGCTCTACCTACTGAGACACACAGAACCACACTCTACCTACTGAGCCACACAGAACCACGCTCTACCTACTGAGACACACAGAACCACGCTCTACCTACTGAGACACACAGAACCACACTCTACCTACTGAGCCACACAGAACCACGCTCTACCTACTGAGACACACAGAACCACGCTCTACCTACTGAGACACACAGAACCACGCTCTACCTACTGAGACACACAGAACCACACTCTACCTACTGAGCCACACAGAACCACGCTCTACCTACTGAGACACACAGAACCACGCTCTACCTACTGAGCCACACAAAACCACACTCTACCTACTGAGACACACAGAACCACGCTCTACCTACTGAGCCACACAGAACCACGCTCTACCTACTGAGCCACACAGAACCACGCTCTACCTACTGAGACACACAGAACCACGCTCTACCTACTGAGCCACACAGAACCACGCTCTACCTACTGAGCCACACAAAACCACGCTCTACCTACTGAGCCACACAGAACCACGCTCTACCTACTGAGCCACACAGAACCACGCTCTACCTACTGAGACACACAGAACCACGCTCTACCTACTGAGCCACACAAAACCACGCTCTACCTACTGAGCCACACAGAACCACGCTCTACCTACTAAGCCACACAGAACCACGCTCTACCTACTGAGCCACACAGAACCACGCTCTACCTACTGAGCCACACAGAACCACGCTCTACCTACTGAGACACACAGAACCACGCTCTACCTACTGAGCCACACAGAACCACGCTCTACCTACTGAGCTACACAGAACCACATGGTTAATTCATAGCAGTGCACCCCCGCCAAGCAATCCACCCTGCTTCTGTGTGCAAGCACAGCTCTAACCACTGAACCACAGAAACACCGCGCATGACGCCATCTTTCTCCGCGTCGCCCAGCACTGCTGGAGGCAGCGGGGCAAGTCTCTCTGCAGCGGGGCAAGTCTCTCTGTGGCGCGGCAAGTCTCTCTGCAGCGCGGCAAGTCTCTCTGCAGCGCGGCAAGTCTCTCTGCAGAGCGGCAAGTCTCTCTGCAGCGGTAAGTCTCTCTGCCATCTTAACAACATTAGGACCTCAGACCATGCCCCCACCCCCCGGAGCCAGGCCTGATTCACCGTTTGATCTGGCCGAACAACATTATCTTTGTGAAGGGGGTCAGGAGCGTTTTCTGCCCCAGGGCAGTCAGTTAAACTGGGTTCTGCTTTTGTGAATTTGAGCTGGAATGTTTACAACGTCAGTGTTACTACTGTCACCACAGCGGTCGCATTCTTTTTTGTCACTTCAGATAGCTCCTCTTATCGAACTCCTCCGATCTTCACGGTTCTGTCGTGCGATGGAAAAACGTCACAGGGACTCGATCTGGGAAGGGGACAGTTACGGGTTCAGATGGTTGCTGTGCCGTATTGTGTGGTGGAAAAACACCATTAGTCACCAGGTTGGCTCCACTCCCAAACGGCCACTGTAACCCGTAAAAGCTTTCCTGCTACGGGTTCGATCTGCTGAGTCAGCGTCCTCTTTTAAAGCACGTCTTAAAACTCATTTTTATAGGATTGCTTTTATGAACACTTCATTCTTTGTTCTTAGCTTTTACTGCGTTTCATCTTTTATAGATTTTTATTTATGTCTACAGTTCTGTTTACAATGTTGCCCTCTCTTTTACACATGCTTCATCTCTGTAAAGCACTTTGTGCTGCATATGCTTGAATAGTGCTATACAAATAAAGATATTATCATATATGTGTGGTTCAGTAGGTAGAGCGTGGCATTGACAATGCTTAGGTTGTGGGTTCGATTCCCACTGGGACCACATATACTGAAAAATGTATGCATTCACTACTGTAAGTCGCTTTGGATAAAAGCGTCTGCTAAATGGCATATATTATATTATTATTATAACCCTGCGTACAACACAGTAGAGCGCAAGGCCTGAGATGCTTCACTGCACAACCTGCTCTATGAAGGGGAAATATAAATAAGCCTTGGATGAGGACATCAGTTAAGAAAGTAGATACTAATAATAATAATATTTTTGATAATATACAGGTAACTGCCAAAATTATATAAACGATGCAAACCATATGCCATGGCCGTCTCAGTCATCAGATTTCAAGCCAAATTGAACACTTATGGCAGATTCTGGAGCGGAGACTGACAGCGTGTTCCACCAACATCAACAAAACACCAAAAGATGGAATTTCTCATGGAAGAATGGTGCTGCACCCCTCCAACAGAGTTCCAGACACATATAGAATCTATGCCAAGGCGCACTGAAGCTGTTCTGGCGGCTCGTGGCCCAGCGCCCTATTAAGGCACTTTACATCGGTATTTCCTTTATTTTATATACGCAAACATATATCGTGTAGACAACCGAAGGTGAAACGGGGCATCTATCAACCTATACACACAAAAACCTTGTTAAAAGGCCCAAGGGCAGTTCTTTGGGGATGAAGAGAGCAGCAGTTACCACGAACAATTATTTGGCATGATTTATCAAGCGGGCAAATGTGCATCGTCCCGGGAGTGCCCGCGTGGGTAAAAATAGACGCTGCTTTGCTACGCGCTCACTGTCCTTTGACACCGCCCGTGCGGTCGCCACGTGACTTTTCTTCCTGCTACGCAATCGCACGCCTCGACTCGACCGCTCTCGTAGGCTATCCCCTGGTGATTTCCAACCCTGCGCGGGGGCAGAATAGTCCGCAGGACCCGTGGACCGACACGCAGACGTCATAAAAAAATATCACCTGCGTTCAAGCGATTCCGAGTGGGACACACGATCTGACAACCGTCAGCAAATCGTTACGGGCAAACTTTTGCGTGCGCGCTGTGTAGTGGCAGCGAGGGTGGACCCTGCGCGCTGAAACACCACTGCAGGCCAGAGGGAACAATGTTTCTTCTAATAGTTTGTTGTGGTTTGGGTTTATTGCTCCGATTTTTGGTTGGTCGGTTTAAACCTTCAGCTTCTCCGGAAGGTTAAATATGAGAGATGAATCTGGTGGGCAGGGGGAAGGGGAGACACAGGCAGCCAACAGGCAGTGAGTTAGTCACCTAAACACGTTTAGTAGGCAGTGAGTTAGTCACCTAAACACGTTCAGTAGGCAGTGAGTTGGTCACCTAAACACGTTTAGTAGGCAGTGAGTTGGTCACCTAAACACGTCTGACTGGCCCCTCACAGGCCCCCTCACAGAGACTCCTGACACCTCCCAGTAATCCAGTCTCTGTGTGGCACAGGGTGCACCGCTTCATGAATGTCTACTTCATGCAGAAAGCCCATTTGGTGTGGGCAGCTTTGCAGAGGAACCGAGTCAGACCCTCGTCTTCCTCTGTTTCCATAGCAGCTGTAAAGGCGAAGGCAACAGGACACTTGCAAATGATTTCCGCATGAGGAACAGCAAGTTCCCTCAAATTTCTCCTCTTCAAAAGGCATCGCTCCAGCCGAATATTAAATCGGTCTCAAGTGATGTTATATGAGATATGGCACACTGAAGCTGTTTTAGTCATTTTTGGGGGGTGAGAGCGGGGGTTTACTGACTTGGAGGTGCTGAGCACACAATACACACATTTTACTGAGTGGGCAGATATTCTTTTTTTTTTTTTTTTTTTTTTTTCAGTTATTTTAGCATTTTCTCCCAGTTTAGTAGCCCCTATATACCCTCTTTTTCATGTCAACCCCCCTTGTATTGTGAGCTTACTGCCGTAGTCCTGAGACCAGCAGTGACAAATGCGATGTGCCACCTCCTCTGAGCCGGCACTCGCTAAGCCATCGACCGTAACTCCGGTACTCCAGAACCACTCCACTCGCGTCTGGACTACTGCAATTCCTTGCTAGCAGGCGTACCGGCCTGTGCCATCAAGCCATTGCAACTAGTCCAGAATGCTGCCGCACGTCTGGTGTTCGATCAACCGAAGTTCACCCACGTCACCCCTCTACTCTCCTCTCTGCACTGGCTCCCCATCGCAGCACGCATCAGATTCAAATCCCTTACCCATCCCTTACCCTTACACTCATCACACCCTACACCACAGCCAGACCCCTCCGCTCAGCCTCCTCTGGCAAACTGACTGCCCCATCCCTCCGGGCGCCTGGCAGCCGCTCCTCGCAGTCTCGCCTCTTCTCTGTCCTGACCCCTCGGTGGTGGAACAACCTTCCGCAATCAGTCAGGACCGCGGAATCACTTGCAAGAGACTCAAAACCCACCTTTTCAGACTCCACTACCACTGAATTCTGTACATCTACCCAATTGTCATCACCACTGCCTACATGCTAAACACTTCTTGTATATGTATCCCTGCCCACTCATTTAATAATTTTTTTTTAAAAATCATTTAAAAAAATTACTAATCTTTTCCTTCCCAGTGTTACAGGTATAGTATGCAGCTGCCTACCACAATGTCTATTGCTGTATTGCTGCACTGATCTCGTGCACAAACTATGATTGTGTTACTGCACATCTTGTAAGTCGCTCAGGATAACAGCGCCTGCTAAATGCTTAAAATGTAAATGTAAATGTATCCCGTTAAGACACTGTTCTAGTGTGGGGATGAGCCCCAGTCTGCATCCTGTTAAGACACTGTTCTAGTGTGTGGATGAGCCCCACGGTCTGCATCCTGTTAAGACACTGTTCTAGTGTGTGGATGAGCCCCACAGTCTGCATCCTGTTAAGACACTGTTCTAGTGTGTGGATGAGCCCCACGGTCTGCATCCTGTTAAGGCACTGTTCTAGTGTGGGGATGAGCCCCACAGTCTGCATCCTGTTAAGACACTGTTCTAGTGCGGGGATGAGCCCCACGGTCTGCATCCTGTTAAGACACTGTTCTAGTGTGTGGATGAGCCCCACGGTCTGCATCCTGTTAAGACACTGTTCTAGTGTGTGGATGAGCCCCACGGTCTGCATGCTGTTAAGACACTGTTCTAGTGTGTGGATGAGCCCCACGGTCTGCATCCTGTTAACACTGTTCTGTTCTATGCTGTGTGTGGATGAGCCCCATGGTCTGCATCCTGTTAAGACACTGTTCTAGTGTGTGGATGAGCCCCACGGTCTGCATCCTGTTAAGACACTGTTCTAGTGTGTGGATGAGCCCCACAGAAGCCAGTGCTGACTGTGGCCAGCAGCGCTGCAGATCGACACATAATTGGCAGTAGTGTTGCCCAGGGAGGGAGGGATGCAGTCAGCTGGTTTGTCCGTGACTCGTCGTGCACCAGCAACCCCCGCTGATTAATTCAGTGCCCGTCTTACTCCGACTTTGGTGTGAAAAGAAGTGGCAGCTGACATCACACGTTTCCAAATTTACAGTGGAAATAATAACAAAACGCAAATGGAGCTGCTGAAATATTGCTCTTTGTCATAATTTGCCATTACCAGAAAAATGAATCATTCAAACGGGCTCAAGCTCATATTGGGGCTCGTGAGTTTTTACATGACACCACGTGAGACAGCGGCACGCGGATGAAGCGCTCCACGACGTCTACACACTCGCACGGCGCTGCGCACCACGGAGGCCTTCGACACAAACGTCAGCCGTGAACACAGGAGACGGGAGAGTACAGGAAGTCTAAAAATAGCCGACTACAGGGCTCCGGAGTGCCTCGGTCGGTAAACATCCTCGCTCTAGGTGTGGACTGGGCTCTAGGGTTGCAGGTTCGAACTTCAGCTATGACATGAGACGACTACGACCGTGAGGGCACAGCGGCAGGACACAGTCGATCGGGGGGGTCTGCAGACAAGCCTAAAAGTAGAGCTCAGATTCCTGGTCTACTTTTGGCCTCCGGCGTGAAATGTTCATTCAGGACATAACTATAGCAATATTTAATTTTTCTATATTGCAGTAGAAAAGGGAAGATTAAAGAAGATGTTGAATGCATTAAAAATGAGGAAGGAGCTTTGCTTGATAACGGTGTGGATATTGCCAATACCCTAGAGCTATATTGTGAAAGAGAGTTTCACCAGGGAAGAGGGTTACAAATATAGCCACGAGTAAATGACATTTCCAGGATATTGTTGTAATACGACACCTTTGTCTGACCAGTATTGCATCTAGTTTGGGGCACCGCACTATAAGAAAGATATCGGAGCGCTCGAAGAAATACAAAGTAGGGCAACTAAATTGGTTCCAGTTATAAATTTTGTACAAGTAACAAGGGAAAATGTAAGACACTTCATTTATTCAAGCTTGGCAAAGGGGGACTAAGAGAAGGGGGTGAATACACAGGAAGGGAATAATACAGTGAATGACAAATTATATTTCAGGTTCAGTTCTGTCCGCAGAACAAGGGGGCATAGGTGGAAATGAGTTCCGCACTGATATCAGGAAGTAGCCTAGTTTTTTTTTTTTTTTTACACAGAGTTGTGTCAATGTGTGGAACAGCTTGCCAGGTTATGTAGTAGAGACAGAGACCCTTGGGGTGTTCAAGTCCAGGCTTGATGCAGTACTGGATACTCTCTAGGTGTGTTAACGTCAATCTTAGATGGGTTGAACGGCCTGTTCTTGTCAAGAAATATTCTTATATTTACTGAAGATCCTGTCAAAAAACTGCACATCTCAGCAGAATCAAAGATCACCGTAGATTCTGCTGGCTCCTGGCTTCAGATGGTTGAATCTCACCAGTAAATCCCAAAGTCCTAATTGGATTAGCCCAGACACGGGTTAAAAGAAAATCAATCGAACTGAAGATAGAATGCCCAGGGGACCAGCCCTGCCTGTCAAAGTGTGGCTCTGGATCGACGTGACCATTACGGAACATTTGAGATCTGGTGTCAGAGGCGTCAAAGGTCTTGCAAAGACACAAGAGCTGTGTCCCAAAATGTGTACCTGCCGACTCATATGTAGTCACTAGGTAACACAATAGGCATTCCAACCTAAAACACTGTGAATCACAGATCGGTCACCACTGTGGGCCACATCACTATGACACAGACCGGCACGATTAGCCCAACTCCTCCTTTAGAATTGTGGATTACTCACCACCTAACTGTGTGCCGCTTCATTAAAACACAGCACATAGCTATAGGGATACAGTCATATGTTATTTCTATATTGTAGTAGAAAAAAAGGAGGATTTTCAGGGCTGGCATAACTGTGCTGCTTCATTAAAACACAAGCCAAGCCTTTCCATGCACTTGAAAAGAGTTTGTGATGAAAGGGAATGATTTGACATTCTCAAAATGCTAATATAAACGATAAGAAAAGCACAACACACACAAATAAATTATACAATTATTTGAATTTATACTTTGAAAATACAGTTCTTTGAAAAAATATAGAGAATGTTCGCATGGTTGTTGTTTTTTGGGGGGGGGAGTACTGGTTCTCCATGAGGGATAGCCCCGTGGTCAGTAAACAAGTCCTGACCACGCTCGTGCCTCTAGTCCAGCCTGGCGCGAGCTGCGCATTAAGTGCAGTCCTACAGGGAGACACTGCAGAGACGGGACGGGCGTACTACTGTGATTGGGCTATTTAAAAATGTGGAGAATATGAAGGAAAAAAAAAAAAGGTTTTGGATTTATGCTTTTGAATCCGGACTGTGGCAGTGTCGACTGTGGCCGACAGTCCTGCAGCCTGGCGCATAATTGGCCGCATCATCCCCGACAGTTTGCCAATTCCCATGTCCTGTCCAAATTGACATACTTTAACATGATGCGAGCCTTAACCTTGTTCCAGAATTCCTAAACACGCCAAATCATCTCGATCCGTAATAAAAACAGACACGAAGCCTGCCAACAAAATCAAACGCTCCTCCAAAGACGTCGCGCATTAGGGGGTTACGTTGTTGACGTTGAGCTGCAGTTGCGATCAAATTGAAATCAAAGTGAAATGACGGTCCCTAAAATCAGAAAGCGTGTCCCAGCTCAGAGCAAACGGGGAACGCGTTTTGTTTCGGACTCTTCAGTGGGCACAACGCTTCTACCGGGAGATTGGGGCGCATGCTCACAGCACCATCACAATTCACGCCCGAGAGCGAGCGACAGTTAAATTCACGCGATCTGCACACATTAAAAAAACTAAAAAAACTAATCGTGACGCGGACAATCCCCGAGGATGGACAGCTCGCGCCGGGGGCGTTGGCACTTCCACACACGAGGGACTCGCGCGTCACGTGACCGAATTATGCCCCCAGCTGCGGTGTCCTCTGTGGAATCAAAACCAATTTGTCACCTCTGCAGCGGCACTTTCCAAAACGCGGACTTTTAATGAGCAAGGGTCCTCAACTAAATAACGCGCAACCGAAGCGAACCGAAGAGAGAAGATCCCTCCTTTTCTACAGGATGACCGGAGCTTCTGACAGTGCACGGTGGATTACCGCAATTAGAAAGACGGGCACTTCTGTTTTCATTTTGAAATCTCTTTTCTTTGGCATGGCAGCCTCAATGTTAAAGCTCGAGTGTAGGAGAAGCACCTCGTGGACTGTTTATACATGACTAAGAACTGATGCCTGGGTGCAAACGATGAGTCAGCCGCGAGGCTCAATAAACGAGCGACGTCGAACTCAACAATTACCAGCAAAAAATAGCAATACGAGGGGACAATGAACTGCTTGTTATGAAAGCTATAATAATCGTTTTAGAGAGGTTACACAAGATGACAGAGGCGGTCTTCTTACAAATGGGAGATCTTAAACAGTAGGCCTACCCATTGTGTTTTCACTTAAATGCATTCAAAACACTTCAAATTATGGTTAGCTACAATTATTTGGAAATAATCCCTGCTTGAAGAACGCTGCCAAATATTATTAATCCTGGGGCTAGAGAGGCTGATGGGGATTCTGTTTTTTGCACTCAAATCTATCTTTGTTCTGTGCCTGTTTTGAGACAGATATCTCTGCTTGAATAATGCGTGGAAGTCTTTGGAGGGGAAACAACGCTGGTTCCTCAGAACAAATGCCCGACTGTCAGATCAAATTCTGTGTGGCAACACCAAGTGCCAGACAAGTACAACAGGTCAGAAGGTGCTCAGGTCCAGTCCAGTCCAATGGGGAGGGGGGACATTTCTTATAATTGACAACTATAAGAAATGTCAAATAATTGCATATTTTGTTTTTGGCCAGTTTACGGACAGTGGAAAGTATTGTCTCCACAAAAACGTTACTCTAAAGCAGGGGTGCACCCAATCTTACCCGAAAAAGGGCCAGTGTGGGTGCTGCCTTTTTGTTGTAACAAACCTTTTGTTGTAGCCCTGCATTAACAACACCTGACTCCATGTATCAACAAATCGTGGTCTTCAATCAAGAACTTGATTGGTTAAATCAGGTGGATGAGTGCAGGGCTAGAGCAAAAACCTGCACCACTTCTGTAGGAAACCCTTAAAAGTGCCAACCCCCCTCAGTGCTGTATAGGAGGTATGCGGGTGTGCGCCCCCCCTCACCCCCCAAACCTGTGACAGGCCAAGTGGCATTCCTCCCATCCCGATTTATGAAAGCTGGAACTCGTCATTAAAAGCACCTGGAAGTAACGCTAGATCCGTCTCTGTGCAGTTGACAATTACATAACAGGGGGGCTGGACAAATGGCACAACATGCTTTTTTAACGCACAGGAACTTTCAAACGGAGACTTTCGGTTTGAAAAACATCCTCAAACCAACGAGTTTCATGAAAGGAAGCAATAACGCTTCCCCTTCCCCCCCTCTTCTTTGTCTTTTGTTGTTGCCGCCTTTGTTGTTACGGTCCCTTGACATCCACCCTGATCAATGCCCCCCCCCCCCCTCCGTCTCTGATCGCTATGTTAGATACGGTAACTCGGGGCGCAACGTTGCACTGACAAAATACGAGATGTCCCGATGTGTCATTCGGTGACACAGCGCGCTGTAATAAGTGCACATTACTTATTCTCAGCCCTCTTTAGTGACGGTAAGCATCACACTGGAAAACCGAGCCAAGAGGATCCTGTCTCGTCTCCTGGCTGCTGAGATAATGGTTCTGTGTGGCTCAGTTCGTAGAGCACGGCGTTGGCAACGCTTAGGTTGTGGGTTCAATCCCCACTGGGGCCACATATACTGAAAATGTATGCATTCACTGCTGTAAGTCTCTTTGGATAAAAGCGTCTGCTAAATGGCGTATATTATTATTATATTATATTATTATATTATATTAGATACAGACCTACCCCAGAGGCGGTGTTATATTGGTTAGCGGTGTCAATATTATATATCAATATATATATTATAGTATAATATTATATTGATGGTATTATACTGTCTGAATGTATCTTTAAAAATGTACTAAACTGTCCCTGTTTCACAGGTGTGGTGTGCTCCGATAGCATCCGTTTATTGTGTTGTTGCCGTGCCGATCTCTCTCTTGTGTGATCTCTCTGTGATTATTTTTATTATTCACTTATTAGCCTGCAGGTCTCTCGGGATAAGAGCGTCTGCTAAATGTGTAAAATGTAATGTAGATGGCAGGAATAAAACTCCTTGCACACGGAGGCGTAGCTGAATCTGGGCTGGCTAATGGGCCCGTACGTTACTGGACACTCAATTCGACAAAGAAACTTTCGAGCCACCGTGATGCGGCAGCTTGGGTAGCGGTCTCAGACGGGGCAGAGAGCGGGGGGACTCCTGGGAGTTGTCGAAATGATCACGACCCCAGGTACATTCCTACCGTGGCAAAATCAGGATGGGTTACCCCACCCCACCCCACCCACAGTGCCAACATTTAAATAGGGTTAAGACGGACTTACCCATCCACTTATTGGTGACAGGCCAGAAGTATACCGGCTACTTAGTTTTGGTCTAGCAAAAGTTCACTGGACTATTCTCATCTACAAACCCCTTCTTGGACTGACTCTCTGGTACCTGTCATCTCTAAAAACATCTGCTAAAAAACAGTCTCATCCTGCCTACAAAAGCAGATCCTCCAGCTACATCCAATTAGTGACCCCCACAGTCAGCACTACTCTGGGCCGCTCCTCATTTCAGCGTCCAGCAGCCTCAGACTGGTATGAGCTGCAGAAAACCCTGAGATTGGACAATCCTGTATCAGTTCCTGTTTTTAAATCACTGATCATGGATTTTCACAGACTCATGTTCTTGCTACAGTTGATGCATGAGTACTGTGTCTTGTTCATCTTTAATGTCTGTGTGTGTGTGTGTGTGTGTGTGTGTTTTTAAATTCCTGCTTGTCCAATTTTATTATGTTTTTGCTGTGTTTGGCCTCTTGGCCAGGCCGTTAGTGTAAATGAGAATTTTGTTTTTCAGAATTTTTAAATTTCGTTTTTTAGGCAATCACTTCATGCCGGATTTCAGGAAAACCAGAAAGTAATATGCCAGTTTCATGTTTTATTTAACGTGGAATGGCCTGCTACCACCACCTATATAGTATAACAATATACAATATATGCCATGTAGCAGACGCGTTTATCCAAAGCGACTTACAGTAGTGAATGCATACATTTTTCAGTGTATGTGGCCCCAGTGGGAATCAAACCCACAACCTAAGTTGTCAGCTCCACTGAGCCACACAGAAGCGTTTATATTTACCATGTTTTATATTTATATTTATGAGCGCCGAGGACAAGCTCTGAAAACAGCCCGCCCCGTGGAGATGTTCTCCCGACCGCCAGTAGAGAACGGAGAGCCTACACCAGCGCACCGATCGAGTAGCGAGCCCGCTTTTCTGTTGTCAATAACTGGCAATAAGGCACGTGCTGTTTGATCATAATGCTAGGTTGTTGAGGGCGGAGGGGAAAGCTTATTTTTTTCCTCACTTTTTGTTATTTACGCAACACTTTTTTGTGCTTTTCATGGACTTAAGAGCAAAGCTTAGAATAGTAGTTCATCAGATTTCTGCTCTTAAGCCAGTGCAAGTCAAATGCAGTATTGTTAATACATGTATTGTTATTGTTAATATATATATGTGTATATACAGTGGGGTCCACTACCAAGATCTGTTTGTTTTCATCATTCATCAAAAACTAACAAAACATTTGGTATTGCACACCATTGCCTTTCATTTCCTCAAAATGTTGTGACACCTTATTTTTCATTTAGGTTTTAATACATGGATACTCCTAATACACACTGTGGGTTTGTTTTGGTCTTGTAACAATTAATGCCGGATATTGACGTAATTAATATGGTCCTCTATGTGTTCTCGTTGCTACTGCAGGTGCTTTAATCTTGAAAAAGGACACTTCCTTTCCAAACGTTTTTGCAGCTGTTTGTAATTACGTCAGCAGAGCTTAGTGAAGTAGTTAGAGGTCAAATTGTTCTCCTGAGTAAAACTTTTGTGTTCGTTTTTGATGAATGATGAAAACAAACAGATATTGGTAGTGGACTCAGACTTTTGGACACCACTGTATATATAATAACTATTGCTTATTAACAGCTTATTAACAATAGTTATTGTTAATAAGTAGTGTTAATGCATTTTTTCCTCCACATTACAGGCTATTTTACAGTATTACTTACTTGTAAGTACTTATATTGCTTATCTGTAATGCCTTCTTCTCTGCTTTTGTGACAATTTATTTCTCAAGAGCACTAAAAATTGGGCCTCTGCTTTGCTGGTAAGCAGCTAAGTGAAATTCAACCAATCAAAACGCAGATCATCCTCATTTGTTAACCGCCTGAGTGAAATCCATCCAATCAAACAACAGATTAATTAACCACCCCCCTAGTCAAGCTCTCAGATGGAGGGATAAACTGTCCCTTCAAACGGTTCCATAAACCTCTCCCCAGAGGTGTAGTCTACTTTCGTGCTTGAAACTAGTCCCCCGGTTTGATCTATACTGACCAACGACAGATTTTTGCCCGTCTCAATCATGGATGCAAACCCAATTTAAAAGGTCAATGTTGGGGCGGCGGTTAGCGTAGCGGTCTAATGCACCGTAATTTGGCTGGTCTGAAACGGTGTGCGCTGCCTGTCAGGGTCACGGTTCGAAACCGGCATCTCTATCAGCCCTGATCGGGGGCGGCATTTCACTGTCCACCCCGGGGAGAGGAGGGGGGAGGTTGAGCCGGCTCGGGTCCGCTATGAAGCACGAATGTGGGTGGGCGAATTCTGTCTCGAAAGAAGCGGAGTTCGCTGCCCTCTGAAATTAGCTTACCTCGTATAGACAAGCAACGAGAAAACGGGAAAAGGGGAAAAAAGGCCAGTGCTACAGGCTGCAGTCCCACTGAACACCTGAACGTTCAGTGCGTGGACGGCTGAGCCCCTCAGGAGCAGAAGGCCCATCACCTGGCCCAGGGAACACAGCTCAACCTTTTCTTTACATTGAGCT
Organism: Aldrovandia affinis; assembly: GCA_029706075.1. Taxonomy (NCBI): domain Eukaryota; kingdom Metazoa; phylum Chordata; class Actinopteri; order Notacanthiformes; family Halosauridae; genus Aldrovandia; species Aldrovandia affinis. The sequence continues at coordinate 3,387,133 of JAINUG010000084.1, read as the reverse complement.
GCGCATAAAATATTTAACGCAGCTCCCGTGCATCTGATACCTGTGGAGACACAGAGCCCCCGGTGGAGGGAGGAGGGGGGGGAAATCAATAGGAATAAAAGAGTTCATCCAGGACTGAAATGTGCTTTAAATTATTCCTCATGTGGGACTGATGTTGACATGCCTCTTGCTCTGAACCTGCAAAAACAACAATAAAAGACTGCAGTTCAGACACAACGTTCAATGAAAACTTGTGGTTTTCATCAAAAACATTTTGTACAAGAACAGTTCAGTGACGCCATTCGCTTTCTGAGCAAACATTTATGCCACTTAACCACAATTTTTAGTTAACCCTTTCTGACCCTTTCGAGGACTCAACAGGTATATCACACACAAAGAGGTAGCTAGCTCATTCATCTTAAAGGTTTCCTACACCAGTATTCAATAAAATACAGATAACTGCCAAAATAAAGAAAACCCTTGAGTGAATGAAGGGTTCTGGCGGCTCTGTTGCGATGTGTGCATTTTCCTGCCATGGTTTAGGTCCACCTATCCCCTTACAGGCCAAGGTGAATGCCAATAAATACAAAGCCATTCTAAGTGATCACCTTCATCCTTTGGTGAAGCATTTATATCCTGATGGGAATGGTCTCTTCCAGGATAAACCATGCAACCGCATTCACAGGCAAGACAAAGAAAAAGTCACCGTCAAATTGACTACTGTTGACTACTGATATTTTCATTCTGCCACAAGTGATGCACAGTGAAACAAGGGAATTAAAATGGCAATTGCATTATTGCATCATTTTCATTTTGGCAGGAATTATGCGCACACAAGAAAAGTAAATCACAAACTTGGTGTTGCATTTTTCCTTTTCCTATTTGCATTTTGAGGTCTGGCAGGAATATGTTTCCATATAGTTTGGAATGGACAAAAAAGTGAAAAAAGGCAAAAATCAGCATTGGATTTAGCTTCACAGCTCGGAATTTGTTTTTCCTCTCGCTTGTAAAATTATCTTGACCCTTGGGGCACGCCATCTGTGATATCATCGGCCAGTTAACGCTATAGAAGACGGAGCACTGTAGCAAGTTTGAGCTTAGAATCAACCACTTTTTCACATGCTAGATATCAGGGAAGGGGTTGAATATTCAAATATTAAACTATGAGACCACCGTCAGGTTACTTGTACAGGTAAATAAACATTTGATGATTAACAAACCAAAGAAAATACAGTTTTAGCCTTTATCGTCAACATTCGCAACTAGGGAGGCCCAGGTAGCCATGAAATACCCGCATAAAATAGCATAATTAATTGATATTATTCCGTTTTCCTGCCCGAAACCCTGAGTGAATGTGGATCTCGTTGCAGCGAGTCGTTATGTAAACAAAAAGAGCTGGAGTTTGTGCGTGGGGGGGGAAGGAAAACGAGATTTGAATAATTCAAAAGGAAATGTACAATTCAGATTAGTCACAGACTGGTGTGGTAAAGGTCCAGCAAAAATCATAGCTGTGAAATCATACAACCGCCACAATCCTGCCACGTCCACTGGCTTTCAGAGGAACTCTGAGCTGCTCTCCGTAAAATATCAGTAGAACACCAATGCCATTTCAACATGTACACCTAATGACATTACATTTTCAGGAGGAACAGGACATCAGTCAGGTGAAATTTAGCCCCAGGTTAGTGGTTGGACTGTTACATGGCTGATTTTTGTTTTTAATGCTTTGCATATTTTCACCCCTTTTTTCCTCCCACCCACCCCCTCCCAATTTGGAACTCAGGGCTGGCAGTGTAGTGTAATGGTTAGGGAGCTGGGCATGTAAGGTTCAATTCCCAGGTGGGGCACTGCTGTTGTACCCTTGAGCTAAAGGTACTTAACCTGAATTGGTTCAGTAAAATATCCAGCTGTATAAATGGATTGTATGTAGAGAAATGTAAACTGTGTAAGTTGCTCTGGATAAGAGCGTCTGCTAAATGCCTAAAATGTAAATGTTAAATGTACTCCCAAACCTGGTCCAGGCCAGCTCGCTGCAACATCCACTGTCAGCTCTGGAGAGTGTAGACAAGCACGCGCTCTTCTCCGAAACACACCGTCAGCCACCGCTTCTTTTCACAACGCAGTCTACGAGTTAAGGTCGCGCGGACGTCGAGTCGGAGGAAGACACTTCATGTGAAGCTTTATACCTGCAGGCCGTGGGTGTCCGATTGACCAGTGGCGGGCCAATGATGCGTCGCTGGTGTGCGACGAGGCACGGACAGCCTGGCCGACTGACTTACCCTCCCCCTCCCTCCTGGGTGATGCTAGCCGCCAATTAAGGTTGCAGGTTCAATCCGCAGGTGGGTGCTGGCCACAGTGGGCTTAACTGGCATGGCCTAAAATATCCAGGTTACCTGGCTGATTTACAAACTCGCAGCGCAGTTGACCAAAGGCTTTCACTGGGATTCACTTTCTCAGAGAACCGTCCAGGAGGCCTTATCTGGCTTTTTAATTAACCCTTCATTCATTCATTCATTCATTCATTCATATGCCATTTAGCAGACGCTTTTATCCAAAGTGACTTACAGTAGTGAATGCATATTCTTCAGTACATGCGGTCCCAGTGGGAATTGAACCCACAAACGAAGCGTTGTCAGCGCCATGCTCTGCCAACTGAGCCACACAGAACCAATTAAGAGGAATTAATTAACCATTCCATAAGCCACAGGATTATAATAATAGAGCTATTATATACACACAAACCCTGCTAGGTGTTTAAAGCTCCCTGTCGCTTCATAACCTCCGCCCCTGTCCCCCCACTCCCAAAGTCCTGCAATCGAAGGGAATCTTATCCGCTTTTTCTAATTAAACGACATAAAAAAATGAATGCTCCCCAGCATTCCCGTTCAGCGTGATACCCAGCACTGCCACGTGGACATTTAAAGTAGGGGACCCCAAATGTAATAAAATTAGCGTTTTAGCAGGGCTCCTGCCGTGAGGTAACTGGATTAGTAGAATTGAAATGGCTCGTCTTTCTCCACCTCTGACCCACTGCATGCTGGGAAACAGGATGCAGGACAGAATTCAGTTTCATCCGTTTACAGCACGCTAAAGAAGCCAATCCACCCCCACACACAACACAAATAGTCTGCAAATACACAACTCACGTAATCGATATGGGAAGCTTGAAAATAATAAGAAAAAAACGCTTATCTCCCTGTTTTTTTGGCCACGGATCTGTCCACGACGACGTCTGTTGTCTTGCTGCTGTGCTGATCTCTTGCTCTAGCTGTTAATATTCTCGCCATTTTAAAATGCACTTACCGCAAGTCACTCTGGATAAGAGCGTCTGCTAAAAGGCCAAAATGCCAAATGCAAATGGAAAACATTTCAATTGTAAGCCTTTAAAAAAAAAACTAAAATCAAGATCCTGCCAAAACTACACATTTCACACAGACAAGGCCTTGGAGAAAAAAAAAAGAGGGAAAATCAAGATCCTGCCAAAACTACACATTTCACACAGAGAAGAGAGAGAGAGAGAGAGAGAGAGAGAGAGAGAGAGAGAGAGAGAGAGAGAGAGAGAGAGAGAGAGAGAAGAAAGAAAGAAAACAAAAACCTTGGACTAATTGGCGTCATTCATTTTGGGGTGGAGTGAAAGCCTGTTTACATTTTTTTTAAAGGCCTACGTGTTAAACATATTAACAAAAGCACTGGAACAGTTAACTTCTCAATGTGCACAGAAAACGTGATGCCCAGCACTGCAGGGGATGCATTTTAAGTTGCACTCTTAAGCTGTGGTTAAGCTATAGACACCTTTCAGGTATGTTGCTGGGCTTTGCCACAGGATGAACGTGATTCACTCAGAATGGCCTTGTTCTCACAGGGCTGTAAACCCAGCTCCTCCCGAAGGTGCGTGGTGGACACAGCGATGACAGGGTCTCTGTGAGGGACCAGGGAACAGGAAGGAGAAGATTTGCACCGTTCTGACAAAACTCGGATCACTGGGCAGAATTGTCGGCATTGTCGGCCACGCCTGCCCCACACCGAGGTGAATATTTAAGATCCGATCGTGGCATTTTTCACTGGGCAGTCACTAGGACGTTCCCGTTCAGTGTACTACGGCCGCGTTCCTTGGGATTCCAGGTATTCCGGAGTTATACAGAGAATCCCGCAAGCAAAACGTGGGGACAAGCAAGATGGATGTCTTTCATTTCAGTGAGTCAACGTTCAGTCTTAAGAGTGACAGTTCACCCCAAAATTAAACTTCTTTCCCCTTCTTTGGCTCAAGATCATTCGTCTGACTTCACAGTGTCACCCCTTCAAGGCGTCTGGGTGCAGGTTACAGGCTGTCTGGTAGAGGGCCACGATGCTAAATTAATGCAAGTCAATGTAGACAATGTAGCAGGGCCTTTTAGATTTGAACTCCTCCACATTGCCTCTTTTAACATCTTCGTACTGAAAATTAACAAAACCTTACGTTGGCATGCGTTACCAAGAAGCAAACACTGCGACTGCATCAAGACAATGGAAAGGAAGACAGATATTTTACAGGCCACATGGGCAGAAAGGGGACTGCCACATCCCCAGCCACGTTAGTTATCCACTCGTTAAGGGAACTAGCTGAGAGAAATCCCCTGAAGACTGACGAAATACAACAAAAACAGCCTTTAAAAAAAAAAAAAAAAAAAAAAAGATTTCCCCATGAACAGGCCTAAACTTCTTCTGCCGTAATCAGTCCAGCATACAACCCCCCCCACCCCCCCACATACAACATTACACTATTTTTAAAATCATGTAGCAGTGCTTATTGAAAATATAGTCTTACTGTATGCAAATGGTACTACAGTTGGTAAATGAATTAATGTACACCAAAGTTCCAATAGGTTTGTCTGCAATCATCTTGAAAACAGTCCCACTTCGTCCTGTGAATGAACGATGGATTTCAGGACACATGGTAATTCTGAAGACGACAGATCATGCAGACTGATGTGATATATAGCCCAATTACTTATATATATTGTCTAATACACCTGAAGCCCTACTGCACCTGTGCTTATAAACACACATGGCATGCATGGAAAGGCCCAACTGAATCCTGGGTAGAGAGGTTGCTGCTGCTGCCCCGACGTGAGTACTGCTGTTCTTAAATTTGCTCTCAAGTCTAAGAGCTTTTTAAGAGCTTAAGTCTAAGAGCTCTGACTCATCACTCACTAACGTTCGCTGCAGGATAAGAAGCAAGGCGAGTAATCAGGTACCCCATCGAATGAACCAATCAGATACAGGCAGTACAAGCTTGCATGAGCTGCCACTGATATGGAAACGCATGACATGATCCGCATGCAACTGAAAAGACCGAATGCAGGAGCTCTCAACCCTGGTCCTGGAGCCACAGTGCGGCAGTGTTGGCATAGCAGTTAAGGAGCTGGACTTGTAATGCAAAGGTTGCAGGTTTGATCCCAGGTGGGGCACTGCCGTTGTACCCTTGAGCAAGGTACTTAACCTGGATTGCTTCAGTAAATATCCAGCTGTATAAATGGATTGTATGTAAAGAAATGTGAAACTGTGTAAGTCGCTCTGGATAAGAGCATCTGCTAAATGCCTGTAATGTAATGTAATGTAATGCAATGCCACGGGGAACACAGTTTTTTGTTGTTACTCTGGACTAGGATTGAGAACCACTGATATAAGTGGTTCTTAGTTATAAGAACTACAACTGCATTCATTGGTACATTAGATTAATATGCCACACACACATGGATATACACATTGTATTTCATAATAGCTAAACAGACTCATACCGCCATAACCTTTTCTGACATGTGGTCAATAGAACATTACACTATTTGAAATCACGTAGCAGCGCTTACTGAAAGTACAGTCCTACTGTACGCGAATGGTTCATTAATATACCACTCCGGCTCATGTCCCATAACAACACATCATTTTATCGTTGAGGGAAGGTTTTGCTGGGGCAGCTTCACAGGTCTCTGTAAAGAAAGCCTTCACATCTTTCCTGAAAAGAGGAATCGTCCGTGTCTCTATAATTTCACTTCCCACACGCTACTTCCTTAGTTTCACTTCCTCTCCGATGGCCACTTCCTCTCAAAAAATGGTTTGGCCAGTCCTGCCCTGGCCGCAGCTTTTTTAACAAAGGGGGCAAACATTGCGCTCTGCTCGTTTACACCCCCGAGGGGGAGATGTCAACGTCCATGATGGATTCATGGGGGTCTGCTGCAACAGTCTTAGGAGGAGGGCATAAACCTTGAATTTAGACACCTAGACCAGTGTTTAAGGCAGTGTAATTTCAATTAGGTTCCCTCCTTAGTTGAAGAAGTGAGCTAATTAGTGAAATCACCTGGTGTAGTGCATTGGTTGCAACAAAAACCTGCACACACTCGGCCCTCGATGGAATGAGTTTGACACCTGTGGTGTATATCGTCAAATGTCAACTATAGTTGACAAGACATCTCCCAGTCTTCGCGCAAAAGGGAGCAGTGAGTTTCTTTCTTCTGCAGGTTGTGCCTAAATGTCAAAAGTGAGATACACGGTCATCTGCACGGGGTTGTCGACAGATCGAGCCTGTGTACCGAGTCGTTTGGGGCAAAACATCTTTCTGAAGGGGGGTCTGGCGATAAGACAGAAGCGAGTGGGGGGCACTTCTAACATCACAGAGAAGGACCGCATTTTTACATTGAGCAAACGGCCATCTGTGGTATTTGCAGAGGGAGTGTTAGAATTTCGACATTTGCTCCATGTAATTCACGCGTTCTGTGTGCACAGGCGCAGTAGGCTACTGTAGCACGTTTCAGGTGAAGCGTTCTGTCTTGAGAACCAGGCTTCGTGTTGATGGTTCTCCCAACCCCCCCGAATGACTATAACCACATTACGGGCGGTCTGCAACATCACATACATTGTGCTCAAAAGCGGCATTCATTTGTTCCCTGCAAAATAAGCGTTCTTCTCCGTTTTTCGTGTTCTAACGTTAGTCTCTGACACGCAACTTTAGTTGTAAAAAATCACTGTTGCCGCAAGACATAAACGTAATGCATTCATGAATAAAATTATATTATATGTATGCGCCCAGGACTGTTTATAGATTTTAAATCGCGTCAATGTATACCGCTAAAGTACACTGATATCACATCTTTGCAGTCAAAGCCGTTGAAATGTCTGGTCGTCCCTATGGATAGGTGCCCCACATCGTGGCATCTTGTTCATTAAAATAAATCTACCGTTAATAACCACATCAATCTCACGTCCCTTTTTAAATATACATCTGCTGGTTATTGTCATACACGTTTTCGTAATGACACGTGCAGGTAGCGAGATCTTGACCCCCTTGCCCACCTGCGGGGTGGGAATCCCTCGAAAATTAGACCTGTAGCACAGCGATGTGCCGCGGCCGGTATCGACATGGTCTGCCCGCATCTTCCGCCTTAAACTAAAACTTTAAATTTCCCTACTGATCAATCACATCGCGTCGGCTGCACCCCGCATGTGGGGTCCGCTCCCCAAACTTTCAAAGCTCGAACGGGTTAATGGTGGACCGTGGATTCCGCGAACATTCCAAGCTAAAGAAATATCGGGGTTCGCCGTGTAACACAGTGTCCAAGCCACAGCTGAAGAAGACACTCGGCTAGCTAAGCGTAACCTACTGTGTTACCACGCCACGGCCCCCACGAATAGCCTACCAGCTCGTCCTCTGGTCAACGCGATCCGCACTCAAATGCACTTTTCTGCGAGGAAGATGACCCCAGTGTGTGATTGTCGGGCCCGGCGTAGCCATACACTCAGCACACAACACGAACAACGTGAGCCTCCGTTACGACCAAGAGAAAAGAGCTCAAATCAAAAACATAACCAAACGCAAATGCGGTCCCCTGCTGTAGCAGACAGCCAGCGATCGTTACGGATCGCATCTGCCCCATTTCTCTTAAGTTAAAGCAACTGACTGACCTGTTTCAGAGCAGAACAGCCCGCTTGGATGTTGGTCTGAACCCGAGTTAAATCCACTTTCAGTAAAACAAAGAGGCGAAAATATCCGGGCATTCCCGAAACCAGCCGAGCGACGGCTCCGTGGGAACTGGTGAGCATGCGCTCAGGAGGCCGATGGGAGGGGTGACGGCCACAGCAGAGCGCGAGGGGGCGGAGCGGGTTATTATGGGATTAAATGTGTGCCAACCTGTGGTCTTGCTCGACCCTTCTCGAGATCTACCTGCTTAAGCGCCGCACGAGATGCTACGTCGGCTGTTGCTGTAATTGGGCTGTCGGTTTTGTTTCTGTAAGAAATATTTTCAGTTCAGTTGAAGGCTGCTGACAGTAGGTTCCTTCTGGTGTCTCGTTGCCGTTTTGCATTGTGGTTGAGACACGGCACTGAATTTGGATTTGGCATGTTGGGTGAAAGCTTTTGTTTATGCCACATGCAAGTAAAAGAACTTGGCTATGCAAAATTGTTTACAGATAATCAAACAAGGTATCAAACTCAATTGACTCAATTCATGAAAATTGCCCCCTGCAAATAATTCATTGTATTGATTGTATTCACCTGTAAATCACAATATTGTCACTCCATGTTTAATCAAGGAAACGTTGCACATTTTACTGGGCTTCAAATATACTTCAGTAAGCAGCAAGCAACTTCCAATTTCTCTGACTTACCATGTGAAACTTTGGTAAATCAATTTTCTTTCCCTTGGTTGGGAAGATTTTATAGTAAAAGCTTCTAATGTTTCATGGCTTTGTGTTGTGCATGAAAACAGGAAGAAAATATGGGAATAAAAAGTTGTTTAAAAATGTTTAACCTACAGTAGGCCTACAGCAGAAAAGATATTGCAATGAGCATTCTTATGTGAATAAGTTGTATTTTTAATCCATAGACATCTTCACCATTTAAGCCTGAAATTATGGCACCCTTTACACACACACACACACACACACACACACACACACACACACACACACACACACACACACACACAGACAGACATTGCACAGACATCGGTGGCCTGATTCTCGGTAATGGTGCGTCCATTAGCTCCGAGTCCATTTAGCCGCGTGCCCGCACAGCTCCGGAGTCTCATATTCGGCCAGTGACGACTGAGAGCATCTAATAGGTTCACTGTAGCCCAGCCTGGCGGTCCATCGTCTACGTCCACGACCTCTAATACGGCAACTGCCGCGGCAAGCTTCAGCAACACAGTGAGGAATATTACTGTGTCGCGAGGACTCACGGGGTCTCGTCCACCTGTAGGCTACGTGTGGCAAATACTGTCGCGTGCGTTGAACGCGGTTTGCCCGTTTAATCGTTTGACCGGAAAACAAAACTAGAAAAAAGGATGACTCAGCCATAGCAGTTAGGTGCAAAGGTGGTGTTCATTTACAGTGCTTTCCCAAAATATACAGCACAGTTGTACAGTTAAAATCTGTTTTTAGTGATGAAAACACTGCGAGAGTTGTTATTACTTTATGAAGTGGTTAATTTGAGGTTAATTTCAGTTGGCCCTGTTGAGGGGTGTGGTAAGCACACTAATTATGATCTTTGCCAGGAGCGGTTGATGTTGCGTTAATGTAATGCATCATATCCTGAGAAGGGCAATGTAAAAGCAGCTAATCTCACTCCTCAGACATGTTCTTTATAAGAGGCTTATACGATTGCTATCTTCACAATATAATGTCCACTATCTGAGGCTCAGATGCTAATTTTGCACCACCGCACATATTTCCAGACCACTGGTGCGGTAGCTATATTGAATAAAACATTGCTTTCCCCTGCGGATATTATTAAGTGGGTAGAAATCTGTTTTGGGGGCCTGTGTTGCTGCTGAGTCCAGAGCCAGGCATTCTGACCCACAGCTCCCCTGTCCTGTTATAATCATTCATAGAACCTCTGACACATTATGACCTCTTACGTAAAACCAGATAAGAGGGGTGGAGGTTGCATGGTTTGAACGTTTGAGTGTCAGTGATCTCTGAATTACTGTATGGCCCCTGACCCAAAGAGTGTTCTGTGGATCTTAGTACTCGGCCACAAATTGATTGGAATTTTGGATTCATTAATTCAGTTTCCCATGGGACAGGTGGACAGCGTCAGCACTGCAGGGAACAGGAAATGCAGTACTCTAACGGTGCAGATAACTTCCCATCAAAATCCTCTGATTTGCTTTATATGTTTGAGGTTTTTTTTAGTATTTTTTTTTTTTTACATTGAATGTTCTGTTTTTATTTTCCCACCATTTATTTTACTTTTGCAATGCAGTGAGTCACACAACGTTGGCAATCCACCCTTTGAGCAATACTTTGATGTAATTTCAGTCCAATCATTTTTCTTTACACGTCATCTGTAAACCTTATCCACATGTATTAAGTGTTTCAGTGCAACTAGAGTGTTTTACATCTGTCAACAAATTGCACAAAACCCCTCAATATGGATTGAATATTGCTCATTTTGTTATTCCACCTTAATTTGAACTGTTGTGCACAGTATTCTGCACTAAGCAATATATTTTTAGATGCTTTGTTTGTTATGTGGGCATACATATTTAAGAATAGTTTCTCGGGGAATAAGCATATTTTGAAAAATTCAGTGTTTTATATGCGGTCCGGTCAGATTCAGAAAGATATATCCTACTGGAGGCCAGCCAATGCAGTCTTGGATATATGTAAATATATGCATATTGGCTACATTCCTTCATGAATCATGCATCTCTTACGGTTCTTTTTGCACAAGAAAATGGTTAATACATTTATAGGCATATGTATATGTATGTGTTAGAATTCGCAATAAGCACGATTCGCCATAATTTCATGATGCATGAATTTACGAGAAGCGCAGAACTCTCAAACTGCGTTTGAATTATTAATCCAAGTTATAACTTGTTCAGAGGAGCCGGAGACATTCCGCTGTTGCTTCGCCCTGTTTCTCTCAGCCATGCCTCCACGACGATAACGGATTGTCTGACTCGGCGTTTTTTTAAAACCCATCTGTCTATTTAGGCGCGTTACCGCACAGCACACTGCGATTAGCATGGGGACTAACTAACATCCGTGCGTAATTCGCGGATTTCTCAAAGACCACGTGGTTTATCACCGGAACATGATATCCGTTGTTACCTGTTATTACCTTTATCACCCATCGCGTGTCACTTCTCTTTGGACATAGGCTATGTTTCAGCCACTTCTTACTTACCTCACGCCCCCATGCTATGCTCCATCAAACGATATATTTATCTGGTCTCATCCGTCTTTAGGAAGTTATATGAATATGCAGGTAAATACTGTTAAGACTTTGTTACTAATGGTTTTCATAATACTGTACTTGTTTTTAGTGCGTTTATATACAGGTAACTGACCAAAATAAGGGCAGCACTTGAGTAAACGAGGGATCTTTTAAACGGGTGCAGTAACAGCCGGGACTCTCCTAGCCCTGGCCAGAGCCGTTTGAGTGACCTCCCCCGGGTTACCAAAATTTATTTTGGTGGTTACCTGTAATATGAATGTTCTCTTCAAACATTTCAAAGTGTCCATGTTTATCCTGAACCTTGAAGGCACAACAGCCACGGAAAAACTGTTACACTAAAGTTCACTAGAGTTTTCACTTTGGATTGAACAGAACCCACTGCCAATTTTGGGAACTCAAGTGTGTATATATATGTTTTTACAGGAGCACTCTTAAAATCAATGCACACTAAAGCTGTGAACTTCGCACCCCTCTGCAGTAGTGCCATGCCACGGCGGGCGGAGGTGTAGAAAGAGTGACAGTGCTGTAATAATCTTTAGTTAACGTTTGAGGCAGGCCTAATGGCTCAGCAGCAGGTGATTATGTGTATGGCTTGTCTAATAAGTGTCCCATTAGGGTAAATTAGACTGAGCTGGAGGCAGAGAAGTAATTTTCATTGGTAATCGTCTCTTTTGCTGAGATCCTCACATCTCTACGTCTACTGAAAGGGAGGGGAAGGAATTGCGCTAGTACCTATACGAGCCGTGTGTCAGGCCTGATGATTTTCAGCTGGTAACTTGCTTGTAACCAGACCCAGGTATGTCAGGTTCTCTGGATGATTTTCAGCTGGTAACACTGGGGCTGAAAATGTAACCAGACTAAATGGTGTATATTATTATTATTATTATTATTATAGGTAAGTGAGATGAGATTATACTTTATTAATCCCCTGCAGGGATATTAGTATGCCAGTAGCAGCATACAGACGTTAAAAAAACGGACTTACACAAACATATAGAACAATAGCTGCTTACTGTCTGGAACTCTCTTGATAGGAGGAGTTGGGCCACCACAAGTCACCAGAACAGCTTCAATGCACCTTAGCACAGAAGTGTCTGGAACTCTGTTGGAGGGATGCAACACCATTCTTCCATGAGAAATTCCATCATGTGATGTTTTGTTCATGGTGGTGGAACACGCCGTCTCAGGCGCCGCTCCAGAATCTCCCGTAGGTGTTCAGTTGGAAGTTGGCATGAAACCCCAGAAACGGATACGGCCCTCCTTGCCCAATCCCGCTTCACACTGTACACCGGGTCTCATGTTCAAAGTAGGAGCCGATTCGCACCCCTCTCGTTGTTGGCCAACTTCATCCTGGAGGCGACTACAAAGAAAATGGGGTGGGGTGAGAATGCGTGACACCCAGCTGGTAACATGACCCTACCTGGAAAGGAGCCCTTTGGAGGAGGTTAGAGCACAGAAGAGCCCTGCAGCTCTGACTCACGCGGCGCTTAATTAGTAAAACACAGGGAGCTGGAGCTCAAAGAAAACAGGAGAGGTGTGGGGGTTAAAGGTACCAGAGTGCTGGAGTGTGGTGTGATACCCGTAACGCCCAATAATCAATGCAGCACTCATTTTCAAAACCGCAGCTGCGAATAGCGAGAAATTATTGAGACAAAAAAAAAACTGTGTAGTCTATGTGCATTGAATCGTTCACGTCATGGTGAGATGCCGATCCTGAGCCCAGAGGTCCTGGCGCGTGTACAACCAAAAATTAATCTCTGGCTTGCTCCAGCACGAATGATGAAGCAATGGGCTCACGTGACAGGGTTCAGCTCGGAGGCGCTTTGCTCTGTTCGAGCGCGCGAGTTTGAAAGTCTAATTAATTTGCCGGCCCATTGCAATCTACGCCTAATTGATTTGATAGCTAAATACCCTAGCGCACCGTAATCGTGACTAATGTGTCTATGATTTGGAACCCAGGCAAATGGCAGTTTTTTTTTTAAACTAAGCACAATAAACCGTCACAAAAAAAAGTGCATGGCCGCTTCAACCGCAGCGCTGGACTGAAACGAAAGATGTGGCTCAGCTCACGGGCCGATGTCACGGAGATCATGTAATCGGTGCTGTTCGAGAAACCACAGTCGAGCTGTTTGACATAATCACACATAACTTACTTTGCCGCAGTCCTCGCCAGATACAGTGCACCCCATTCACCGCTGCGGGTAACACAGTGTGTCCAGTCAGCTGTTTTTTTATGTTGTTGGGTTTTTTTTTTTTTTTTTCGTTTGGGATTTTGCCTCTGAAAACAAAATAATCCCTACATGTGGTTCATAATGGTCGCAGGAAATTCTACATTCGAAATGAACACATAATTCATAACTATGTTAGACAGCCTGATTTAATCATACATTATGTTGTTTAAATAATATGGCATTGGCAATACAATACACTCCATGTATCATATTTTACTGATTAAAAAAATATATATTTGTCTGCAATCAAAATAGTGGAGGCATAGGTTGCTCAACAAATGGCAGAGAGCCAAGACACACACACAATGGAGGTGAGCAAGCAGTACGAGTTTAAACAGGGATACCATCTGTTTATTGTTATATGGTGTTAGGCGTGACAGAATGTGTGGGTAGGGCTCCAAACACATGAACAATGAAAATTCAATCAACAGCTTTGGCTACTTGCGCTCATTGTCTTATGCAGCAACACAACCAATCTAGTCTTTTTCAGCCAGCAATTGTTTCCAAATGTATTTTTTTTACTCAAGAAATGTGTGTGATATTATATTTTGGTCCCGTGCATTGTACAGGTAAGTGCCAAAATAAAGGAAACACTTGAGTAAATTAAGGGGGTCTGGTGGCTTTGTTGTGGTGTGGGGTGCATTTTCCTGGCATGGTTTAGGCCCATTCAGTGCCTTAGAGGTCAAGGTGAACGCCAATAAATACAAAGCCATTCTGAGTGATCACCTTCATCCTGTGGTGAAGCATTTCTATCCTGATGGGAGTGGTCTCTTCCAGGATGACAATGCCCCCATCCACAGGGCATGAGTGGTCACTGAATGGTTTGATGAACATGAAAACTATGTAGACCATATGCCATGGCCGTCTCAGTCACCAGATCTTAACCCAATTGAACACTTATGGGAGATTCTGGAGTGGCGCCTAAGACAGCGTTTTCCACCACCAACAACAAAACACCAAATAATGGAATTTCTCATGGAATAATGGTGTTGGATTCCTCCAATACAGTTCCAGACACTGGAGTCTATGCCAAGGCACATTGAAGCTGTTCTGTATCAACCAAAAAAAGTATCAAAAAACAAAGCGTAACAAAACAAAATATATGCACATTAGAAAAAGCCCATCCACTCAATATAGCAAAACACAAATAATAAAACACAACAAAACACAAGAAACTATAATATTACATAATGAGCGTAACCATACATACTACTATAAATCATCTAAACCATTCAAAAAAGTTTATAAAGAGTACAAAAGTTCTTAACCATTCCAAAAAGCTTTTGACCGTAAACTCAAAACACGCATTTGTGATTCAAAAAGTTTATAAAGAGTACAAAAGTTCTTAACCATTCAAAAGTTTGCTGATTAGGCCTGCTCATTTGCTGCGCGAGTGGTCCCCCACATGTTCACCGAAGCTTGTCCGCGCGCTGGAGACCAGACACTAAAAATAACATCTGTTCAAATCGGTTGGTGAGGGGCTGCGCCCCGTTGACTCAGGGGAATCAGCGGCCACCCACCACCACTTTCACTTCTCCAAACAGCAGTTATCTCTCAGACACAATGCCCTTGTGCTTATTTGGGGAGGGGGGAGAGGGAAGTAAAGAGGCTTCAGGCAGAGAGGGGATTAACGGACCTTGATGTTAAATGGCTGATCATCAACATGGGCGCTGTTCCGGTTTCAGTATTGATCTGCAGGCGGGCCTCGTGTCTCTGCGCGCGCTATAGGGCGTCGACCGGCTGCCCCCTGCCAAGTGGAGACGACAGGCTGCTGCGCTCGGTCCTGAAGCCGGCGCCTCGGCTGGGCCTAGGCGCGCGCAGCACAATCGCGCTGCTCGCGGTGGTCTTGCCGTTTGTTGTTACGTTTAATAATTGTTATCCATACCGTTTCTCTATCTTTCTTCATAAATGTTGGTCTCATTTTTACCATAACCCCCGTCTCCAATCGGAGATCGATCGCCATTGGAACTCTGATAGAAGACGACATGTTAAAACAAATTTATTTTTGTTGGATTTTATTTAAAATAATGAATAGAGGCGTCAATATTGTGACACATTTTTTTTTTTTCTTCTTTTTAAAAAAGACTTGTTAAAGAAAATATTTTTCTCTGAACAATTCTATTACTATAAAATAATATAATTTTACATTTCTTTGAGCATACAATATAGCTTATAACCTGTATGATTTATTTTATACGACCTTTTTTGGGCTTATTTTCATCAAGGGTGCCAATAATTCTGGACCTGGCTGTAAATAGGCTACTTGACCCCAAAGAAAACCCCTTAATTTCTTAATTTCAAGGACAGTAAAAAATTTTTACATGTAAATTAATCCCTGCAGTAAACGAAGGGGTTAATTCACTAGAAATTCACCTGTTAGATTTATTCAATTTTTCTTTCTTTGTAAATTAAATAGGTGCAGTGCAGGGATGACTATTATCACGACTACTATCGTGGTTGTGGATCAGGTGTCAGGTGTCAGGTACAGGACTAACATGGCCCCATGTGCTTCTGAGTTTCAACATTACGTGATACCTGTTAAACGAATATCTACTACACACAAAAAACAAAAAACGAATGTCTATACAGGCAAGTGGTGCCTACTCATATATCAATGGTGTTGAGTTACATTCTCCCGAGTGAAGTTTGCGAGGGTGGAGCAAAATAAGGGTTTGGGTCGTCACACAGTCAAACAAAACTTTGTAATCACAGCTGCCTTATAGGACAAGATTTCCGTTTGAAATGAAAGAAAAGGGGAAATTGATTCCACTGACACCTCGAGCAGGAGTTCCAGTCCAGACGCATCATTGAAACGGCGACGAGAGAAATTACGTCATCAGCATGCGCTGGGAGTCCTTCGCCAAAACAAAGAGACTCATACAATTTTATGTAAGTGCATCGTTTTAACGTTCGTTGACTTTGAACTTGTGTTTATTGTATTCGGGTGTATTTGAATTCTTAACGTTACAGTTGCCCAGGATTGTTTCGCCAGGCACCTATTCGTTAATGTTGTATAGCATATCACACTAGCTACGTTAGCCTACGTTAACTAGAGCAAGCGTTATGGAACATCCGCCTTAGATAGCTAGCTTGCGAACTAGAATCACTTTGCATAATTAAGCTAATTTTGATACCTAATTTAACGTTTGCTAGTTCGCTAATGCCGATTGGCATGGTCTCAAACCAGGGATACAATGGCAGCCTACAATTTGAACGCTCGCTAGTTTGACGCAATCCTTGCTGTTTAATGCTGCTTCTGCCACGTCGCAGTTCCGTCAGTACAGCGGAACAAAAAAAACCCGATCCACCAAGATCCTTTCCGTTCTGTTTATTTACACACTGTCAGAAGAGTAGTTCATCTCGTTGACGCAGCTCTCTAACCATATAACGATCTGACTACCTGCAGGACGCCGGTGGGGGCAGAGTTTTGCCGTCTAAATGGAGTCGCCAACCCGTCAAGAGGACACCGCTCCAGGTGCCGACACATCATTACCTCTCGAAGAGACAGATCGCTCGCCCGAGGCACCTGAGCCTCTTTCTGCGGCGGTGCGGGCAAAGATCGAGCGCAACAGACAGCGAGCGCTGATTCTGAGGCAAGCAAGGCTCGCGAACAGGCCGGGTCCAGAAGGTAAGCCTGTTTTGTTCACACACATCGCCTTTCCGTTTATCCCCTGTGCTGCAGGTACGGTGTGCAGTTGCCTACAAGTATGTCTATTTCAGTGTTCCTACACTGATCTCTTGCACTAACCATGTTTAATCATCATTATATAAATGTTTAATATGTAAGATGTAAGACCATATTAAATATTTAATAAATAAAGATATTTAATATTTAATATATAAGATCACCATGTTTAATCTCACCATGTATAAATTCACTTTTTGTAAGTCCCTCTGGACAAGAGCGTCTGCTAAATGCCTAGAATGTAAACATTCTAACCAGATGTGTCCAATTTAACTTGTGAAACTTGCGTCAAAAACAACATTTATTGTTGATACATCTTTGTCCCAGGAGTTAAGTTCGAATCTACAAATATGTATTTTAATTTAGCATTCAGTCACTGTCGTGTTGCTCCAGTACCAAGGTTCTGAGCGATTCTCTTCGTGTTTCCTTTTCCTTTTCTTTAGGAGGAACTGGGGCCAAAGTTGCCAGGACGATAGACTCCGGCGGAGGGTTCTTTATCGAGGAAGATGGTGAAGAGGCGCAATGCGTGAGGAAAGTAGTGCAGCAGCCAGGTATGCCAGAGCCCATCGCTACATTTTAGACTGCTGGTGTGTGTGATGGGGGTGTGAGGGGGGTCTGGATTTTGGGCAATATTTCACCAAAGTTTATATGAAATGTGATCTTTCAGGTACTCAATGACTGACATTTTTCTCATTTTCCCAATTTGGTAGCCAATTAGACCCGCTATTTCTATGTCAATCGCCCCCTAGTAATGTGACTTCGCTGCCGTAGTCCTGCGACCAGTAGTGACGAAGGTGACCTGACGCCTCTTCCGAGACGGCACTCGCCATGTGTCAACCGTAACCTGGTACTACAGGGCCACTTTTATGCGCAGCGAACGTCATGTCGGCTTCCCTCCCCCCTCCCTGGGGCGGACAGCCAACAGAGCCGACTCTGGCGAGACGGGGAATCGAACCCCGGTCTCCGTGGCCAGCGTCAAACGTTGTAACCACTGGGCCACGCGGGAGGCCCCAATGACTGTTTAAAAAATATATAACATTACTGTTTATGTAAAACACATTTTGGTTGATTGATAGAGGGACACGTTGCTCACTGTGGCTCACTGTTTTCTTAGCCCCTGTGATGGAGCCAGACTACCTCCATTGCGAGGACTGTGGCAAGCCTTTCATGGACTCTTACCTCAGCAACAGCTTCGACCTCTCTGTGTGTGACAAGTGCAGGTACAGTTCAGTTTGTGTTTGTGTATTGCTCCGATAGTATCCTTCATAGACCAGTGTTTTTAAAACCAGAAGCTCTGACACTGTGACCGAGGTTCGATTCCACCTAGGTAGCAGCAGTGCCACTAGGCTCTGGCAGGGAGTGCCACTAGGGGGCGGCAATTGGCTGTCCGCCCCATGGAGGGGTGGGGGGCAATACGAGATTGCTGCATATATGAGTGTTCCTGTGTGTTACGGTGACCGTGGCGGGTGCCGGCTCGGAGGAGGCGGTACAGGGCCCACTACTGGTCTCAGGACTACGGCAGCGACCTCTCATACGAGGGTGGGGATAATGTACATGAAAAAAGAGAGGGTATAATTGGCAACAAAAAATAGGGAGAAAAATGGGGAATAAAATCATAAACAGAAAAAATAAATAATATATATTTTTTTAACTAGAAGCTCTGTAGTGTGAGCATGATTAGTGTATTGTCAGGGGAATTACATAGGGGAGAGGGACTAAGTAAGCTTGCTGCCTTAAATACAGGAAGGGGGGGGATGCCATTTAAATAGTGGGTTTACAATGGGAATGGATGGTAATCGTCATGACTTTAATGACCGGGATGAGATTTAAAATCACTGGAGCCAAGGTAATCTGCTCCATTCACACTGATGAGTCGGCAGTGCCAGAGGAAAGCCAGAGTCATTTCCACAGAAAACGTTGCTAGTCAGCCCTGACGGTGTGGAATTTAATGTGCTTATCCTGTGTAAAATAAGACCACGGGAAAGTTTAATGATGAGAACAGGCCGTCCAGCCCGCCCCCTAGTGTTGTCATTTAGTGCCGCAGTACCAAAGCCTTTTTTTTCCTTTTACATTTATTTCGGATTTTTTTTTCCCCGTTTTTTCTCCCAATTTGGTCGCCAATTAAACCCTCTATTTTACTTCAATTCCCCACTGTCACGAGTCCGTCGCCCGTCCTCCGGGATCGAGACACACATTCCTGGTTGAGTGTTCCCGCCTGTTTCGAGACTGGAAATCTTCCACGGACTCCTTAACCTTCTCCTCGACGGACTCCTCAAACCGCCACATTGGCTCAGACAGACAGCAGATGTATGGGTGTGACTGGTTTGGAGAAACCAAGCTCCCAACGGCGGTCTTATTCCCTGGCTGGCTGACGGAAACGTTATTCATCAATATGAGTGGAGCTTACAGGTGGTCAATGGGGCTGTGTAAAATACATATAAAAACAGGTGTAACTAAAGAGCTCTCCTTCCCATAGACTTATAAGAGTTGGTGCACATTACAAGCCGTTGGGAGTGGTCTTTTGTTGAAGTGGACTGAGCTGTTTGGCAATTTTAAACACCCTTGATAAACGGCCTTGTTTCACTGCAAAGGTTGCTCTCCTGCTGTTTTTTTTTTTTTTTTTACTAAGATTCTTTCAACGATTACTCATTCTTTGTTTTGTTAAAAGGGACAACGAGGAGAAGCACAAGCTGATATCGAGGACGGAGGCGAAGAACGAGTACCTCCTGAAGGACTGTGACCTGGACAGGAGAGAGCCCACACTGCGCTTCGTCCTGAGGAAGAACCCTCACAACCCGCGCTGGGGCGACATGAAGCTCTACCTCAGGGTGCAGGTGTGTGTGTGTGGGTGTGTGTGTGTGTGTGTGTGTGTGTGTGTGTCTGTGTGTGCGTGCGTGTGCGTGTGTGTGTGTGTGTGTGTGTGTGTGTGTGAGAGAGTGTGTGATAGTGAGTGTGTGTGAGAGAGTGAGTGTGTGAGTGTGTGTGTGTGTGTGCGTGCCGTGTCCAGGAAGTGGTGTCATTTGCCACCTCCGGTGTCTCCGTGGTTCACCGCGGGGCAAATTCGCACGTTCCAAGTCGAGCTCGTCTGGATTTTATACAGGGACATTGTGTCAAAATAAATGAAAAAAATCTCCCAGGCCATTCAAGTTAACATGGACAAGGGTGCATCTGTTTGGCAAATAAATGTTGTAATGTAATAATGTATCCAGCGAGGCCCCTGGTTGGTCGACTCAACCGCAACTTACAGAGCCACCTGGTATTTGCGGAAATACAGAACTAAGGCCCTCAACAATAATAAACCCCTAATGTTTTTTTAATTTTTTGCTTACATAACATTGAATTTGGAGTTTGCTAAAATGAACAAGAAAAAAAAAAAAGGCAAACACCATGGCAAACTTGCCTTAATTGGTCACTCAAAGTTAAGAATGTCGTTAAGGATCATCGCTGGCCTCAGAGTATAGCTCCAAAATAAATAGAGGGTATAATTGGGTACTAAATTGGGAGAAAAACGGGGAAAAAATCTGAAACAAACCAAAAAAAAAAAAAAAAAAAAAAAAAAAAAAAAAGGTTCTCTTTGGGTTTAGATTGAACCAGGCCCTTGAATCAGCTGGTTTTTGTATGTGCTGCGTAACCCCAGGTGGTGAGGCGTGCCATGGAGGTGTGGGGGAGCCAGGAGGCTCTGGACGAGGCCAAGGAGTCCAGAGAGGAGAACAGGGAGACTCTGAAGCAGAAGCGCTTCAACAAGAAGGTCAAAGGTCAGCCCCCCCCACCACCCTCTGCTAGGCCTCATTCACATGGCACTTCCAAAACATACTTCATACACGCTTCATCTCCCAGGGTGACTTCCCCCTTTAGTTCGTTAAACCTATGTGTAGTTCCTCAGTAGTGGAATGTGACGCTCAAATGTACACTTTCAAATGTACTCTAGTTTCAATAATTAATCATTTTGAGTGAATTAAAAAAGTTAAAAAAATACAGTGAGGTGCTCTTGCCTATGAGAAGTTACAGTTCATGTGAATGATTTAAAGACAGCTGTCTGGGCGGGGCCACAGACTGTTTGAGCCACCCTAGTAAGGGGGCAATCGTTGCATGCACAGGAGCGGAGGGTGTGATTTCAGCTTTGTGATGGAAGAATATAAATCTTTCACAGGGTGGGGGGTGGAGTGGCAATTCAAACTAGAATCAAGAGTGAAGGAAGCATAATGTAATAATTATAATAACATAACATATGCCATTTAGCAGATGCTTTTATCCAAAGCGACTTGTGTTAAAGAATTCATAAATTTTTCAATATATGGGGAATGGGAATCGAACCCACAACCTAAGCGTTGTCAGCGCCCTGCTTTACCTACTGAGCCACACAGAATCACAAAACAGAATATTAATAATAATAATAATAATAATATCAAGAGCGTATTTTGGGGGCTGTTGCCCACTGAAATGTGTGAGCCTCACTGTTAGGAGTATTGAGAACGTTTGCACACCTGATACCGTAGACCACAGGTGCCAGAGCCTCACAAAAAGCTTACAACGAAATAAATGCAACACTGCGTCTCTTGCAAAGTTTGACACTTTATTGACTGAAGGGGTGCCGTTTGTAAGCAGAGTTTGGCACAGTTCAATAAGCCTTCCCGTTTGTAAGGAGAGTTTGGCACAGTTCAATAAGCCTTACCGTTTGTAAGGAGAGAGTGGCACAGTTCAATAAGCCTTCCCGTTTGTAAGGGGAGAGTGGCACAGTTCAATAAGCCTTACCGTTTGTAAGCGGAGTTTGGCACAGTTTGAGCGTCCTCAAAACCCCCTGAAGGCCCATAAGGTTGACTCCAGAGCGTGGGTGGGCGAGCTAATTCCGTCTCGAAGGAAGCGGAGTTCGCTGCCCTCTGAGAATTAGCTTGCCTCGTAGAGACGAGCGGCAAGCTCGTGTGGGGGAGGGCAAATCGAAATAAATAGAGAGGGTATAATTGGCCACTAAATTGGGAGAAAAACTGGAAAAAAATGTGAAAAGAAAGAAGTGAAGGCAGCAGGGGCGAGAAGACCAGGGTGGCGGGCGTGTGTGCGCAGCTGCAGCTGAGCGTGTCGAGGAACAGGAAAAAGGCATGTTTGTGTCCCGGATATTCCTCGGCAGAGCTGGCGGACTCGTGGGGGAGGGCGAGATAAATCAGGTATAAGCAGCGTGTGAAGGGAGGGGCGGTGACACCAGGACACCAGCGCTCACCAGCACCAGCACTCACCAGCACCGGACCGGAGGAGCTGCTGGACGAGGACGAGGACACCTACAGGAAGGTGTGCACCACCTGCGGCCACCAGCTCACCTACGAGAAGATGTAGCACCACCCCTTTTTCTTTACTGTGCTGTTTGGCCTGGCAGAGTGCCGTACAGCAGTCCAGGGGTTAAGAGGGTCCATTCCCAGACGGGGGAGTGTCTTACCTGTGCCCCTGAGCAAGATGGCTTACCTGCTCTACCTCAGTGAGACATTTCAGCTGTACGACTGGATAACGCGGTGAAACCGCGAGCTGTGGAGTTTGACCTCCTCGACTAGTGTCTGCTAACGGCTTTCCAAATGAGCAAGAGACTTCTGCTGGATTCCTCAGAGTTGTGGCATTCTTTTTGTAGTCGACAGGCGCTGTCGCCGTGTGACTCTTTACTTCCTTCGGCACGATTGGCTAGATTGGCGAGGTTTCCACCCAACCAGGCAGGACAAAAAAAAAATCCTGTCAGCTGCTTCACAGACCAATCCCACAGCCATTTTCCAGTGGAACCCTGAGACCATTGTACCGATCATAAATTAACTGTCGCATACAAAGTTTCGCTTTGGAGAAATGGTAATGGTGGTGGTGGTAGATTTTTGGGAAAAATTGTTAGAAAAAAACAAACTAATGTCACTTAGCAGACCACAGTGGTTTGTGATGCCCGTTGCAGGTTTTTCTTGGAGGACTGAAAAGATTAGCTAATGGAACGGTCTTTATTACGAGGCCAAAGGTCAACGTCTTATTGAATTTACTCCTTAAGAGGCACAAGGCATCATCCACAAGAAGGCATTGTGCCGAATAAGTAAACTGCTGTGGAGCTGTGTTCAAGGTTTGAGATTTTTGAACAAATCTTCATGCGTGTGCTGCCTTTGGTTCAATGAAAATGACTTTAGCCAGGCAAGTGCACAACGTGTGTGAAAATGTTAGAGTGCTGTCTGTAAACTGAATCTGGATGAGCTTAAATGTTTGTTGTTCTGTAGATCAAGTAAAACAATTCAACAAACTCGACAATTGTGGCTGAACCGATCGTTTTTCCTGCAGCTTGCTGTTGGAACTTCATTGCCATGTTCTCCCTGTGTCGGTCGAGGATAATTACCCAACGTCCCACAGAATTTGAACCTCAGTCTTCACACAGGCAAAATTTCCCCCAAATTCATCTCAATGCTGAAAAATTCCCATGTGTAATCCCCCAGGGGTTAAAAGCCACTTACAATAAAGTGGAGATTCCAATTGCAATGCCCCACCACATGCAAGTGGACGCATTTTATATTGCAATTTTTGTTCCTTTGCTGCAGGGGTAGGGAACCCTGGTTCTGGAGGGCTGCAGGATGTGCTGGTTTTCATTGGCATTCAGCACTTAGTTGATCAATGAAAGCAGTTTATTACACCGCTTTCATCTGGTGTCCTGGGTCTGAACTGGTTGCTGATTTAGCCCTCCAGGACCAAGGCCCACTTTAATGGGTATAAAAATGGGTGATTCTGTGTGGCTCAGTAGGTAGAACACGGCGCTGACAACACTTAGGTTGTGGGTTCGATTTCCATTGGGGCCACATATACTGAAAAAATGTATGCATTCACTACTGTAAGTCGCTTTGAATGAAAGAGTCTGCTAAATAACATACATGAAATTATAAGGAATGCTTAAAGAGTGCATTTCGCTCTCCTCTGTAATGACACCATCGTGCATGTGTGGAGGAAATATGCAGTAAAATATCAGTATGCAACTGACTTCTAAAGACAGTAGGGGTCAAAGGGCAATGTCCTGAACCATTTTCTCCCCTTCTGCAGGAGCACAGGTTTCCCATGACAAGAGGGCACACAGCACATTGTAGAACCTTTTATATATTCATCATGATTGGAACTGTGCTCAAAGGCTCCCTCTACTGGTAAAGGAAGTGTACGTCGTCTTAAATCAGTGCCCCAGCAGCAAACTCCAGTCACTCAAATGGTCAAATAAAATAGGGTGGCAAACAGTGTAATGTGATGGTTAGGGAGCTGGGCTCATAAGGTTAAACTCCCAGGTCCATTGTCACCTCAAGCAAGGTGCTCAAATTGAATTGCATACCTGACTGTGTAAAAGGTAGCTCTGTGTAAGTTTCTCTGGGTATGAGTGTCTGCTTAATGTTAAATATATATTTTTAAAAGACCCCAAAACTGAAAGTCCCCTAGCGTGTGAGCTGTACTGACGTACTCTGCAGGCACTTATAATAAAAATTAATCTTTTCTTCCCCTTTTAGGCTAATTTAGAAAAAGTAATACATGCAACGGTGCTTAAAATGACTTTTGTAGACAAAAATGGAAATAAAACGATTAGCTGCCACTCTAGAAAAAAATGTCTTGTGTTAGAATTCAGTTATAATGGTGCCACCTGCTGTGGGCTCAAAACATATTGTTTGAATCCCCCGTTTGTTTTTACCAGGTAAAAGTGGATGACATGTCTAGGGAAAATGGAGTAAATGAAAAAGAGAGAGAGAGACAGACAAAGACAGAGACAGACAGAGAGACGTGGGTATTAAACAGCAGGAACACACTGCGATGTAAAATGGAGTAAATTAAACAGAGAGAAACAGGAGAAACAGAGAGAGACAGACAGAGAGAAACAGAGATTAAACGGCAGGAACACACTGCGGTGTGTCTTCACGCGGTCTCACAGTGACTGCAGGAAACACAGACTCCACATTCAGAGGCGCACTGTGGGTGAAGCAGGCTCAGGCACACCGTGTGGCATTGCAATGACATATCCCAATTTAATTGACATAAAAATATTAAAAACAAAAAGGATTGTTTTGGACTGCCCGCTGCTGGAGCTCAGAAGGGGGCCGCAGCCCCGGCTCCGTGCGCCTGTCGTTTTTGTACAAACTCTCGTTCTGAAGTCGGCCGCTTACTGGACAACATGGAGGAGAAAGGGAGAAAGTAAAAAAAAAAAAAAAAAAAAAAGAAGAAAAAAAAAAATCTTCACAAAAAAAGTTCAACCGAACGCTGCCTCAAAATACACCCCTAACCTGGGTTCTCTTCCCCCACCCCCCCCCCCCCTCCTCCTCCTCATCCTCCTGCACGCAAGACCCTGCATGCCAAAGGAAATGTATAAAAATAAAATGAACAAATGACTAAACTGCCTAAATGGGGGAAAACAAGAACAAACAAAAAAATCTTGATGCAAGAAATCGAGGAGTCCTGGTTGCAACGGGTGTGTGGTTGTGGGCTCTGGCGCCCTCGTGTGGCGGTGGTGGGGGAAGCGCGCACACGCTCTCTCTCTCACAGCTGCAGGGCGCAGAACTGCTGATACACGGCCAGGATGTGGTGGTCCAGCTCGGCCGTGAACAGCAGGTTCTCCAGGGTGCCCATGTACTGCTGGATGATCACGTGATGCTGCAGGAGAGACAGACAGACAGACAGACACGCCCACCTGTCAATCACAGCTTTCACACCGAACGCTCACCAGGCCCTTAATAAATAAATATAAATCACATTTCATATATAATTTTTTTTCAATTGAACCTTCATTTAACCAGGAAGTCCCATTGAGATATTTTTTTCAATTGGATCTCATTTAACAGGAGACCTGGCCAAGACAACAGCAGCAATAAAACATACAATAAACCATACATAAAAACATAAAAACATACATGACAATAAAGTGCTTTGCACCTCCGGCTCGCCCTCAGGGGGATTCAGGGCTTAAAGGAGCTGTGTTTGTAGATAAACCCACTGTGTTGCTGATCGGTCCACATGCTTTCCCCCCCCCACGTGCATATTCCCATTATTTAGTGAGTGTATTTTTAGATGTTCTATTTTTTTGCTGTTTATTCCCATTTTTTCTCCCAATTTAATATCCAATTATACCCTCTCTCTTTCACGTCAATTATCCCCTCCCTCGTATGAGAACTCGCTGCCGTAGTCCCGAGACCGGTAGTGAGTGCTGCACCGCCTCCTCCGAGCCGGCACCCGCCTAAGACGAAGCGGGTCACCCCACAGGGCGACTCATATATGCAGTGAGCTCATTCAGCTTTTATCCCTCCCCCCTCCCTGGGGTGGACAGCTGTAGACGTCCTGCTGCAACACCACCCGGGAGGCCCTAGTGAGTGTATTTTAAATAGCACTGAGGATGGCTGCTGCCTTAACAAACAACCTATTCCTGCTTTTTCCCTCCACCTTCAGTTTTTATTTGAATCAATTACTTAAAAAAAGAAAGGCAGCAATGCTCATTTAAGCAGAAGACTAACGGAACTGCAGACACTGGAGCAGCAGAGGAGGGATCAACACTGAATGCCTGAATAATCTTTCATTTCCCCAATTTAGATTTACATATTTTCAAAACAATGGCTACGCTTGTATTGCTTTAACGGGCCTTCGATATTTCTAGAAAGGGGAAGAAAAACCAGCAACAGTTCAGTCATTCAGAGATCGCCGAAAGCTGACTCAAGACCCGTTTTTTTTGGCAGTGGCAGTGGCTCAGTGGTTAGCGACGCGGGCTGGCAAGTGGAGGGATGCTGTTTCACTTCCTGGGGCACTGCCGAAGTGCCCTTGAGCAAGATACTGAACCCCTAAAACTGCTCCAGGGGCGCCGTACTATGGCTGACCCTGCGCTCGGACCTCTCTTAGGAGAGGTATGTGGAAAGACCAATTCCAATGACCTTGTGTGTAACTTGTGTAACATGGCAATAAAGAATATTAAATAAATAAAATGTAATTAAAATTAAAACACTAATTAATTAATTTAATGAAGATGCTCTGGTGGGAGTGTCTTCTAAGGAAGAGGAGGAAGGAGGAGGAGGAGGAGGAATACCATGAGGAAGATCTGCTGTAGCCGCTCGATGCAGTTCTTGTACCAGGCCGTGTTGAAGTCCACGCTGCCCGTCTCACAGCGGACCAGGTGCTCCGTCAGCATCATGATGAACCGCTGGAGGGGGTCGGGTCAGGGCGCGGCGGGCACACACACAGCAGATTACACACACACACAGAGCACATTATTGATTATTTAATTTTTTCCTTTGCAGGACCACCAGTTAAAAGACAAAAAGAAAAAGAAAAAAAGAACCAGAACCAGAAATTGTTTAAATGAAATTAAATGTCTGACGCTTTTCGTGTGGCCTGGCGAGCCATTCCAATCGTCCAACCAACTACTGTTATTCTTTTACATTTCTGTTACATATTCAGTTTTTCATTCATTTCAGCGACCGGCAAACTCTTTGTAAGATGGGGAAGATAAAGAGACTAAATCCGTTGCTCATTACTCAAAGGACGAAGCACATTGGGGTTAGAGAAGACTTGTGTGGCACACACATTAACTACACAGACAGCCCCTGGCTCAGCCCTAGTGCCCAAGTGACTCCACACCCCTGGTTTCCATGGCAATCCTCTGCTGACCTGGAAGATGACGAGGAAGAGGTTTTTCTGCTCGCTCTGCGCAGACTCCACCTTCTCCTGCAGCCGCTCGATCTGCTCCTCCAGCTGCCCATCCTCCTCATCGGCGCTCTTCTCCATGTCCTCCTCATCGCCGCTGTCCTTCTACAAGACACACACACACACACAGACACAGAGGCAGGCACGCACACACACACACACACACACACACACACACACAGACACACACACGCACACAGACACAGAGGCATGCACAGACACAGAGGCACGCACACACAGACAGACAGCCACAGCCACAGCCACAGACACTTGTTTAGAGCTCTGTACAAGAGACTCCCAGGGAAAGCAGGTGCGTGTTATGCACTGGATGTCTCAGAGTGAGCTACAGGTGTGTTTGGTGCTGTATTATGTGTGTGCAGAGTGAGCTACAGGTGTGTTTGGTGCTGTATTATGTGTGTGCAGAGTGAGCTACAGGTGTGTTTGGGTGCTGTATTATGTGTGTGCAGAGTGAGCTACAGGTGTGTTTGGTGCTGTATTATGTGTGCAGAGTGAGCTACAGGTGTGTTTGGTGCTGTATTATGTGTGTGCAGAGTGAGCTACAGGTGTGTTTGGGTGCTGTATTATGTGTGTGCAGAGTGAGCTACAGGTGTGTTTGGTGCTGTATTATGTGTGTGTAGAGTGAACTACAGGTGTGTTTGGGTGCTGTATTATGTGTGTGTAGTGTGAGCTACAGGTGTGTTTGGTGCTGTATTATGTGTGTGCAGAGTGAGCTACAGGCGTGTTTGGTGCTGCATTATGTGTGTGTAGTGTGAGCTACAGGCGTGTTTGGTGCTGTATTATGTGTGTGTAGTGTGAGCTACAGGTGTGTTTGATGCTGTATTATGTGTGTGTAGTGTGAGCTACAGGTGTGTTTGGGTGCTGTATTATGTGTGTAGAGTGAGCAACAGGCCTGTTTGGGTGCTGTATGTGTGCAGAGTGAGCTACAGGTGTGTGTTTGGTGCTGTAGCCCCCATGGTGGAATGCCTCTCTCTCTCTCTCTCTCCCTCTCACTCTCCCTCTCTCTCTCTCTCTCTCTCTCTCTCTCTCTCTCTCTCTCTCTCTCTCTCTCTCTCTCTCTCTCTCTCTCTCTCTCTCTCTCTCTCTCTCTCTCTCTCTCTCTCTCTCTCTCTCTCTCTCTCTCTCTCTCTCTCTCTCACTCTCTCTCCCTCTCTCTCTCTCTCTCCCTCTCTCTCTCTCTCTCTCTCCTCTCCCTCTAACCCTCACCCTCTCACCCTCACCCTCTTTAGCTGCTGTTTCTCCAGCTTCTCCTTGGACGTCTCCAGCTCCTTCTGAATCTTCTGCACGTGTTTGTTCATCTTCCGGATGGTGGAGTACAGGATCTCCCACACGTACAGCCTGCCCAGCACAGAAAACACACACACACACCGTCTCAGAGACCGAGGGGACTCTGGATGACCTCACAGAGGAAGGTACAGGGTCCACCTGCCATCTCACCAATGAAAAACTCCCTCCCTTCATATTCACTGAGTTAACACATCTCTCACCTGGGCTGGTAATTCACCCAAAGAAAGATGAACCTGCTAAAGAGCATTTTAAAATGGCTGCTGCATTTGACAAATACTGTGCTTGTTGATACACCTCTCTTTTCTTACCTTTCTCTGTCCTCACTGCTCCATCTTTCTTTGTTTCCCTCTTTTGCGCTCTTTCGCGTTCTTTTTCTTTCTCTCTCCCGCTTTCGCTTCCTTTCTCTGTCCCTTCTTCCGCTTTCGGTCTGTCTGTCTTTCTCGCTTTCCATTTCTTTCTCCATCTTTCTAGCCTTTTCCCATTTTTTCAATTTTAGCCTTTTTTTCTCAATCCCCCCTTTCCATTTCTTTCACTTTCTTTCTCCATCTTACTCTAGCCTTCTATTGCTTTCTTCCTCTCTTGTTTTTGGTTACTTATTGTTCTTGTCTGGTTCCTTGTTCATATTGGTTTCTGCGCTGTGAAGAGCACCCTCTGTTTTAGTTTTTGTCTCTTTCGACAGATTGGTTTTAGATTTCCTTTGTTTTTGTGGTTTGTATCTTGTAGCTCTTTGGTGTACACGGTTAAAATGAAGAAGTGTGAAGATGAGTCTTTCCTTTCCTTCCTTCTCTTTCTCTACCCACGTCAGGTACGATGACGTGAAGCTCACCTGGTGAAGTCATGGGCCATGTCCACAGAGAAGATCCAGTTGGCCACGGCGGCGCAGTCCACAATTTGCGTGCGAATCATCTTATCCACCAGCACGGCGATCATCTAGCAAAGTAAGGAACAGGCGCAAATGGAGCATGAACATAAATGGGTCGATGAGAACAATGTCTTGTGCTACAACTAGACAATAGAGGAAAACAAAGCGTGGACCCAATGCCTTTCCTGTTATGGTCCTGTACATACACTACTGGCCAAAAGTTTTAGAACACCCTCATTTTCCAGTTTTTACTGACATTTTTACCGTACCGCTTATCTTTGTACCATTTCAGGTTATTCACTGGACTTGAACTGCTTAAATTTAAGTAAAAACTGAAAAATGGGGGTGTTCTAAAACTTTTGACCTGCAAAATGCCTAAAAATGTAAAATGTAAAAAATATATATATATAAATAAAGCGCACACACACACACACACACACACGCTTCACTTTGCCAAACAGCTTACATTTTCTTTCATCTCATATTTTATCCCTTCAATTAATCCAATAATTTGGTGAAAGTTTTACCTATGAAAAACATTAAGGAAAGACATTGGACAATAACTACATTTCTATTGAATATAAAACCTGTAGCAGAAGAAACTAGCTAATCTCTTATCTACCCAACCCGGGTAGACTTCACACCCATTGGCCCCGCCCCCACTCTGCCATTGGCCCTGCCCTCACCCTGCCCATTGGCCCCACCCCCACCCTGTCATTGGCCCCGCCCTCACTCTGCCCTTGGCCCCGCCCTCACACTGCCCATTGTGCCCCGCCCTCACCCTGCCCATGGCCCCGCCCTCACCTGTGGGTGGTTCTTCCACACCTCGTACAGGACTCTGAGAATGTGCAGCTTCCCCTCATCGCTCTCGGTCAGGGTCTTCAGCACCTCGTGAAACCTGCAGAAAGCAGTGCTCTGAATCAGACCAGGCTTAAGGACTGCTCCCCCACTGCTGCTATTAACACACTGAGAAACCATACACATTTAGTTTATTTATTTTATTTTATTTAGTTGATTTATTTTTAATTTTCCCCTCCATTTTCTCCCAATTTGGTGGCCAAGAAATCTGAAAAACAATCACCAGAAAACGTCCACATTTATTTTTGGGGTGATTATTTGTCTGGTGGTTTTCTTATTTTCAAATCTGGCCCATGAATCCAAATTTAGTCCTGGTTTTCCCTTCTCTCAGGCAGTTAATTGAACAATTAGTGCAAGTGATTGGCCAGAGTGTCTTCACACCTGACTCGACCCAGGTGAAGGGAGGGTGGACAAACAGCAGTGCTCGTCCCACGAGGACCATGATTTGAGGAACCCTGATCTAAACAATGATTTAAAAACGTTTTTAAAAACGTAAGAAGCGGGCGAGCTGGAGTTTGGGGCTGGGGCCTCACTCACTTGGCCAGGGCGCTGAAGGAGTGGCTGAAGGATTTGGCTGCCAGGTTGAGCAGAGTCTGCAGGAACACATCGATCTTCAGGGGGTTGAAGCCGTCTCCTCCGTCTGGCGAGGAAGAGGAGCAGATCGTTGTTGGGAGGAGAGCATGATGGGAGTCCTGCGTCTGACCACAGCATTGCTCTCCCACTCCGCTGCCGGCTCGTGCACTCGACCAAACATTTTAATTTATTTATTTGGTTTAATTTTGTTTCTAATTCCACTTTTTCTCCCACTTTAGTAGCCAATTGTTCCCTCTGTCTACCCCAACTATCCCCCTATAAAAATAAATATGAGAAACAAGAGTACATTGCCGACTATTGTTTAGTGCTATATTTCAAAGCACTTTGAGCTGCAATCCATCTATGAAAGGTTCTTTATGAAGTTTGCTATACTATTATTATTATGACAAGAGAGACAAATGCACTAAGTGACTGGCCAACAGCTTTAGACTTGGGATCATTCAATCACTTGTTAAAATATCTTCTGCGTCAAACGTTCGAGTGGCGACCCCACGTGCTGCTGGCGACCCTGCTTAGCGGAGAGGGGAAACCAGAGGGCTCACCATCGTCCTCCTCCTGGTTTGGGTTCGGCACGTCCTTCAGGACGGTCAGGATCTCCTCGCTGGTGGCGCGGTTCTTGATGGCGTCACTGACCGTGATGGCCATGGCGAAACCCGGAAGCGTGTCTGCAGGGCAAAGTGTTCAACCCGCGGTGAAAACCCTACGTTCCAAACCTTTCGCCACTCAAGCACATGCATGCTCAGAAAGTCTAATCCAGGGGTTCCCAAACGTGGCCCCTGGTGGACACCCTCGTGTATGCTGGTTTTCGTTTCAACCATAATTGCAATTCCTGAAGTACAATGAGCTTGTTAATTGTTTTTAGTTAGACACTTTTAATGTCTCACAAGGGACTAGGGGCGGCAGTGGCTCAGTGGTTAGTGACATGGGCTGGCAAGCGGAGGGTTGCTGGTTCAAATCCCAGGAAGGCCAATGGAAAAACAATGAACTGGAAACTGGAGGGATGTGAGTTCACTTCCTAGGGCACTGCCGAAGTGCCCTTGAGCAAGGCACTGAACCCCTAAACTGCTCCAGGGGTGCCGTACTATGGCTGACCCTGCGCTCTGACCTCTCTGATGGTGTGTGTCCATCTATGTAGGAGAGGTATGTGAAAATATGCATTACAATTACCTGGTGTAAAAAACTGTGTGTAACATGGGAAATAAAGATTATTACTATTTACCCTCTTAATGGCACATTATGTCAGAAACCGATATTTATGCCACACAGAATTAAAATACATTTAAGGACATTTTAATCAGTCAGATCAGTTTTAAAACAAATGATTAAATTTCCTGTAATGTGCTGTGTCAAAGGATTCCTTTTGAAAGAAAGAGTACATTTAGAACTGATTCACTGATAGGCTTACGGGTGAAATCAGTGAAGTCCCAAATGCTGAAAGTGTGGACACCCGGTCACTTAAACGAAAACATTTCTGGAAAATGTTCAAAGACAAAGCAAATGGTGACGAGCCAAAAGCGCAATGTGTTAAAAATCAGCCATGGAACTTAAAACACGTTTTCAACGACCGTAATTAAATCAAGAGAATGGTTGGAACGAAAACCAGCATACAATGGGGGTCCCCACAGGACCGAGCTTGGGAACCTCTGGTGTGATCAAGCACATTACGCAACGCAGAACACTTCACAGGCAAACAGAACAGTTTGTTTATTTTGGTTTAACGCGTCCAGAATTTCAAGTGTGCAGAGCGTCAGAATACTTACTGTTGCTTTCATCGTTATATTTGCACACGTAAATGGGGTTGGCTGGGATTAGTGCTGAGAAGGTGGGCGGGACAAGGTCCACTATCCGCTGGTGATAAGAGAGTCTGGGAACAGAGGGGGAGAGAAAGAAAGAAAACCCTCAAAGACAGGATGCTCTGTGCCAGGGACGGTCAGGAGAGGAAGTCAAATGGAGCCAAGGAGCTGAACTCAACTGAGTCAGGTTTCAGACCAAGAAGGGGTGAGGGAAATTAAAATCGGTCGGATACCTCATGCATTTTTCCAACACCTCTTTGACAAATTTGGGCTTGGGCTTTTCAAGGTCCTGAGTCAAGCAGTCGGCCCTACAACAAACAAAAGAAGAAAGAAAAAAAAACACTAATAAACTGAAACAAAATAATATTCGCGGTATAACACCTTGTACATCACTAAAGGACTTCTCTGAGCACATGAATAAGCGAGCCAGGAGGTGCCAGTCTTGGCCCGGGGAACAAAATATAGCTGGAGGTAATGTCAACGCAACAGACCTTGATCAGATTATTACGGTATGGCTGAGCCCAGGCTAACGCAAACCCCTTGTAACCCGATCAGGACGGCGTATGTATCAAACAGACCATCCGATCTTTAATTTTGACAGAAGCGCCAGTCGCAAAACGACTGGACGGACAAAAAACCCAGACGTAAGAGCGCACTCACCAGTCGTCCCAGCTCCATCTGAATTGAAAGTTGCTCAAATGGTGTGAAAACCAGTTGATAAGTCTAAAAACACAAAAACAAAACAAAAAAAGATTCAATTACAGGACTTAATTAAAAAAACTAACAAAAACATGCGTCTGCAGTTGGAACTTAAAAAGGACGCAAACACTTGCTTTAGAGCAGTGGTGCCCAAACCTCTCCACGGAGATGCCCAGCCACTCCACGCGCTTGTAAAATTCCCCCACCAGCACGCCTGGCTCAACTAATCAACGCTCACCCAGTAGTTAACTATAGCAGTTCATTATTTTATTAATTGATTTAACTATCAATGCTCATCAAGGGACTGGTGTTGGAAATTAGCTTCGGCAGTATACACATTTGACATTTTAAGCATTTAGCGGACACTCTTATCCAGAGCGACTTACAAGATGTACAGTGCACTGGGCACTGCTTCTGCGGCTGTCAATGTTCTCTGTGCCTGGCCCAAATAAACTAATAAATAAATAACTAGTTGTTAGCAGGTGTGCCCGTGGTGGAGTTCAACAAACGCACGGACGGGCTGGGGGTCACGTGAGGAGAGGGTTTGGGGGCACAGGGTGCAGTGAATTAAGCCTCGAGTTTCCTCAACACATCAGGGCTCACACAGCAGAGGAGTTGGGAGAATTACCGGTCTATGCAGGTAGTGTTCATCGTGTCCAGACGCATGTACATCATCTCCGTGGCTTGAGCGAGCTGGGAGGGGGGATCAGCGTTAAGGTCAACATGGCGACTAAAGGGGAACAGAAGGAATCTCTCCTCCTGACAAAGGGGCGCAAAGCTTCTTCCGCGAGACGCGAAGGTCGGCGCGCCGTCTACGGTGGCGGAGGCTCCTGCGACGGAAAAACAACTCCTTCCGAGTCGACGACGCCGTTCTTGCGGTTTTACCGATCTTTCACCGGATCGGTATCAGCCCCAACCTTCTCCCCACGATCAGGTTCAGTCAGCTGAAAGCCGTAAGCCTTCGATGGCCAGTTTAAAGTGTTTCTAACGCGCGCTGCAGAAATAAGTGGAAACAACCGCTCATCCAGCTCTACAGGCAACAGGAGTCTGGCCACCCCTTTTTAGTGTTCCACTCTTCTACGATGTGGTACCCATGCACTTTTAACTGTAGCTTGATGAAATTAATTTAATGTTTACCTGCATATAATACCTTTTTCTGCTCTGTTGTGTATATCTGATGACGCCTTTATGCTGTAACCATTAAAGTTTCTCTGCTCATGATGTAGAGTACAGAGCCAAGGGGGGGGCTATTTAAGGATACGACTTGGGGCAGGGAGCCAGGCTGCAGCTTGCACAGCTCAATCAGCAGGGTGGTGTACGTCACGTCAATCTGAGGGGGGGTGGGCAGCTGGAAGAGCTCTCCAAAGATCACCTGACCGAGGGGGAGAAAGCCAGAGAATGTTACATTACAGTTTCGGCATTTAGCAGACAATCTCACGCATGACCTACATAGCTTACAATTTAACACACATGCACGCACCCACACATGTGAACTGAAGCAATTCAGGTCGAGTAACTTGCTCAACAGTGCAAAGGCAGTGCCCCACCTGGGAGTCGAGCTTGCAACCCCTGAGCTAGGAGCACAGCACTGTACAGTACTTTTGTTTTCACGTGACACCGAAATGCTCCATTAACACACGTCTCAGATGAGACTGAACACATTCCAGGGACCTGCTTTTCCATTGTGAATACACAACTTGTCCCGTAGGCATATCTGTGGCATTCCCTTTTTTAAAAGAGCACTGCAGCACACAGTATTTCATAAGTGGGCTTGCTCTGATTGATTGGCTCACCTCCACAATGTGATAGTTGAGTGGGATCTTGTTCTTCCCCGGGTAGCTCAGTAGCTGGGCAGCGCTGAGTGTGTGGGCGGAGAAAACACAAGACTTTATAACATGAATAATAATATGTAATAAGCAAGCATCCAAAGGTGCCACAGATAAGAACTAATAAATCACGTGCTGCTGAACTGCTTCAGGAACCAAAGTCTAATGCAGAAACGTTTTGACTGATCAGGTTTATGTCAATTCTTCACACTGCATGCCAGGGCCAGAGGTGTACGTGTCTGGCTGGTCAAAACGTTTCTATACAATGCGACAGTGTGTGGTTATTTAAGTTTTGACATTTTCCCCTTTATGTATAAGCATTATTGTATGGTACGTTGCTGAACTGAATTCTTGACTTTGTACACATAATATATATAGATATACATACAACTGCTCCAAATACAGACTACCTGCCATTTCCAACTAATTTCGTGATATTGCTTGCAACTAATTTCGAGATAATGCTCCACTGGTGAGCTCCTCAGCCAATTGCATTCTCCCAGAGGCTCCCGAGTGGCCAATCACAAGCCCCAGAGGAGAGCTCGGTGTGTGGGAGTGGCCCCACAGCTTCCGAGGCTGGCTCCCATTGGTGGAACCACTCACCAGGTCTTCCTCTCTCTCCAGTGGGACTTGATGATGCAGTGCAGGTTCTCCTCGATCACAAACCTCTCCACAGAGTGGCTGCCCGGCATGACGGGGCCCTAGCAGGACAAATGATAATAATAATTTAAAAAACTATCTACTTCCAATTTTCAGGAAGTATCATTGATGAATTCTCTTAACTCATGCCTAGTTCTCTTAACTCATGTTTATTTAGTTAAAGAATGACTATTCAGTCTCATATATTATTTCTTTGCTTATACCATTGATGGGAACAGCACTGAATGAATCCATTCCAGAATGGTCATGATGTAATAAATGCTGTGAGGCAGGAATGTAGCCAGAAATCAGGCCTCCCGCATGGTCTAGTGGTTTCAACGTCCGGCTCTGGCCACGGCAACTCAGCTCCGGGGGCGGAAATTGGCTGTCCACCCCAGGGAGGGGGGAGGGAAGCCGACAAGACGTTCGCTGCGCACAGGAGTGGCTCTGGGGTGCCGGAGTTACGGTCGACAGCATGACGAGTGCCGTCTCGGAGGAGATGATACTTCGCCTTTGTCACTGTCCGTCACAGGGCTACAGCAGCGAACTACAAGGGGGGATTGACCTGAAAATAGCGGGAGTAATTGGCTACCAAATTGGGAGAAAAACGGGATAAAATCTGAAAAAACGAATTTAAAAAAATTAAAAGAATGCAACCAGAAATCAAAATGAAAAAGTGTGCTGACACCGCCAGAAGGCACGAGCCCCGTCTCAATGTCTGTGCGAGCTGAACTGGACTGCGGAGTGGAAAGAAGCAGCGGCTGACACAGAGGATTGCGCGCGCTTGTCAACGCTGAACACGGAGCGCACACAAACTCAGCGGGGGTCAAACGAAGGAAATAGGACGCGAGCGTGGAGGCGACGCACCTCGGGGGCGTCGGTGTAGTCGAACATGCGGAAGACGACGCGGGGCATGGGGTACACGGCGTCATCCATGTGGGGCGGCGGGGTGAAGGGGGGCAGGTTGTGCTGCAGAGCCTCGCAGAGCACGCTGTCAAACGCGATGTACGGACGCAGGATGTGACGCTCCTGCCAGCGGTCCTTCTTCAGCTTCTGGATCTGGGCCCACAGGCAGTCCAGGTACTGAGAGAGGGAGAGACGGAGGGGGAGAGAGAGAGGGAGGGAGGGAGAGAGAGGGAGAGAGAGGGAGGGAGAGAGGGAGGGAGAGAGGGAGGGAGGGAGA
This sequence comes from Aldrovandia affinis, assembly GCA_029706075.1. Taxonomy (NCBI): domain Eukaryota; kingdom Metazoa; phylum Chordata; class Actinopteri; order Notacanthiformes; family Halosauridae; genus Aldrovandia; species Aldrovandia affinis. The sequence continues at coordinate 3,349,614 of JAINUG010000084.1, read as the reverse complement.
GGGAGAGGGGGGAGGGAGGGAGGGAGGGAGGGAGGGAGGGAGAAAGGGAGGGAGAGAGGGAGGAAGAAAGAGGGAGGGAGAGGGAGGGAGAGAGGGAGAGAGGGTGTGAGAGAGAGGGAGGGAGGGAGAGAGGGAGGGGGGAGGGGAGAGAGGGAGGGAGGAGAGGGAGAGGAACAACAGCGTGCTCAGTCAACTGGAACAACAAGTCGTCTTCAACTTCTCCAACCTGTGTCAGGCCTACCTCAAACCATCTTAGCTGCAATTACAATATTTCACACTTTCGTTGTTGTTATTAAAGCAACTACAATGTTTTATTTGCTGGTTTTTGATATGCCCATCGTCTACCGTTCACACACTGCAATGACAGATACAGTAATGTGATGCTCGTGACGAAAATCCAACCAAACAAATCGTTTTTTTACGGGCCACGACCCGCCTGCCACTCACCTCTTCTTGTGGGTGGGGCTTGTCAGCTGTCCAGACCTGCAGCATGGGGAGGTGTCTCTTCTGTCGTCTCCTGAAAAGGCAGCGAAGCACAGCGGTGACCACAGTAATCACACATAAAACAACAGCAGGTGCTCCTCAGAAGCTGAAACTAGTGCTTGGGGGAACATCCTTCTAGGAACCTTATCGCCATCTGGTGTTAAAGCGAGGGTACTGTCATTACTCTGGTGGGAGCCGCTCACTTAGTCAGTTCGGCTGAGTTCACATTACAGCACCCGTTGCATAAGGGCACACGAACACAAATGGGTTCAACGCCTCAGTTTCAACTTCAAGCAGCAGTTTGAATTTAGGAAAACGCTTCAGAGTTGCAAATAGCGCCCTTTTTCCTTAAAATTATTAAATTTTTTTAAATGCATCTCTGATTTTTCCCCCCGTTTTTCTCCCAATTTGGTTGCCAATTAAACCCTCTATTTACTTCAATTCCCACCCTCACGAGTCCGTCGCCCATCCTCCGGGATCGAGACACACATTCCTAGTTGAGTGTCCCCGCCTCTTTCGAGACGGGAAATCTTCCACGGACTCCTTAACCTTCTCCTCGACAAACTCGTGCCGGCTCTCCTCCCCCCTCCCCCGGAGTGGGACAGCCAAATGCTGCCTCCAATCGGGGCTGACGACCAGGGCCGGTCTGGTAGAGACGCGGGTTTTGATCCGCGTACCTGACGGGCAGCGCACACCACTCCGAAGCGTGGTGCGTTAGACCGCTGCGCCATCCGCCAGGCCTACAGCGCCCTTTTTCCTCACCGAGTTACCGACTCAAATGGGTTTGACTCCGGTGCCTCTTAACAGCCACAGCCAGCAGGGGGCGAGTAGCCGACAGGGACCATCACATTCCCAAGGCCTGATCAGTCGAAGCAAGAAACACAGAACTCACTTGAGGAAGCCGTCGATCTGGCTGAGCAGCCGGTCCATCTCCACGTCCTTCTTCTCGTACAGCTCCTTCCCGACCCAGGGCAGGCAGGAGAGGACGGTGTACACGTACCAGTCACAGCGCACCTGCGGCACAGGTGACATTCAGACAGGCCTGCCCTCCCAGTGCCACTTTTACAAGGTGAGTTTCGAAGAGATTCAGGGTTAGGTAGCACGGAGTCAAACAGCAGTGGCCCCACCTACGTCTGTCAAATCAATAATACTCAGATCTCTGATAACTCAAATCAAATCTCTGAGAACTCAAATCAAATCTCTGTGAACTCAAATCAAATCTCTGTTTACTCAAATCTTTGTTTTAATATTCAAATACTGACCCAACAAAACACAAATATGATTGGGAAGTAAAGTTGAAATATAAAAATGCATTGGAGAGAAAGACTAAAAACAACAAAAGAACACATCTGGAATATATTCAGCGGCTCCCTAACCGGTTAATGAGTCTTGTGATTACTACATGACGGTTGATTTTTAAAAATTAAATATCGAATGATCACCTGCGGAACGTCCTCCTCTTGGATCACACTGACAAAATTCTCAAACATGGCCACCATAGAAGGAGCAGCAATCACGTGGCAGTTCACGAGGTCGCAAAGAAAACGGACCTGAGAGGAAAACGAGGAAGGCATTACATTACATTACAGGCAGTCGCCTCTTGTCCAGAGCGACTTACAGTTTTACACGTCTTTACATGCAACCCATTTATACAGCTGGATATTTACTGTAGCAATTCATTACATTACATTTTACATTTTAAGCACTTAGCAGAGGCTCTTATCCAGAGTGACTTACAAGATGTGCATAAATACATGGTAGGAACAATCATATTACGCGCATCAGTGCAGTAATATACAGCGATAGACATCATTGCAGGTAGCGGCATACCATACCTATAACACTGGGAAGGAAAAGGTTTGAGTTTTTTTACCAGGTTAAGTACCTCGCTCAAGGGTGCAACAGCAGTGCTGGGAATCGAACCTGCAACCCTTGCGAACAAGCCCAGTTCTCCAGCCATTATACAACACACCGAGGCAAAACCCACGTGACGTTTTGTTTTGAAACTTGCACGCCGTAAACAGAGCACAAGTACACCTTCTTCAAGTGCAAATGCCACAATCAAGACCTCCTGAAGAAATCCCCATTTTTGTCCCCGATGAGGAAGATGCATCGGAAAAAAAAAAAACACATCTATCGTGACAAGTGTTGGCCTCCCGCGTGGCCCAGTGGTTACAGCGTCCGACGCTGGCCACGGAGACCAGGGTTCAATTCCCCGCCTCGCCAGAGTCGGCTCTGGCCGGGAGCGCCACCGGGGCGGCAATTGGCTGTCCGCCCCAGGGAGGGGGGAGGGAAGCCGACATGAGATTCGCTGCGCATAAGAGTGGCCCTGCAGTATACCGGGTTACGGTTGATACTTGGGCGAGTGCCGTCTCGGAAGAGGCGTCAGGTCGCGTGTCGCTACCCGTTGCAGGACTACGGCAGCAAACTCACATTACTAGGGGGATTGACTTAAATAGCGGGTCTAATTGGGAGAAAATGGGAGAAAATCAGAAAACGAAAATTATAAAAAATTGTGACAAGCGTTTGTAGCCTTACCAGGTACACCGCCTCGGTGTACAAATTTGACTTGAGCGTCTCCTTGAGCTGACGTATCATGGCCTCCACAAACTCGCCGCCAAAGTTGTAGTTCCTGGCGTTCAGCAGGCCCACCAGGGTCGTGTACACGGTCAGCTTCTCCGGCAGAAGGCGGGCCCTGCGGGGACCATAAAAGGCACTTAGTCTGGGCAAGCTTTCGGCCTCGTTCTGCTGCTGCTGCTGCCACGGGGAAAAGGCTCTCCTACGCCATGCTAGACGGTCAGAGCCTTTCACTACACTAGGAAAAAATTTAGCCATTGGTCTCTGCCCGCAGGACTCCTGCTCTGAATTTCAAGACCTTGAAAATCATTATCTTCCACACAAAGCTTGTTGGGAAACCTGCAAACTACGTTTGTGTGATGTCCATTATGTTTTTCGGACAGATCGCATAAATACATTTCATTTCATACATTTGTGGTTCTGTGTGGCTCAGTTTCACCTAAGGGTTCAATCCCCACTATACTGAAAATGTATGCATTCACTACTGTAATTCAATGGCGTATATTATTATTATTATTAAAATTGATAATAAGATTCAATTCAAATTGTAAGCCAGGGAGTCTCCTTATCCAAACTTCAGTCTTAGCACAGGAAAGTATCCAGCATCTCAGATTTGAGTCACAGTTAAGGTTTGGGAGAAGCTAACCAGATAATGACCTTCAGAGTTCCTGTAGGCTGTTTTTCTTTTCTTTTTTTGCCTTGAGAAGAGCTCATCTGCACAAATATTTTTGGGGACAAAGCAAGTGAAACGCGAATACGTGCAGTGGAAGGCCTGCTGTGGACAGAGTAGACGGGTACGACTTACACAGCGCATAAAATACGCAGGATCTTGCTCTTGTAATTGGGAAGGTCTGCTTCCAGGACACCTGCTAGACCTTCCAAGTTACTTTCCAGGGAAGAAGTACTCTGCAAAACAAAGACGATTAAATATCTTAAATATACAACGTTACATACAGGCACACAGCTGGTCTTAGGAGATGCGTTTGGAAGAACTCATTTTACAATTAAATACTGCAAACAGATGCACAAGTGAAGGAAATTCTTAGATAACTAGTGATCATCTTTGGCAATCACATCACTCCAATGTGGGTCGGTAAACTGTGCTATGCATTGGGATACATCATATTACGTTGTAACGGTCATATTTAAAACTTGCGCCGATGATTACCTTTTCTCCCACTCTACAAATCAGAGATTCCAGGCGATCCTCGATTTCAATGGGCTCCGATGTCCTTCGTCTTTTGTGGGACTGCCCACCTACGAAAAACGGAAACCAAGGTTGCTGTCAGTCATATTAGCCCGGTAATTGATAGCCAAAAAGCAATGAAAACCCTAAGCGACACATGACCATGTTCTCCATTAGCTTTTCATTTGATCTGATTTTTCAGCGTGAAGACAAATACACGGCAGCACAGACGGTTATCAAAACTAACGAAGCAATGTGCAGTAACGTTACCGTACCAACAATATTTCTGGTGGAAATAATTCAAGAAGTTCAACCCAAACAAAATTGGCTAGGTAGTTGCAATATAAGCCAACTTGCTCGGATGTATGCGCTTGATAGAATTAGAGAAAATCAAACAGGTAAAAAAAAAAAAAACCCGCCAGTCCTTAAATTACCTTGCAAGCCAACCAGTGGCATTGCGGTGCCAGTGCACAATTTCTGTTCTTACGAGCCGCTGCGAAATCAAAATACCTGGCACTAAGTTTGCCTTTCGTATCAATTACATTTCAGTTGGCTACTCATTTAGACGGCACTGTACTAAAGTAAGTACACAATTTATACGAACCTCTTTAAATAATGTCTGCATAGCACTTTTGTGTAAGACAGCAAGCCAACGGCACTATTAACATTAGCTAGCTAGATAGCTACGTGTAATGCTGCTAGCTAATCCGAATGTGCTTGCGTCTAGCTAGCGCTGGCTACTTCGTTTTAGTAACGTTACTCCATAACGAAGGACCGCTAGCAAACGTATGTGAGGCCACTGGTTGTAGTTAATAAGTTGGCTGGCCAACTTCAGCAAGCTAATAAAGTGGGTTTTCAAAAAGAACAGTTCATTAACATTAGCAATTAGCCAGCTAACGTTAGCTAGCAAGCTCATGCCCACTTACCGTCGTTTTCATCGCTGTGCCGTCTTCTGGACATTTTCTTTCGATTCCGAGCGAACGATATAAGTTGAAAAAATAAAATATTCCTTTGAAATGTTTGTTTGGCGGTGTTTTTAATTGATAAAAGCGTTACAAGACCGTGCCCGTAAAGCCAACAGCATTTAGGAACCCACACTACAAAAACGCCGCAATATGGCGGTGAGCGAAATTCAATTGAAGCTCATCCGGAGGAAAAGGCGCCTCACCCGGAAGCATTTAAGGGCTTTAGATCGTAGATAGAGTATCACCTCTAGTGTCATTACATTTACATGTACATTTTATAGATTTAGCAGACGCTCTTATCCAGAGCGACTTACACACAATTGACATTACTTTACATACAATCAATTTATACAGCGGGATATTTTTACTCAAGCAATTCAGGTTAAGTACCTTGCTTAAGGGTACAACGGCAGTGCCCCACCTGGGAATTGAACCATTGTAACCTCTGAGTTACAAGCCCAGTTCCCTAACCATTACACTAACTAAATATTCGATGCGCTATAAAGAAAATTGACCATCATCAAGCATGACATTAAATACTTTTCTCCTTTGTTTTTAAGGTGCAAATCTTTGATTTTCAATTAACAACCTCTTCTCGTGGGCTTATCTTGCCTTTTATTTCTATCTGCCAAAGAACACCTAACACCTTTAGAAGGTAGAGGTGAGAATGCGAAACTCAGATGTTTCCAAAAATGCAAATAGTTTTGGAAATGTGACTTTCTTCTGTTAAAGACCACTTAAATTGTTATTTTCTTTGTAAGCATTGATAGAATATCAATTATATTTGGGGCCCTATTTTCGTGCCGGCGCTAAGCGGCGTTATGCCCTAGCGCAGGCGAATTGCCAGTTTCGTCTGTCGCAAACGGAATATTTCCCGTCTCTGCCGAGTTTGGCAATTTGGTGGTGCATAATGAAGGCGTTTGCGCAACTATGGGCTGGGCAGCGCAATAGGGGGTGTGACAGTGAAAACATTCAGCGCTATGCAAGTTTGGTGTCAAATAATGAGTTTGCGTTAACGTCCAACTAGACCACCTCTTAGCGCAAACACTGGCGCTCTGTGCAATTTGGTGACTTTATTGATGCGCACATATGAACATAAGGTTATCTGAAATCACATGAGAATGTTTTGTGAATATTGTGAATTTTCCCCATGTTGAGGCAAATCGTTCAATCCATGGGTAACTTGCAATTGTAATCATTTAAGCTAAGTCTATTTCACCACAGCTTGTGGTTATTCAATGCACGGACATGAAAGACTGAAGCCAGCAGGCCATCCATCGCTACCGTTCAGTAAGATGCACCTGTTAAATAAATATATGTTTGTATGCACATTGTTTTTCTTATTGGTTTTATTCTTTCCATTTGCACTACAGAAAATGGAGTACATAATTGGATGCCGAAGGCGATACTATGAGCGATACCCTGGGTTTGGTAGCTGGTGTTTGTCAGATGGCTATCAGTTCGGCTGTACATGCAGTTTCTTCCAGTCTTGTCCAACATGCAAATTAGTTTATGACTTTTCCTACACCCGACAGCCAGCAGAGAACTAAACAGGATTTTTATACGCAATGTGGATTCCCTGCACACATGTACAGTTGCGCCATCTGATCACGGTATCATTTATGTGTTTTGGAAGGGGGTCCACTCCATTAATATCCAGGTGGTTTGTGATGCACACTCCAGGGTGACACATGTAGGCCTACTGCATGACGAACATAAATGAAACAGGCCTAGTAGCAGTTGTGAGTTTTTTATTTTATTGCTTTTCCATTTAACAATTCCATTAAGTTATAATTTCCCCATTTTTGAGCATCCATTATAGGTCATTATCTGCAGTGTTCATTGTACACAACCTTTTCTGCTAATCTTTATCAAGGGTTAGGGTTTGTCTGTGCATGTGGCGAGCCCATGCCAGCTTCCCTCTCTCCTCCCCCTGGGGGCAGACAGCCAATCGCCACCTCCGAACGGGACTCCCATCCAGAGCCTAGCTGGCGCAGCCAGGGCTCAAACCCAGGCTGCAATGGACAACCTGCACTCAGAACGAGTGCCTTTACCGATTGCGCCACCTGGGGGCCCCCAAAGGTTATAACATGAACAACTGGTGACATCATATCATTACTCTGAGCGAAAGACCGAATGCTTCATGATGACAGAGTGGTGCTGCCGCTGCACCCTTGAACAAGGCCCTTCGTCTAAATTGCTTCAGTAAACTGTCAGTGAGTCACTTTAGTGCACACAGCACACAAGACATTAGACACAGAGATGGCTCGCTTGTTAGGGGTTATAAATATAAACTCTGTCAGAATAATGAAAACAAGGGACAGTGAATGTACACAATAAACTGACATTTAATTAAACACAATGAAAATTGAATTCACAGTAATGCATTTTTTTTATACAAAATTTCATAAAATAAGTATCATAAAATGATATACAACATAAGTCAACTTCAGTCAGTAAGGGCATTGTGTGAGACTGTATCCTGTGCTTCTGACATGGTTCTGCTCTTCTTCTTTCTTTTATCATCTTCTCACCTGTCTGTCTCCCTGTTGTACATATTCCAAGCCTGAAAGTGAGAAAGAGTTTGTGCAACCCATTTCAGAGACATTGGGCAGCACTAGCGTGAGAGAAATGCACGCACCGACCGACGCTACCCACAATGCATTGGCCCTGCAGTGTCACAGTGAAAGAGGTTCTGACCTCCGCTGCATTCTTTACGTGAGAGAGACTGGACATCTGTTCCGCCGTCCACATTCTCTGCTCTCTTCAAGACGGCAGTGACTCAAGTGGCCACCAGGGGGCAGCATAGGGAATACAATTGATTGTGTCAGGGCGAATGTAGGGATTTTGCAATACAGCACGGGAATACATTGATACGTAAAAAGTTACACCTGCGTGCATAATCTACAGGATATCTGTTATTCAACACGATATGTAGCCTAAGAGTCTGAGTCTAAGAGTGTAAGAGTCAACTGTGTCTCACCCATATCTCTTTCCCAGCTCTCTCCCTCACTCCTCCTCCTGGACGCATTTGTTCAAATGTAGCTCAAAAGCTGAATTTTGAGTTACGATAGAGAAGATAGATAGATAAACACGACCACGACAAACAGGACCCCAAACTAGTAAATTCGTTTATTTGAAGGTTTGGTTTTCACAAGAGGTTCCAATAATGTTGCTTGCCGTAGATGTGCTAGTTTATTTAAAGTCGTTCGAAGCTAATTCGTGCAGAAATTATTTAGAAGGCTCTAATTGTGTCATAAATCATATTACGTTGCTGCCACGGCTGTTCCATCACCACAACAAACGCGTTTTAACTGAGTAATAAACCGATCCATTACGTTTCTTGAGCTCATACATGTATAATTTATGTTAAAGATGACTCCACATTTATTATCAATCAATCAATCAATCAAAGTCTTAAGTTTGCATCGTCACATGATATAACGATAAGTAACAGCAGAGCGATGGGTGTAGGGATCACTGCTCCGTTTCTCTGGACAGTAGTCACCCCGTTATACAGATGTTGCACCCCTTCAATCACATTTTCTTTGTCGATGCAAAGGGAATTGGGAAGCACTGTAAAATCGTACTAGATTTTTACTGGTGTCGTACATGTCAATTGATCCACAGCCAGATTTCTGAACCGTGGACGGATGTCTTTCCACTAGATGGCGCTAGGGAACGCGGAAGTGCCGTATTTAGGACTATGTATTGTAACACCCTACGGGGTTTGGTTGTAGGTGATACATGGAGTAGTGCAACTCAAGAGACAGATCCAAGCTCAATTGTACCAAAAATAGTTTTAATTAACGGAAAATCCACTCATAAAGACAAGTCACTCAAACGGTTGAATATTTAAATAAAGTCCAACACAACTCAAAATCTCTTAAACAAAACTTAAACAAAAGGTTTCTTCTGCTCTGGGGAGCTAACCCCTTACCCAGAGCCTCTCCTAATCCTGGCTGGTCTACAGACATCACAGGGTTCTTTTCCACCTTCCAAACACTTCCACAAGTTTTCCTCCTCTTCTCTCTTTGTTTCTCTCCCTCCACTCCTCTCTTCACAAGGCAAACCTGGCTCCTTTTATTCACTGTTGATTGGGTGTTGATTGGGTGTTGATTGGTTGATTGGTTGCAGGTTGCAGTCGTTTAGGTCCTGCGAGGTCAGGGTGTGACCAGTAGATGGCACCATATGAACCCCTGCCCATGGTTCCACCTGCCAGGTTGCCACAGTATGTACACTTCCCTGAAGAAGTGAGCCACACCTCATGCACAATTCCAACATATTACTACAAGTAGCCACGAGAAAATATGTGTCATAAATATACATAAATACATAAATACAAATACCTTGAATGTTAGTTTGTCATCATATGTAATCCGCATTCTGAGAGCAGATATACCATTCATACAGAAGCAGAGTGACACTGAAAGTATAATGGCTGTAATTGTTTACACTTACTGGCATCGCTTTCATTTTTCCTCACCCAAGAGGCCACACAACTCCTGGTCCAGGCCTTGGTGATCTCACGTTTGGACTACTGCAATTCCCTGCTGACAGGCCTACTGGCCTGTGCCATCAAGCCACTGCAACTGGTGCAGAATGCTGCTGCACATCTAGTGTTCAACCAACCTAAGTTCACGCACATCACCCCTCTACTCTCCTCTCTGCATTGGCTCCCCATCACAGCATGCATGAAATTTAAATCCCTGGTGCTGGCTTATCAAGCTGATAGAGGAACTGCTCCCTCATACGTCCAGACACTCATCACACCCTACACCCCAGCCAGGCCCCTCCGCTCAGCCTCCTTGGGCAAACTGACTGTCCCATCCCCCCGGGCCCCAGGCACCCGCTCCTCGCAGTCTCGCCTCTTCTCTGTCCTGACCCCTCGGTGGTGGAATGATCTTCCGCACTCAGTCAGGACTGCGGAATCACTGGCCATCTTCCAAAAGAGACTCAAAACCCACCTCTTCAGACTCCATTACCACTGAATCTGTACATTTAACTGATTGTCATCACCACTGCATACACATTTAATACTTCATAACTAAATTCTTGAAAATTACAAAAAACGCATGTAACAATAAACAAAAGGAACATCAAAGCAATGTTCAAGAGAATTGAATTAAAAATTGAATCTTGGATTCCTCAAAATAGTCACCCTTTGGCATGAGAATAGTCTCACAAACAGGGGCCATTCGGTTAATAAGTTTTAGCAGGAAATCACCCAACATGTTTTCCCAGCTATCCTGCAGCAATTCCCAGAGAAACTTGTGGGTTGCTTTGCTTCGACTCTTCCTTTCCAGTTTGTCTCATACAAGTTCTATGGGATTGAAGTCTGGACACTGGGCAGGCCAGGTCTTTAGTTTGAGTTGTCGTTCACGTTCCTCCTTCACCAGATAGTTCTTGCACAACTTCAAGGTGTGTTTTGGGTCGTTATCTTGCTGAAGAATGAAGGAGTGCCCAATTGGCTGTAATCCAGATGGAAGGTGTGTCCAAACTTTTGACTGGTACTGTATATCTACTAACCTTTTCTTTCCCTGTGGTACAGGTACGGTATGCAGCTGCCAACAATGATGTCTATTGCTGCATTACTGCACTGATCTCTTGCCTGAACTATGATTGATAACATGTATAAATGCACATCTTGTAAGTCACTCTGGATAAGAGCATCTGCTAAATGCTTAAAATGTAAAAGTTATGTAATGCTGTGTGAGCTATTGACAACGTAGATGGGCCTATTCCAGTCATCATTCTTATTTTCCCATGAGAAAATGCTCCCACTCAAAAAAAATAAAGGTATTGTACATAAGCGATTGTATGCCCGGACAATCCTGTACAATAACTGCAGCAGTACAGCAGTTTTCCATGGCCATTATGCGCCGGTACATTAGAACATACACCTTTAGCCTTTTACCTTTTATTGTCATTATTTTCATTAGCAGCAGCCTGCATGGATGGAATTTAGGCAGATGTGGCTCAAGTCACCTGCTTAATTCCAACCCTACTCTGAGTGATAAGGGAAAAAAAGTTCAAATTGGACATTTAGATTTCATTTAATCATTGAAATCTGTTTTAGGCCTCACTATTTTTGGAATGAGTCCCAATTGTTGCTGAAAAGAATACACGAGTTAGAGTTGCAGTCGATCACAAAGGTTATTGGAACTTTGCCTGCAGGTGTGTGGAGGGCAGCCTCACCTAGCACGCTGAGCTGGAAAAGCCAAAACCACTCCCCACATACCACTAAATATCTTTCCACAGAAAGTGTCTTGTAAGTGAGTCATAAACGTTTCAGTCTCGTACACCTTTTAGACGGCGCAACGTATCTTTTGTCGCTTTTAGCCTGTGCGGTGTTTCCATATGACCGTAAACATTTTAAGGATGAATCCTTAGAAAACAACTGGTTCTCATCGTGACTCCAGAACGAAGGTTCAGTTGTGTGCGCTACTGACACCAAGGGCCCTGCCTCCCTCACAGGCCCCCGTCAAACTGGATGGGCCGGCATATCGATTCAGTCTTGTCCCGAGGACATTGCAAGATCTGCAACTCCTGTGCCTTCTGTGACTGTCTCATCGACTTTCCTGATGTTCAGCCCTGGGAATCGCAACGGATTCCAGGCCTTCAGCGCTTCAGTCGAATTGCAGTTGATCTGAGTTTTGCTAAAACTGCAGAAAGTGTACCTTTCCAATATAGGCAGGCTTTAAACGCGATGGAAAGTGCATTTGTACCGTATCAATAATTAAACACTTTTGATCATCTATCGAAAAGTATCCGCTTTGCACGGTGAGGAAAAATAGCTGCAGCTCGCATGAATAATTAAGCAGTGAGTTGGCAGTCATAGTAGCTTACAGTGCAATTAAACGTGATAACAGTGTGAGAACGAGCGCTTAGGCAATAGTCGCGTTCTCGCTGGGAAAACATCGCCCAGCTGAAACCTCTTTTGAGTGCAATCACAGCGGCCATGTAAGTATCACTGCTAAGACTGTCTTTTTCCTGTCGCAAAAAAACATTGGATAAAGTGGCCTTGGGAGTACTTTGCGTCCAGAGAAACACACACACACACACACACACACACACACACACACACACAGAAGCCATTATCCTTGAGTGGCTGGTCAAGGGCAGTTTTGGCTGCATTGCCCTTCCCAGGCTCTTAGGCCTTGTCAATGAGGTGTCCAGTGCTATTTCCCAGGACAGTACCCAACAAACACACTACTGTTGACTGTCTATATTTAACACACGCACACACACACACACACACACACAGCTTGCCTGTTCTAGTCCTGTAGCCTACTACACTTTGACCATTTTATACAAATTATAAACAGTACACTCTCTCATTGCTATAGCTTATTAGTGCATGACTTCGTATTCCCATCTTAACCTTTTTTGAACTTCCAGAAAGTGGCAGGGTATCAGGGAGTGGACAAGTGCTTCCCTATTAATGCCATAGTTCATTCACTGTTCGCCATACATGACCAGGACTCACACTCTCTCGAGTAAAAAAAAAGCAACAGCAAAAGGTCTTGTGCGCGAAAAACCAGTGACTATTTAATAGATCAATAAAACCACTGTGTGAAAAGGTGCCCAGGCTGCAAGAAAGCAAAAGCGCAAATGTGTCAGCCACCAGACCGAGTCGTGTAACACACGAACACTGCATTATGTAACACACGAACAGAAACAAAGACTGTGGAATTGAGAATGAAAACAATGTTGTCTGGGAACATTTCAAAAGTAAAATGGTGCATAGCGTGCACCCTTAGCGCAACTCTTTGTTGTTTTGTGTCATAAAATAATGTGGCACTTTCGCCAACATAACTCGTGAAAAAGTGTGACATTTGCACAGTCCAAAGTACTTTATTTTTAGCACTTTTATTGAATGTTGAAGATTGACTGGCTTGTTCTCTTCTCACGCAGTCGGGCACAGTTTGTGTTCATTGGCAGCGTGAGGTTTCCCCCCACTGTAGGTGTACATGAATGCTCCCCCCCACAAACGCACTCCTTGCTACGGGCACCATAAACGCTACTCAATCTCTCATTACCCCCTGTGGCCACCTATCACTTAGATTTAAAGGAGGGGGGAAAGTACTGAGACATTGTATTTATTCAGCTGTTCGACATACTGGTGCAACTCTAGAACAAGTCATAGTCCCCCCCCCTCAAAAACAAAAAAAAGAAAGAAAGAAAGAAAGAAGAAGAAGAAAAAAAAGGGCCCCAAGAGTTTGTTTGGATGAGATTTCATTCTCCTGTAGCAGTAACTTCTCAACTTTGACGACAGACCCGTCTACGTGGGGCCACTGGCGGGGGCCAGAATCGGCAACAGGCCTGTTTACGTGGGGCCACTGGTGGGGGCCAGAACACAGGGCTGTATGTTAGGAGGAGAGTCTGTTCTTCCGGAACATATTGCTTATATCCCAGAACGAGGGAATTTCCATGACAAGTACGGGTTTCAAACAGAAGCATTCCTACTCCGCATGTGAAACATACCCAGACTGTTGGTATCTATTTGAGATTAAGTTACAGTTATGGTCACCGTTATGGTTATAGTTTGTGAAGCAGAACATTTCAATTGCCCGCTCTTCTGACCCCAAGCGATAGCCTGTTTGTTTATCCGCAGATACTAACTCTACTGTGCTCTATGAAGTTTGCTATTCTATTGCTATGCTAGTTAGTGAAAATAAAAGTTTTTACATTTACAGCCCCTTAAAAATTCAGATTTCCCCCATTTTTAACATTATTGTAATTCTCAACAGTGAACGGTAGGTTATTGCCTAGTCAGCAAAACAGCAATTAATTTTCAAAGTCTGCCCCACGTAGCTGTCCCTCAGCTGCTTGGATGTTTGAAATATTGTGATTGTATAGCTACGTATAAATACCTGCCCTGGTATCTGGAGGGATGAGGTCCACCCCACCCCTACACTTAGAATGCCCTTCCGGTGGTCTGTTAAGCCTCATGAGCCTCAAGGACTATTTGTTTAGTTTTTCTCTGAAACCCACAATTTTCCAGGAGTTCATCTCGACTGCCTTTTAAGGGGTCATGGAATAATTTTCCGGCAGCACGGTGGTGCAGTGGATAGCACTGTCGCCTCACAGCAAGAAGGTCTCGGGTTCGAATCCAGGCCGGGGGCCTTTCTGTGCGGAGTTTGCATGTTCTCCCGTGTCCACGTGGGTTTCCTCCGGGTACTCCGGTTTCTTCCCACAGTCCAAAGACATGCACGTTAGGCTAATTGGAGAGTCTAAAATTGCCCGTAGGTATGAGTGTATGAGTGTGTGAGTGAATGGTGTGTGTGCCCTGCGATGGATTGGCGACCTGTCCAGGGTGTATTCCTGCCTCTCGCCCGGAACGCATGCTGGGATAGGCTCCAGCACCCCCCCGCGACCCTGACCAGGAATAAGCGGCTTAGATAATGGATGGATGGATGGATGGATGGATGGAATAATTTTCCAGTCTCTCACATTGGTTCCAATGGTTTTCTGTTTTTTTGATTCCCTCTGGAAAATGTCAATTGTGAAGCGCTGTGTGACAACCTGTTTGTAAATGGTGCTATACAAAAATAAAGATTGATTGATTGATTGATTGATATAGCCTTTGTTTTTTTAAACTAGCTAGGTACCTACTATATTAACTAGTTACTAAATGACAAATACTATTAGTTAGCCCCTGCTAGCTCTTTGTGGGAACAATTGCTATCAGATTGTCTACTGATTGTTTATTATATGGATTGTCTATAGATTGCTTCCTCAGTCATGAATTGTTTTTCACTATTAATATTAGTATAATAATAATATTAATAGTAATAGTAATTTTACTATTTCAATATTTTGTTAAAGAATTCAGGCTAAATGCTGTGTTCAAAGCTACAACAGAAGTTGCCAATATGGGATCCAAAGGTGCAGTGAACCACTAATATTGCTTGTTCACTCAAAGATTTTTCTTTCAATTCTTTCGTTTCAATTATTTTTTTTCTATTTTTTATCACATCAATTCTGTCATATTGGGAAGGCTTATGCCTGGATTAAATAACTCTGTGGTCTTTTAGACAAAATAACTCCCAATAATTAATGACTTAGAAAACTTCAAAGTAAAACATACCGTTAAATTAAACATTTTTGCTAAATAACTACAATAAAGTAAAGCGCTGATATTGTGTCACAGAAGAATGCCTCATTGGGTGCTTTTCATAAAGATGTCTTCAGGCATTAGTGGGAAAATGAGAAAATGAGTGGGAAAGATCCTTAAGCATTCACCTTCTGATTCTGGAGATTCCCCAAGCGGCCAACCTGCCCTCCTTAACAGTGATGAATGGAATGGCTTTAAACCTCACACGCTGCGGGCTCGGGGCTACAGGACCAGCGCACTGCAAGTTGCCGTCAGGAGTCGAGGAGTCCTGCGGTTCTGAATCTAGGCAGTGTAGTATAATGTTTTGGTTAGAGAACTGGGCTTGTAATGCAAAGGTTGCAGGTTTGAGTCCACCGCTGGCAGTGCACTGCTGTTATGCCCTTGATCCAAAGCTACTTAACCTGGGTTGCTTCAGTAAAATATCCAGCTGTATAAATGGATTCTATGTGAAGAACTGTAGACTGTGTAAGTCGCTCTGGATAAGAGTGTCTGCTAAATGCCTATAAAGTAATGTCTCTATTTAACTCCAACCCCCCCCTCCCCACTTCCACACTCACCCCCCCCACATTCTGTGTGCCCCCCAGCCCCACACTCCCTGACCTAACTCCCCACCGCGCTGTTCCACCCCAGCCCTGCATTGCTTGTCTCTCCACACCCTCACACTGTTCCAGCACACACATTGCGCAAAGCCCTTTATCTCGTCCTCGGTTTAATCTCCCTCTCCCTCTTTCTCTCTCTCGTGGGGACGGCGAGGGAGGCGGCGGTGGATGGGGGCGAGAGCGTCCCGGCGCCCTTTCGGCAGGCCCCCGAATCGGAGCCCCTTCGCGGACGCCACTCGACCCGACCTCCTCTCCTCTTTCGGGGCTCGTATGAATTCCAGATGTTTCTCTCTTTTTCCTCGCTTGCCGAAGGGACTTACGCAAGAGCCACGTGATCTGCTGACCATGCTGCTTTAAGTGTGTGTGTGTGTGTGTGTGTGTGTGTGTGTGTGTGTGTGTGTGTGTGTGTGTAATGGAAACAAGGCTATGGGACTGGTTGGATACTAGGGGGCATTTGACAGGGGATGGCGAGATGCCATTTTGATGACCTCCCTAAAGGTTTCAGGAGGGAATATATCCATTAATCTATAGGCGCAATTCTATAGAAAGTTAGTCCAGCACATATTGCATATCACATAGCAGGGTAACAGATTTGATTGGTTTGGCTTTGTCTCCCTTCCCTTGCCTGCATGTTCCCCTTTTATCCCATTGTGCAGCATATTGGGTGTGTAGCAGTGTGGCACAGCACTGAGGGAACTTGATGCGTTGACACGGGGTTGCAGGTTTGAATCCTACCCGCACGTATTGTACTGCACCTTTAGGTGAGGTACTTAACCCGAACTGCATCTGTAAACATCTGGCTGTATGAACGGATAATGTGTCTATTGTAGCTATGTCAGTTGTTCTGGTTAAGAGCATCTTCTGAGCAAATAATAATCATAATAATAATAATAATAATAACAATAACAATACAAACATTTACTGTTTATGAATCTTCTTTCCTGGGAAGACCTACTGAAGTGACCAAACCCAGTCTGTAACAATAATACATGTTCAGCTTTACTGAGCACCTTTCAGATCTGAACCGTATCATAATATATCATTCATAATTTGTCAAATTAGTTTTTTATCACATATGCTATTTTTGCGTTTGTCAGAGCTAAATTGGCCTGATGACGATCTGCGTAATGGAGCTGAACCAGCACAGTGAGAATGATCTGTGATTCATACCGGGCGTGCCCCTCATACAGTCATGTCCTCCCAATCAGACAGGGAAATTTAATGATGGGTGAGGGGCTAAATAGAAAGTGATGTCATTGTTTTTCACTTTCTGGACTTGAGTCACTTGAATACTTTCCCTTCAATTTCTGTGTCCGTGAATACTCCATGTTCTCAGTGTGAAACAATGAGTGCATTTCTCTTACTTAATTGTTGCCTGGTCTTTAATGATATCACAGGCCTATACAAATGAAGAAATATCTTCATTTCAACGCCATGCTCTGCTTACTGAGCCACACAGAGCCACAGTGAAGTGTCTGAAAAGCAGTCTGAAGTTTGAAACCAAAGAATCCCGACGACCACAAAGGGGCTCGAATCCTCAATCTTCTGATCCAAAATCAGAGCCTTACATCATGAAATTCCATTAGCCTATGTCTTGCCAATTAGGTTTAAAAAAAACAAAAAAACAGCCACAGTCAACAGCCACTGACAGACAGCCATTGTCTTTCTTCTGTGTGGAAGGTAGCTCCCTTGCTAACTAACAATAACAAAAATATTTCTAAAATGCATTTCCTACAACTTGAATTGCAACTGGAGTTTAAAGTGCCAAACAATGCAGGCCTATTCAGCATCCCAGTGGGGAATGTCCGTAGATGGAACCTTATGATGTAATGTAAGCAGAAGTCCAAGTTATCGGACGCCAGATAAATTATTTGGCAGACTCATTCGTCAGTGTCCAAATAACTTGGACATCTGCTCATGTTACATCATTCTGCTCCATACATCTTTGAACAGTCTGTTCTGAGACATCAAAGATGCCTGCAATGTCCAGCACTTTAACCCCCAATTCCAGGGGTAGATATCCCACTTAATTGGGGTTAGATATCCCTGTGGATTGAAGTAAATTATCTTGTTTATTGGCATAGCAAAGCATGTTAGGGATTTGGACACATTTTCAATTTTTAAGTCTAGATTTAAAACATCTTTTCAGCCTAGCCTACTGCCAAACATAGTCTAGGTGGAGAGATGGAGAAGGTCGTGCCCTAGTGTCTTATGGAGTGAGAAACTTTCCATACTGTCACCTCCTCAACGTGTTACCACCACTGTTAGGCTGGTTATCTTTGATCAGATGTGGATGGTTTGGAACTCTCTCATGGCTGCGTGTATTCCATCCATATTGCCACTGTCGCCTTAGGCTTGGTTTTCGGGGGGTCTAGGCCTGGGTTCCCTTCTGTTAAGCGTTTTGTGACAATACATTTGTGAAAAGCGCTACACAAATAAATTTGATTTGATTTGATAGATATCCCTGTTGATTAAGGTAGATTATTGTGCTGATTGGGGTAGATATCCCTGTTCAGCCCAGGTAACCAGTTGATGCAGTACTGGTGGAATTATTCTTGGTAGACATGTTCTTGCACTTTATGTATCTTTATATATATATATACATTTGGCCATCATGGCCAAAACAGCTTCAATGTGCCTTGGCATAGATTCTACAAGTGTCTGTTACTCTATTGGAGGGATGCAACACCATTCTTCCACAAGAAATTCAATAATTTGGTGTTTTGTTGATGGTGGTGGAAAACGCTGTCTCATGCACAGCTCTAGAATCTCCCATCAGTGTTCAATTGAGTTGAGATCTAGTGACTCGTGCCCTGTGAATGGGGGGGCATTGTCATCCTGGAGGAGACCACTCCCACGAGGATGGAAATGCTTCACCACAGGATGAAGGTGACCAATCAGAATGGCTTTGTATTTATTACCGTTCACCTTGTTGCCCTCTAAGGGGTTCAGTGAACCTAAAATGCACCCCACGCCAGAGCAGAGCCGCCAGAACCCTTCAATTACTCAAGTGTTTCCTTTATTTTGGCAGTTAGGGCATTCATTTATTTCCCACAGAACGTGATATGTGCTGCCCCATCATCCGAGTGGGCCGCACGATGAGAAACGTCGCTCTACAGGTAGCTAGCTACTGAACGCGTAAACAAAATTCTTCCCCCCAGGAGTCAGCCACGCCTTTAAACCCGCCCCAGGACTGTGATTGGACACCGTTCTCACTGTGTTTCTTTTCATTCTCGCACGAAAAGCAGGTCAAAGCGCCCGTACTCTCCAGAATACAATGCGCCTTGTTTGAATGAGGTCCGCCATGTGCGTCGCTTTCAATTTGGCCGCGATCAACGCTTCTCGTTATGGGGAAAGCGAAGCCCTCAAAGTGAAATCACATACGCCCGAGCTACGCTCATTGAGCATTGTTATGCGAGATGAGGATTGTGTTTCATGCAATCGCGGAAAGATTCAGTCATTACGGAAGACAATGCGCTCCAAATTAAAACAATACACTGGTGTAGGCTGCATTGTATTCGGGTGGGTGTGTTGTGTTAAAACAATTAGACATGATAGTTTTGCGTGGCAATATGCATTGTATTTCAATGTGTGCGTTTTTCATTCTGGCATGAATAACATCCCATAGTTAGCCATGACGAAGGGGCTGTTCGTGGTGTAGGCTGCCTGGCAAGCTAACTCGCTAGTTACAGCTGCCAGTTTCTAACAGGGCTACCGGAGCTGATACGAGGGTACACGTTGTGTTCCAGGCAGCGTCCGATTCTATAATAATTGAAATTATATAACATGGTTCATTGGTGGTTTATTCTGGAAGGTTCCAGTAGCCTACAGCAAGATTTTTACATTAGCTTGAAACATGATGTTGGCTGTTGCTTTCTTTTACGAGTAGGAATTTGAACTAGATCAAAGAGTAACAGCTGAAATACAAACAAATGGATCTATCTAATAATTCGTTAAAATGGTAAAAAATTGAATCAGTTTTTCGCTATTTCACGTGGTTAAGTATAGGGCAATTATCTAGCCTGAAATGCATGTATTCTTTCTTAGTTATAAGCTAAAAATCATATGTGTACCGCGTCAGGATCTCAAACATGATGACACCATCATCAATTTCAGTCACTCACACACCCCGCACACCCATAAAAAGAAAGTACCCCCCACACACACACACCCACACTTGCAAATATATTTACATGTCAGGAAGAGGCACGCGCAAATTGAAGAATCACCTGGTACGTCACACTGTATTATATATGACTGTATTAATATTATTATGATCATTATGTTTCTGCCTTGCCTTTGCTTCATCTAACTGCATTGTAGGTTTGGTTTAGTCGAGTTGGCTTGTGCAGGGGAGGGTCCATGAAGCGCCGAGTTTCGTGCTGCATAGTTTAATCTGCGCTCATTCACACGCTCCATGCTTCTTGGTACAGCGTGTCTTCTCGCTCTCAGCCTGTCACCAATAGCCTTTAAGACAGCCCTCGTTTTGTTCCCTCGCTGTCGCTGCTGTTCACTGCAGGGCGAAGCCGGGCTGTCATTCGCACGAGAACTTTCCAGCGGCGAAGTGAGAATAATTTGGAGTGCCCACCACAACCGCAAACATCTCTTTTTTTTTTTTTTTGGAGAGGGAAAGAGAGAGATTGAGAGAGAGAGATGGCTTCGAATGGGGGAAACGGGAATTCTGTGGAAAACACGGAGCTTGCGGAATACCAGATCAAACTTCTGGAGGAAAACTTCTGTAGGGTCAAGCATCCGGACGGGACGACTCTAATGATAATCGCTGCAGAGTGCGGTCTGTCCGAGGAGGACACGGCAGTGAGTATACGGCAATATCGAAATTAGTAACGACATTTTCAAAAAGCAGCATGCTTCAGGTTTCCTGCGGTCAAAGCTCAGCAAGATAGTGGGTGCGCGCCTACGGTTAAGAAAAAAAACTTTGAAGATATAGCCTACTGTACGTATTGTGAAACATGCACCTAGTTCGCCAGCAACACGTTTGCGTAGAACCTACACACATCCTCTCCCGGGCCTGTTTTAGTTAAATATTGTATCATAAACGTTTAATTTATAAGTGGCTATAAGCTCATGCAATACGGGACAATATTGACACACCTCCACGTTGGCTGTCAAACGGCTTAGCATATTAGTTGCCAACAGAAATAATAACATTCAAATCTACCATTAGCTACATTTTAATTTGTCATTATTTTGACCAGAAACGCTGGATAATTTAAGAAGTAGCTGGACAGAGCCAAACAATAAAAACTACAATAATAACATGCTGAAGAGCCGATAATATGTTTACACCAAAACTGCGAGTGATTATTAGTAGTTTCCATCGTCTTTTGTTACGTGGAACACATCATAAATAACCCAAAATATGTCTGTTGTAGTTGGAATGTACAGTTGTTTTGACCACACGAGAGTACAGTTTCCAGTCGAGTATTTCGCCTCTTGTTTTCGCCACAATCACCACAATCATCTCACGTGCGATAAGCGCAACTCTCGTGCGCAAGCGTCGGTGTCGTGTTGTTTATAACTGCGTTCTGTCCTCAAATCTTGTTGGCAGTTTGAAAGTCAATACTTTCTCTTCAGATTTCACTCTGCCACTGCCGGAGCTTACACGGTTATTGTCGAGCACTTATGTTCTGCGCCCGGAAGTTCAGCCGAATTCCAAAGGACATCAATTAACATCCCATTTTCGACCGCGGAGCAGAAAGGGACAGAGTTTCGCTGGTTATGTAACACAAGTTCTCACATGATAGCATACCGAGGCGACTGGCCGTGCGGAACTGTTAACGACGCTTGACCCATAATCAATCACCAACCACGAGCACAATAACAGATACGAGCCTAATATATCAGGCCGAGCTATTTAACTAGGGATGGATGTGTGATTTTGAGGGTAAAAAACTATGTCAAGGGCCCACGGCACTGACATAGCTAAAACACCTCCAACTCCCTTGCTGCAGCCAACATTTTATACACGACTTTATTCAAGGGTGTAGCATGAGCTCCGAAATATGTAAAATAACATAATCAGAAAGCTAGAGTTTGTTACGCAGTACGTAAACTACTGTTAGTGACAAACATATCCAAATCACGATACTACTGATAATTGTCAATATGCTGCACCTATATTAAAAGCTCACGATGTGTGTTAATGCTTCTCATGGCTGCACGCGAACCATCCCATAGCCTTGAGCGGATTATTTGACGTCACAATAATTTGCCTCTGTGGAGGATAGAGGCACACATTTGCAAATCAAGCAGTGACACATTCTCTTCAAAAGTTTCTCGTCTCTGCTCCTGAGCAGAAACCGGTTATTCCTGCCCATGTTCCTTAAGTCACACGGCAACATATATGTATATGTCTGCTAAATGGCATGTATTAATGTTTTCCATTGCTAATGTACGAATGGGCATTGACAGTTTAAGGGACTGATCAATTTTCTGCTTTGCAGTTTAACCTTAAGATGAACTTTCATCATTTGGTTTATTTTCCTTGTAAAATAAATGTGAGATTTGGTGGTCACAGGAAATTAGCAACAAAAAAGAGCGAAGTTTTTATGAGAAATGGAAAAGGTAGCAATGGCTTTAAATAAACAGCGCCTCTTTCAAATGGGCTGGTTTTGCCTGCTGCTGTGTGTGCTGTTCCCCTCTGGATTTCCATGGCTAGTTGAATAAGATTCAAGTTTGACAGGAACAACCAGCCCCCCTGACCCCACCCTGTTATGTGGCCTGCTTCAGGCACAGGTGCGCAAGGTACAGTAGTAGGCTATTCTCCTTCAGCTGACAGACAGACAGACAGCAGCCATCCACTGCCAAGCCTATTCAGCAGTCAGGGGTTAGTTGTATTCACCTGGAGAAGTGTCTCTCAATCCATTCCTACAGGGCACACTGCCCTGGACATTTTAATTCCAACCTCTGCTCCCAACCTATCAGCTGCATCAGTCGTCTGTTAATGATCACTTGAGCATGCTTAAGTGGTGGTTGGAATGAAAACATGCAGTGCAGTGTGCCCTGTAGGAATGGATTGAGAAACACTGACCAAGAGTACGCAATGCTACTCATAGAGCAGGGGTGTCAATCTTCCATCGAAGGGCCGGTGTGGCTGCAGGCTTCTGTTGTAGCCCAGCACTACACCAGGTGATTTCAACTAATTCACTAGTCATGGTCTACAATCAGGAGCATGATTAGTTGAATCAGGTGGTGTTAGTGCTGGGTTAGAACAAAAGCCTGCAGCCACACCTGCCCTCGATGGATAAGATTGACACCTGTGTCATAGAGAATACTGTGATTGAAGAGTACTGATCATAGATTTTGGTGTTAACTCTTTACCATTTGCTGATATGCATTTGATTAATATTAACAATGAACACAAGTGCAGAGTAATACAAAATAAAACTAAACAAGGAC
Organism: Aldrovandia affinis; assembly: GCA_029706075.1. Classification (NCBI taxonomy): domain Eukaryota; kingdom Metazoa; phylum Chordata; class Actinopteri; order Notacanthiformes; family Halosauridae; genus Aldrovandia; species Aldrovandia affinis. Next base: position 3,326,265 of record JAINUG010000084.1, on the reverse strand, counting down.
AGGAAAGTGCAATGGCATGTTGTTTAAATTCTCCCTGCATGTTGTATGGAGTTCCGTCCCAGTGTTGGGATGTCCAGAGGCGTGAGATAGCACGTGAAAGGCAGCTACAATTCCCTTGTCTGGGGACCCTGGTCTTTAGCTCCAGGGGCTAATCACATATCTTGCTCTGCGGAGTGGCCGGCCGGCTTGTTTGAAATCCACAGCAGACCTACCCACGTTACACGGCAAATCCTTTCCATTGTTAAATGCAGGTAACTACCAACATAAAGGAAACCCTTCAGTAAATGAAGGGTTCTGGCGTCTTGGTTATGGCGTGGGGTGCATTTTCCTGGCATGGTTTAGGTCCACTCAATCCCATAGAGTCCAAGGTAAATGACAATAAATACAAAGCGTGAGTGATTACCTTCAATGCCCCCATCCACAGGGCATGAGTGGTCACTGAATGGTTTGATGAGCATTAAAACGATGTAAACCATATACCGTGGCCATCTCAGTCACCAGATCTCAAACCATTTGAATACTGATGGGAGATTCTAGAGCGGTGCCCGAAAGTTTTACACCACTAGCAACAATGCTAGAAGGGTGGTGTTGCATCCCTCCAATAGAGTCCCAGACACTTGTAGAATCTATGCCAAGGCAAATTTAATCTGTTCTGGCTTGTGTTGGCCCAACGCCCTGTTAAGACACTTTGTTGGTGTTTCCACTATTTTGGGAGGTACCTGTATATCTGTGCAGTACTGAAATGAAAATATTGGAAATATGACATTTGTTTTAATCGGGAGTAAAGTTTGGGAGATCAGGCCCTTCTTTCCTCATGAAGCATGTGAGGGAACATTGAATATTTCTGTGCGGTTTGCAACAGCTTGCAATGTGTGGAAACAAAGTGAGCAGTGTTTTTTCTGTTTTTTTATTTTGCTAAACTTGTCTGTGAACTATTGCATCAGTGCAGTCTGTCCCGTAACGGCAGTAAATCTTAAGCGATTCTGTTTGACAGCATTGACTGTCCATTCTGCTATTTTAACCCAAATTGTCTGTTTGTATTAAGTTACCAAGATTTTAGGGGAAAAGGGTAAATAAAAAAAATAAAAAACCCAGCCAAAATACCAGTTGCATTTTAACCCCCAAAATCTGAGACAGTTCAGCCAATTTGGTCGAAAAAGCCAAAATCTGGCAACTGTGCTGCTTTGCGATAGTGATTGCTGTGTGGGAGGTGGTGCTGATGATATTGATATTTAAGTGGACGGGTGTTACTATCGTGATTTTGTTTAAAATGCAGGAATAATCACAAAAGCGAAGTGAGTGAACGCTGATATGATGTCCGTTGACCGGGTGGGGTGGGATCATATCCGTAATCCGTATTGTTTAATAAAAATGCGGGACATCTGGTTCACCCTACTTTGGTCATCGGTGAAATGGTCAAAAGTGAATTCTTGTGATCCTTGCTGGAGCGGGCCATGGTGAAACCGGACCGTGAAAGGGTTAAGCTGCAGTGTCTCGGCTGGCCCCTGCTCTCTGAATGAAATGCTTGTGTGTTGCCGCTCTCTCTTCCAGAAATGGTTCAAGCAGCGCAACGCTCGGTGGAGGCAGGCGGAGGGCCTGCCCGCTGAACTGGGATCAGTGATGGACTGAGGGGAGATGGGGGTCACCCCGCCGGGCCGGCGGCAGCAGCAGCAGTGGGAGGAGCCAGCGGCCTTCCCTCCTCTCCCCCTCTCTCTGCGTATCTAAACATGTTACCCCTCACCGAATGTGAACAACGTCCTACAGAGACCTTTATTTTAACCGATATATAATTGTTTAAAAGTGAAAGCGTACTCAGCACTTAAACCATGATTATTAGAACTACTGGGAGACTGAGATAGGAAAACATATATATATCATAATTTAATTGCTTACTTGGTCAGACACATAGAAAAGTAGCGCAGGTGCAAAGTTACAAAAAAGTGGAGGAAACGTTTCGGATCGACGCCATTATCAGTGCTGTCCGAACAATGGAGTGGAGGCATGCACACGTAGAGGAGACCTAACTAATATAGCACATGGAATAGAATACGATATACTTTATTGATACTCACTAAATTCAGTGAATTTCCCTCCTAAAGGGAAAAATTCATTGAAAGGGGGAAATGCATTCAGGTAAATGCTCTCTATATATATGTATTATATTTCTTGTCAAAACAAAACAGAATAAGAAGAAGAAAAAAAGTCAATTGCCCAAATAGTTTTTCTTGTTGTGTTTCCTTTAAATGACATACGCAAACTGCTTTGGTCCAAGCTGGTATCAAACCCTACGGCCTTGCCAACAGCATGGCTGCTGGGACTTTTTTCACACGGGGAACCAATCTTGATTTTATCTTGACTGGGGGCAAGGTCACTGTAGTGAACTACTCTGTAATGCACATGCATACACACTCAACACGTGTGTGTGTGTGTGTCTTTCATATGGTTATTTGTAAAAATGCTGGGTATATGGGCCCCTGAGTGGCACTATGAGCACGGATTGGACCCTGTGGTCGCAGGCTCTAGCCCAGGGGTGGGCAAAGAGGGCCGTATCTGTTTCTGGATTTCATGCCAACTTCTGTTCTTAATTATTTAATTAGCCCAATCATGTACATGATCTGACATTTTAGCTAAGTTTTCTGTTAAGCTCACAAATGACAGATGAAGACTTGTTCTTGTGTCCCTGTATGAAATGTTTACTGTAATCTAATCTGAGAGTGAACCAACATTAATGCGCACAGCTAATTAGCTAATTTAGCCAGGTTAATTGGTAGGAACAAAGGCCTGCATACACACCGGCCCTCCAGGACCGGAATTGCCCCCCCCTGCTCTAGCCCCAGCTGTTGCTATAGCAATAGTCTGGCCCCCCCTGGGGTTAACCCTGCCATAGGCCCCCAGGAGTGACCAGCCCCTTCACACGTATCCCGCACATTCCCACACGGATGCCACATATTGTCCCGTGCTGTCACATGTTCCTCGTGGGTATTCACACAGGACCACATCACGTGTTTTTGTGGATGTTTCGCACGTGAAATTCATCCGATTTTTCTGTTACCGGTTGTTGTCTCCGGTGAGAGACACACCTCTCCTCCGGTAGACGGCGGTAAAAGTGTCATTTATCAATTGACTGCAGATTTGTCTGTATATTTGTGTGTGCGTCAGAGGAGTGCACACACTTCAGCTGCAGTGACCCTTGTGGTGGTGGGGGGGGGGGGGCACAGCATATTTCAGTACACTTACTACATGCTATTACTATTATGTGAAAGTGAAAGGCAGTAGCGGCCACAGACGGATGCCCCTCTGTGTGGGAAATGTGATTGTGCAGGTGCTGCAGACAGGAGCAGGGCAGTGCTGGGTCATATTAAAGATTCATGAGTCCTCTCCGATTACACCCCCCACCTCCCTCAACACACACACACACCCCCACGCTCAATTAAACCTATCAGACTGGAATCACCTGCTCTTTATAATCGGTCTGTGGCTGCCACAGGTGAGCTCTCCACATTAAGCCTCGACGGGAGGCCAGCAGGTGTCGTAGCATTTCCGTGACAATTTGTCATATCAGATTATGTTACTGGTTGTTCGCTCGCCAAAATATCTTATCTTACGTACGGATTCATGGGCACACTTCACTCGGCCGAGCCTGCTGGCAAACCTAATGGTTATGTCAGAGTCAGCTGTTGCTCTCATAGCTGAGGATTTGTGGAGAAATAAATATGTAATAGAGTGTTCGGCTTTGGGACGCACTATGAACTGCCTCCTTCCTCCATCTTACTTCGGGTTGGTGTGCGGGTTCATCTCGGCTTATAGGAAATCATGTTTTAATTTATACCTCCAGGCAAATCCAGGGGATGGAGTTTGGGCAACTGGAGTTAACATTGAAAAAACTTTGAATATTATTTAAAATGTGAAAGTGCTGAAAGTGATCAGGTGCCATTGCAAATGTAATGCTGTTGATATATATAATAGATATTACTCTGTGCTATTCTTTCATTAAAATGTTATTTTACCAGCATAAAAAAACAACTGTTTGTCTCCGTGATTTTAACATATTATCACTAACATAAATATCACTGTGAAAACGTGAATGTTGTTTTTCATGGATTTTACCACAGAATTCAAATTTTCCAACAGTAAAGCTGTCCTTAAATGTTTCTGCAGGAAAACCAATCACTGTGTTTAAATAGCACAACATTACCATCCTGAAACACGTGCCTAACTTGTTTTCCTTCACTAAAAATGTTTACCGACTTCACCTAGCTCATACTTGTATAATTGAGGATGTATAATTAAGTTATAAAGTTATAGACACAGACATTGCAAAAGAATGTCTAAACATCCAGCCTACTTGCATACATTTAATTTCAAAATCTTCACTGACCGTTTTTTTTGCCACAAGATGGCAGTATTGCCAAGTTGGATAATATATTCGGTTTAGTGACAGCACACAATCTGAGATGCACATTATTGTTGTTATTTTATTTTAACTGTCATGACAATGTAATCGTTATGACAACTGTACAACCAATATGTATTGTAAAATATGTAAGGCCAATAAAGCAACACTTTATTAGAATAGTCTGGATAACAATACGTTTACCAAGCCATCTCTAAATCTCTATACACTCAGTCTACTTCAAGCTACTTCAGTCCTTCCTCTCTCTATCAGTCCATTCATTCTTTCACCCTTCCATCCAGCCGATGATGTCATTAAAGCCTTACTATCGATCAATCAATCAATCAATCAAACTTTATTTGTCCAGCACATTTTACATTTGTCATAATACGCTTTACAGCAGACCCCGGCCTGAACCCCCACAAAAGCGAGAGTAGGGTGACAGTGGCGAGGAAAGACATAGGAAATAGGAAGAAACCTCAGGAGGAACCAGACTCATGAGGGTGAGCCCATCCTCCTCTGGCTGCCCCAGGGTCTGAGCAACAGCGGTCAATGAACCCATGTGCACGACAACTCAATATGGGACTTCATTTATTTCTAGGCATCTTGCTCAACACTTCTTGCATATGTATCCCTGCCTTCTCATTAAAAAAGAATCACTAAAATGTTCCTACCCAGTGTTACAGGTATGGTACGCAGCTGCCTGCAATGATGTCTATCGCTGTGTTACTGCACTGATCTCTTGCGCGAACAACGATTGTTCTTACCATGTATTAATGCACACCTTGTCGCTCTGGATAAGAGCGTCTGCTAAAGGCTTAAAATGTTAAAATTTAAATGTAAAATGTCTAGGCAACTGGAACCAGTGGCCCTAGGATGGGGTAGCGGGCTGGGACAAGTGCCTGGTGGGTAGATGGCGGGTTCTGAAGGTAGAGTAGGGTCGTGACATGGGGCAGGCACCCCCAGTGGTGAGAGAGGGAGACAGAAACAATACGGGGAGTTAGAGAAAAGCAATACATGTGTATAGAGACAGATTAAATATGGGGGCAACAGGCATCCCTGCCAGAAGGTGGCAGCATAGCTACTAGGACAGAGAATCTAATCAGTCATGAGAGGGGCAAGAAATAGACCCACCCCCACCAAGAGTGCGCCTGAGAGAAGTCACAGCTGTTGAGAGGTGACAGTACGGCTCTCTCCACCCCATGAAACTCTATGGCTACACTCTTCCCCAGCTCTGTGTCTAGACTATAATTTATTGTAAGCTTGACTGTAGAGGTGTGTTTTTAGCCTAGACTTAAATATTGAGACTGTGTCTGATTCCCTTAGCAGTTTTGGTCAATAGTCCCAAACAATTATAGCTTTAATAAGATTAAATAACACCATGCCGCGCTATGTATTGAACAAAGGCACCATCTGGTGGAGAAAGAAATACATAACAATAATTTTATGACATTTTTAATACAAATTTGAATGAAAGCTATAATGCATTATTATATATTTACTACTGCAAAGCTATAATTGTCTGACTTAGAATACTTTACCAAGCCACATACTGTAAATATCTATACACATGTATAACCAAAAAGCTAGCTCAGTCCTCCTTCCCATCTGTCCATCCATTCCTCCCTTCATCCCTCCATCCTAGCTGATGATGTCATTAAAGACTTAATACTGCACGGCTATTATAATACTTCAAAAATAAAACTGTAACAAAATAAACCTCGTCAGTCCTTCCTCTCTCTCTCTGCCATCCCTCCATCCATCCCTTCATACAGCTGATGATAACATGAAAGCCTTGCTACTGCATGGCTAAATATTATATATCTCTATACACAAGTATAAACTACTACAACCTAATACATCCTTTCCATCTGGTCATCTACTTATCGGTAGATATTCGTCCAAGTTGATTATGTCATTTATAACATAAATACGTTATCATATTAAACGTATTATAAAACTCTCTCCATACTGCCATTTATAAGTTTGTTCACGGGAGGCAAGGCAAATATATATTGGTTTTTTAATTTGTTTTTGTTTCGTTTTTGTATGAACAATTTTCATTCATTGTGAGCATCCTGAACTGCTTGCACGGTATCTAAGGATACCGGTAACTGTCCATGGTGCTGTAACCAGCGCAACCCTGCGCGAACAGACGAAGCACAAACACGTCGCGGAAGATCATATACATTCAGGAAATGGACTGGCATCAGAAATACCCTGACAATTACACATTTATTATTGTGATAATGCCAGACTACAGTACGCAATGTCCAAAGTTTTGTGGGGTAGACTCGTGACTTGCTCTGTTAATACTATACTTTATACTATATAGCCTATGAAATAGACCAAATGAGGACCAAGATGAATTACTCTCAAACACTCTCAAACGTTTTAAGAGATAAGATTTTGCGCCAGTTTGCAACAGTGACTCTGTTGAGTAACAATATCTTACCGTTGTCAATCACTACGGCCCTGTATTACATACATGTTAAAACTTCAATTAATTATTGTTTTTATGAATGCAGATTTTTTAATAGCATATACACGGAACTTCAGGGAATCGGGGAATAAACGCGCGACAACCCTCCACGGACGGTACAATTTACAAATGACCCAGGCAGTAAGAATTAGTATAAAATGATGGACCTTATAATTGGATCATTATGCTATGAAGCTAAAACAGTTGTTAGATATAAAACGAACACATTGTAATACACGAATGTCTGTGGTGTCCAGTGACAGTCAGGAACAATAAAACAAGTATTTTGCTTTTAAATCAACTTATTTTATTTTTTAAATTAAATCAAGGTACAGTACTTCTTGATAACTAGCATGGCACTTCTCCATTACTTATCTCTCCCCCACTGCACTTGCGCAGATCTCCCTCGCGACATGGTCGTGCTATGTATTGAACAAAGACACCATCTGGTGGAGAAAGAGGACATAACAATGTCTTGTAAAAATGGTGCACAAAAACTATTGAGGAAAAAACACTGTTTAGGGAAGGGGTGGGTAATTCCATTTCCGGTGTGCATGCAGGTTTTTATTTTTAATGACCAAAAATGACCCTGACTCAATTAGCTAATTAGCTGTATACACCAATGCCGTTTCACTTGTAGATTATATCACATTAACGTTTCATACAGGGATACACGAACTTCAGATGTAATTCACGAGTTTACAGTAACAAGAAATTTAGCTAAAATGTCAGATCACGTAAAACGGCGAATTCAATAGGAATATACTTTCTTCAGATGTAATTCATAATCTTAAACAAGAAATTTAGCTAAAATGTCAGATCGTGTTAAACGGCGAATTAAATAGGAATATACTTTATTATCCATGTTACGTAACGTAATTACGTAACGTAACGTAAGACAGAACGTAATTAGAATGTGTATTTTCATATATTGTTATGATTGTTACATGGACTGGACCCAAACGCAGGACACTGACACAAGGGATGAGATTCGGTGAGGGTATTTATTCAATACAAAGACTGGTGCGGGGGAACAAGGGAAAGGGCAGACGAAGGCACGGAAGCGGGCAGGCCGGGAAGCTGGCTGGCAGGCAAGCAAGCAGGGAAGCTGGCTTGGAGGCAGGGCAGGGAAGCAGGGAAGCTTGCTTGTAGGCAGGGAAGCAGGGAAGCTGGCTTGTAGGCAGGGAAGCAGGGAAGCTGGCTTGTAAGCAGGGAAGCAGGGAAGCTGGCCTGTAGGCAGGGAAGCAGGGAAGCTGGCTTGTAGGCAGGGAAGCAGGGAAGCTGGCTTGTAGGCAGGGAAGCAGGGAAGCTGGCTTGTAGGCAGGGAAGCAGGGGAGCTGGCTTGTAGGCAGGGAAGCAGGGGAGCTGGCTTGTAGGCAGGGAAGCAGGGGAGCTGGCTTGTAGGCCGGGAAGCAGGGACGCTGGCTTGTAGGCAGGGAAGCAGGGAGCTGGCTTGTAGGCAGGGAAGCAAGGGAGCTGGCTTGTAGGCATGGAAGCTGGGGAGCTGGCTTGTCCGAGAGCAGGGAAGCTGGCTTGTAGGTAGGCACGCTGGGAAGCTGGCTAGTAGGTAGGGAAGCTGGCTTGTAGGTAGGCACGCTGGGAAGCTGGCTTGTAGGTAGGGAAGCTGGGAAGCTGGCTTGTAGGCAGGGAAGCTTGGAAGCTGGCAGGCAAGGGAGGGGGCTGGCTGGTCCGTGGGCACGCGGCAAGACAGGCAAGACAGGCAAGACAGGCAAGACAGGCAAGACAGGCAAGACAGGCAAGACAGGCAAGACAGGCAAGACAGGCAAGACAGGCAAGACAGGCAAGACGAAAACCACAGGAGCTGAGAGACAAACAAGGAAGGAGCCAGGAAGGGAAAACAAACAATCTGACAAAGGAATGAAGGAGAAACCGGGGTAGATATACACTGCAGGGTTGATGAACTTGATGGGAGGCTGGTGCCGGAATTGGTAACAGGTGAACATGAACACAAGGGAGGTGGACAGGACGGGACGGAGACGTAACATATATCTCACACACAGACCACCATACATGTGTATTCCATCAGAGAGGTCAGAGTGCAGGGTTAGCCATAGTAGGGTGCCCCTGGAGCAGTTTATGGGTTCAGGATTCAAGGCCCCAGGAAGTGAACTAGCCTGCCTCCAGTTTCCAGTTCATCATCCTGGGATTTGACCCAGCAACCCTCCGCTTGCCAGCCCATGTCACTAACCACTGAGCCACTGTCTATAAATAAATAATTTAGTGCAGAAGTTGGCATGAAATCCTTGCCCACCCCTGGTTTAGGGACTTGTCCAGGGGTTCTCAAAATCACCAGTGACAACATGACAGTAGAACAGAATGGCTGCTTTGCTCAGATGAAAAGGCTCATGTCATCCTAACACACAATGTATGCAAATCTATGAGTTCTGGACATACTGTCCAGAGAGAAATCAACAATGAACAAGAACCAAAAACAACAAAGGGAACCGGATAAATGTGTGGTTTGTCCAAAAATGGTTGTTGTGAGACATACAGCTTTTCACTGATGAGCTTCAAAAAAAGACTTTGAGCTGAAGATTTTCCAGATAATGACAACAAAAGGAGCTAGGCTGAAATATATGCTAGTAATTCAGAGTGCATTTTTTTAGATGCATATTCTACAGCTGTGGCTCCCAAACTCGGTTCTGGGGACTCACTATGTGTGCTGGTTTTGGTTACAGTCAATCTCTTGATAAATACTAGGTTGCTGAAAACATGTATGGAAGTTTCACCACAATTTTTTCTTTAAACTTATTTTGAACATAATGCAGGATTGACTTGTTGTCATTTGCTCTGTCATTGAACTCTTAATTTCCCACAAACGGTTTAGTCACCAGATGTCCACACTTTCAACAATTAGGCCACCACTCATTTCACCTGTCAGTCTATAATTGAATCAATTAAAAAAGGTGACCTCTTTCTAAAAGAATCAAGTGTCCTATAGCGCTTTACAGAAAATGTGAGCACTAGTTAATCTGACTGATTAAAACAGTTGTGAGTATGGGGCATTTATTGTCCATGGCATGCATAGCTATTTCTGACATAATATGGCCTTAAGAGAGTAAATTACACTTTAACAGAAATTAAAAGCATCTAAATAAGAATAAGTAAAAGCTTGTTACAATTCAATTATATGGCTAGAATGAAAACCAGGATGAGAGTGGGTCTGAGTTGAACCAGTGTTAATGAACTTCTCCTTCATTTTGTAAAATTTCTGAGTTTGATTTGATAGAAATTACTTAAAATGTAGATGTTCCTGTTGCTATGACCACAGTTGCTATGCCCAAAAGTTCTAGTTTATGCTGCACATTTAACAGATAGTTTGCCAAAGGCATGCTGTGTTCATCGCGTTTGCCTTGGCGGATACCTCTGCATCTAAGAGGCAAACATAAAATATACAGGAGAAGGACAAGAAGCTGGAGGAGGTGTGGAAGAGGAAAGGAACAACCACAGAAGGTGAGATCAGAGTTTCTAGGTTTTTAGTTTTTTTTACTTATCCAAAGACTTTAAATTAAATGAGAAAAAATAATATGTGTATTCATCTACAGGACCAGTGGATGTGGACCTGGGGTCTGCTGCCCCTGGAACCTTTTCCGATTCTGATTATGGAGTAGCCTGCATAAGGTAGCCTACCTATATATATACAGCAGGGGTGCCCAAGTTCGGTCCTGAAGATCTACTGGGTGTGCAGGCTTTTGTTTCAGCCCTTCACTAACACAACATTGGGGGGGACATTTTTTAAATCAACTGCTCGTCAAGGCAATGAATGTTCACATTTTGTGTTATATCTGAATATGTGTGCACCCCCAGTAGATCTCCAGGATGGTAATTTCGGCCTTGATATAGCCTATATATAATAAGCTTTATTTATATGGCACCTTTCATACATTGAAATGCATCTCAAAGTGCATCACAGACAAAATAAAACAAGATATAAAAATGTTATATACTTGATTATGCATATATATATACATATTCAAGTATTGTCAAGTATTGTTTAAACAAACACATTATATAAAATACAATGTGTTACAATGTCTTTTGTTAGTATTCTTTAGTAGTCACAAAAAATAAACTTCCAATTGCAAGATATAATTTGCAACTCGGCAAATTTCACCGCAATGCTAAAATAATTACGTTTTCTTTAATAATGATTATCTTAACGGGCGGCTGAAGCCACGTGACCTTAGTAAAAAAAAAAAAAACGAATCACGTGGTTCGCCTGCACACTGGTAAGTTCAGTGCCTAAACAACGGCCTAAACAAAATGGCGTCTTCGTTAGGACGTATGATGGCTAGCCAGCCACCGTCTGTTCCTCATCCTTCGGGTGCCCCCGGTCCTCCCGGTCAACCAGGCTTACTACCGGTCTCTGCCGGGAACAGCCAGGGGAACAATACTTTGGTGGATGATCTTGAAGCTTCTTTCGAGGTTGGTAGCAAGCTGTACAACTAGTTAGCCAATTTGGCTAACGTACATTAAATTAGAATTGTGGGCTAATGTACTCGAATAAAATTGCCAGTTGCACACTACACGCTAGCTAGATTACTCGTTTTAACAGTTTGCACTGTTGTTATGTCTTGTTTACAATGAATATAGATATTTCGAATTTCAGTGAAGTTCTTGATGCGATATTTGTTCGCTACACCGTCAGTAGACAGAGCCAGTGAGCTACCTAGTAAATGTTGCATTGTTATAGTAACGTTTACCTGTGTAACGTTATCAAAACAATGAGGTTCACAAGTTATCCAACGTTTTCAAGACACAACCAAAATATTACCATTGGTACTTGATAGTTTAAACACTACATATTTAATTTGATTACTGCAATATCGGTGCAAAAGTACATATGAGCTAACAGCAGTATGCGAAGTGCATAGTCAGCGGCATTTAATTACAAATCCGAACGAATGGGCACAGACAAAGTAGGTCCGAACCTCATACTGTTGTAATTCTGTCCTAGGCATGTTTCGCGTCTCTTGTAAGCCAGGACTATGTAAATGGAACGGACCAAGAAGAAATCAGGACTGGTAAGAATGCAGTCAGTGGAGTTGCGTTATATAATATATATGGCATTTAGCAGACGCTTTTATCCAAAGCGACTTACAGTAGTGAATGCATACATTTTCAGTATATGTGGCCCCAGTGGGGATTGAACCCACAAAGTAAGCGTTGCCAACGCCATGCTCTACCAACTGAGCCACAGAACCACGTCAAAGTGGTTACTGTTGCCACAAAAGGCATTACTGTTTGAATGATTATTCAAAAGTGCCCCATGCATGATTTCATTTCTTTTCTTTTTCCCCCCCTCTTGTATTTTTTTAATATAGGTGTTGACCAGTGTATCCAAAAATTCTTAGATGTCGCCAGACAGACCGAATGCTTCTTCCTGCAGAAACGGTTACAGTTGTCAGTCCAGAAACCGGAGCAGGTTGTGAAAGAGGTGAGCTTGTGTGAAACGTGCCTGGCTTGAGTTCCCTTCCAATGCAGTTAAAACTTGTACAGGGTCACGCCATGCCTCATAATGCTGTTCTGCAGCTAGTTTCTCCAAGCATAAATTCTGCAAAAGTGCATGATCATGACAAGTTTCTCCTTATTTTAACCCCTTTGTTTAATTTTACTCCTTTCACTTACTGCTTTGGTAGGTCTATCTTTTTAAGAGTTGCAGCATTAGCTATGTTCATTGAAATGTCACTGTAAAAAGTTGTTTTAGCATTTGAGCAGTACTTTGACAAATGTCTAAATGTATGATTTAATGTGAACTATATGCGCCTTACTGCATGCTGTGTTTGGAAGGCAAACGTATCGATTTCTTTCTTTATAGGACGTGTCAGAGTTGAGAAATGAGCTCCAGAGAAAAGAACTTTTGATACAGAAGCACCTCACCAAAATCCACCACTGGCAGCAAGTGCTGGAAGACATTAATGTTCAGCACAAGAAGCCAACTGAACTTCCCCAAGGACCATTGGCTTTCCTCGAACAGGCTTCTGCTAACATTCCTGCCCCCATGAAGCCAAACTGACATTAAAAAATGTTTTTACTCATGTAAATATCTTCTGCAACATTTTGTATTGTGAGATTAAATTTCTTTTTTCGTGACTGATGTTTGAGACAATTGTGTGTCGAGATCCAAGCTGAGGATCTCCTCCTGTTGTGCATTCATGTTTTGAGTGTGGCTGGACTTTGAGAGTAAATGGTGATTGCACTGCAGTGAGTACTCCGGGCACTGCAAGGCAGAACAAATGCCAAGAAATGTGACAATATGCATGCATGTCCATAGGCGTAGGTTGGGAAAGTGTTGAGCGAGCGTTAAATTGTCCGTCTCAATAATTTCTGTTTTTAAGAAGTTCTGCACGTTTGACTGCGCCCTAAAGGGTTATGAAGTTCACAAAAGTAAAAAAATAAAAAGGCCAACAAGATGCTGGGATATATAGCAAAAAGAATATGAGCTTGGTCAGATTTTTTGCAAAAAAAGATTAGATTAGGTAGCTAGCGAGCTAGTTAACTACATGTAAACTGATATATCGACGCAAGATAATTTGGCTTTGAACACTGGGGGTGGCATGCGTCCCCACCAATGTTCAAATGAAACCTATGTCCTTGTGCATGTCATTATACAGTATATTGAAGACCCATTCATGATTGTCCTTCCACAGTTCTGTTATCACTCACCCATCACAGGAACAGTGGCCACGTTGACACTAATGCACGGACGGACCAAATTGCTGTCTGTGACCCCAATGTCCTGCAGCAATGTCACCCTTGTCTGAAAGCCAGGCCAACAGCTACAAGAGCATTTAAGGAGATCCTGCATATCATGTAGCCAATATTGCTTACAGTGAGTTATCAGTCTTGATAACCTGTTGTAATGATAGTGGCTATTGTCAAAGTTACAGACTACAGTATGAAAATAAGATGTGTGTATATAATAAGTATACTGAAATTAGTGATGGTGAGTTTGCAGACCATTACATTACATTACAGGCATTTAGCAGACGCACTTATCCAGAGCGACTTACAGTTTATGTTTCTTTACAATCCATTTGTACAGCTGGATATTTTACTGAAGCAATTCAGGTTAAGTACCTTGCTCAAGGGTAGTACAACAGCAGTGTCCCACCTGGGGATTGAACCTGCAACCTTAACGTTACAAGCCCAGCTCCCTAACCATTATACCACACTGCTACCTACAGGCCAAGGCTGGTGACCGGTTAATCCCCACCCGGTGACGTACTGTAACAGTGTACCACAGAGGTTTACACTGTATGCCCCCCAAACTCATTCCTGCTAATCATGCCTGCTCCTTCTCCTCTTGACTATGGAAATCCCAGGACACCAGCGTTGTGGCTAATTCAAGATAAGATAAGATAGCCTTTATTAATCCCGGGGGTGGGGGGAATTTGGTTTGTCACAGCAGCAATGATACAGGAGGCAGTGAAAGAACACACAAGACATACAGGACATCACAGTATACTGAATAATAAATACAAAATAAATATATTTTAAAAACCAGAGTAAAAGCCTAGCAGCTATACAGACATACAGAACATCATAGTATATTGAGATACCAGATGCTAAAATACAAAAATTTAAAGAATTCAAAGGAAGAGAGTCAAAATTAACCAGGTTTATTACAAACTGATCCACGGGGGTTGGAGCTGTCGATTAAGAGAATACACCCTCCCCATTTACCATAGATTGAACGTCTTTGTGTTGCAAGATGTCGGAGCTGGCATCACACCACTTATTTCTTTGGCACCTACTGCGTCGTTCCACTTGCCCACTTTTAATCATTTGGAAAAGAAGCACATGTGTTCTGCATACACGTGCCCAAAAAACAAAACAGATGTGTAAAAAGGTGGGCATGTGGGATATTTATGTATTTTATTTGTTGATTTGTCAGGGATATAGTGGAAAAAAGCATTGTTACAATGTTTAATATTTAATATTATACAATATTTTATATGAATTAATATTAATATTTAATACAATGTTTAATAGTTAATCAGATGCATTGCATTAAGTGTTTATGGCCAAAGGCTTATTTCCAACACTTGGTCCCAAATAAACGACAGGAAAAAGAAAAGAATGCATAAAAAAATAAAAACGAACAAAACAAAAGACTTGCACAAACACATTAGAAACAGTACACTTAATAAAGAAAAACACAAAAAGGTGTGACCCTAGTCCTAACAATAGGACAGTTTTAAGTTCTTGGAACCAACATCTGAAGAGGTATTCTGCAGCGTTGGTTTATGGTCTTGTCTTGTACTTTTTAACGTTTGGGTTCTGCTATTTTGACAGTTACAGATGTGTCACTCCACTACTGGAGCACAAAAAAATGAAAAAAAACTTTTATTGTTCATTACTTTTATTGTTGTATTTGAAGACAGTGATTGCATGCTGACTTAAAATTGAGGGTGTCCACATGTACACCAACAATAGCAGTGGTAAGATGTCAGACTGTTTATTCTTACATTAAAATTCTCAGACCGGTTGAATTTAAATTTAATCGCCGGAACTACGAAGATCGAACGATTCAAATAATTACCGGAACTTCTTATCTTAGGCAGGAAAAAGAACAATGTACGCAGTCTTACTAGTTGTAAATTATCTTTGAGCTCAGCTTTGGATACGACCAATCAGATTGTGCGAATTTGAACAGAGGGCGCGTATGCACATTGACTTGCTGAACGAAACGTTAGCTACTTCTTCAAAAGAAAGCTAGCAAAGTCGGGTGAGTAATTTACCCCAAATAAACAGGCATAGCCATTTTATTGGAAAACCATGTTATATTGTATTATATTAGCATGTCAGATAACTAGCCGTCTAGTTACTAAAATACCTACCAGTTATCCAAATGGCTTGGTAGAGCTACAAATGCAGCTAACGCTAAATTGTTAGCCAGTCGAGAGAATGAGTATCTTGCGTTAACTAGTTTTGGCAAAGTGAAGATAGCTAATTAATTTGTCAGTTAGCAATTAGACAGTCCGCCAGTATCCAGGTCACAACCCAGCATGTATTTTACACAACGGTAGCTAGCCAACTAACTAGCCACGTACGGAAGTGCGGCTACTTCGCTACCATGAACAATAACTTTAGTTCGCTAACCTAGCTGACAGGCTAGACAGATAACGTGCTAATTATTGACATGATAGCTAGTGAAATAGGCATGCATTATCTTGACTGTGCGTTTTGTTGGTTGAAAGATCAGCTGTGTCCATGGACGTGGCCTTGTATTCCTGCTGTTGGTTATGATTGATTTAATCTTTGTGCTTATTTTTTCCCAGGTAACTCGTGTGTTCCTTTGTGCGTTTAATCGAATGACACCAAAATGAATAGATTCGGAAGAAATGGTCCATTGGTTTTGAAAACCTATGGCAAGCACTCAAGGAGGGTGGAGGCTTGGTTATCTCCCGACATCAGAAAGAACGTCTTCTCAAGCACGTCTTCGTCTGACCTCTCCATCGGCGAACCAGTCGGCCTGAAATCTGGAAGCAAAAGGTACAGTACTAACAAGAATATTGCTTAATATTAATACTATTTGCAATGCAATTAACCCGTGTTTTGGGTACTTGAAGATGCCAAACAATTATCTTGGTGGTTAGCCTCCGCATACCCTCGTTTCTAGCTAATGGCCATTGGGTTCAGCGTGTGTAGTGTTGGCAAATGTCTTATATCGCCAGACAAGCAGACGCGATGGTTGTTGATTTTCCTTACAGGAAAAGGGTGCTGAGCACCGCGTCTTCGAGACCAGTTCGCGCTGCGAAGAAAAGGGCTTTGACGCAATTGAGAGAAAAACACAGTGATGAGGAGAATGTTTTCAACCCGGAGCCCGAGCAGAGCATCCGACTGGATCGGAAAAGGTTTGTTTAAAATAATATTGAAACTGCGTTCGACCTGTACACTTTAAGGTGTTGACCAGCCACAACCGTAAAATAATTCAATTGAATCACCAAACCTGTAATTCACTAGGTCCTATATTGGTGGGTTGTGAAATGAGTTGAGATCGTTCGCAAGGTAGAGGTGGAACCTCTATACTGTCCACTTCCCATTGACATTGACACGAGTCAAATTAAACACTTTAGTAGTTACATTCACAGCACTAGTTAAACTGTAAATACGTTTTGACATGCATTAGGTATTAATGATGCACAGATAACTGACAAAATAAACACCAACATAAAGTATCTTAATAGTGTGTTGGGACACCACGAGCCACCAGAACAGCTGCAATGCCCCTTGGCATAGATTCTACAAGTGTGTGGAACTTAACTGCAGGGATGAAACACCATCATTCACTGTGTTGTGTTGATGGTGGTGGAAACGCGGTCTCGGGCACCGTTTCGCAATCTCCAATAAGTGTTCAGTTGACTGAGACGGCCATGGCATATGGTTTACCTCGTTTTCATGCTCATCAAACCATTCAGTGACCACTTGTGCCCTGTGGATGGGGGCATTGCCATCCTGGAAGAGACCCCTCCCATCAGAAATGCCTTCACCACAGGTTGAAGGTGACCCCTCCCATCTCAAATGGCTTTGTATTTATTGGCATTTACCTTGCCCTCTAAGGCACAGGTGTCAAACTCATTCCATTGAGGGCCGAGTGTATGCAGGTTTTTGTTGCAACCAATGCACTACATCAGGTGATTTCACAAATTAGCCCACTTCAACCAAGGGAGGGACCTAATTGAAATCACCTGGAGTAGTGCATTGGTTGCAACAAAAACCTGCCCTCAATGGAATGAGTTTGACACCCCTGCTCTAAGGGGTAACATGGATCTGAACCAAGCCAGGAAAATACACCCCACACCATAACAGAGCTGCCAGAACCCTCCACCGTGGAGAAACGAGCACTCGGGCCTGTGGGTTATTTTTGTTAATATGCATCTCATTCTGTTCCTGCTAGAGTTTTGTGTTCCTGGGAGAGAGAGAGAGAGGGGGAGGGATTTCACTGCTGCACCACAGGCGGATGCAACGTGTGCCAAATCAAAGAAACAAAAATATAACCCAAAATGTCAGGGGTGACCCAGAGAGCCACATACTCTCCTAGTTTGTTGTCACATTAAAATCGGCAACCAATTTAGACCCAAGAAATCAGCTAAAGTGAGTTCACTATAATCAACTTGTTTGATTGATCAGTTCAGAGTAACCACAAACATTGCAACACCCTATGGCTGTCCAGCACCGGGGGTTAAGGCGCTCCTACCCTTATGGACTGTAGCATGGGGGGCTGCGTCCGGCTTCCCATTATTTGACATGGGTCAATAATTGTAAATTGTCAACGGAATTACATTTTGACATTTTGACATTTTAAGCATTTAGCAGACGCTCTTATCCAGAGCGACTTACAAGATGTGCATTAATACAAGGTAAGAACAATCATAGTTAGTGCACGAGATCAGTGCAGTAATACAGCAATAGACATCATTGCAGGCATCTGCGTACCATACCTGTAACACTGGGAAGGAAAAGGTTAGTGTAAACATTTAAAAACATTTTTTTTGGAGTAGTGTTGAACAAGTAAACAGTGGTGAAGACAATTTAGCTAGATGGACAGAGTTCAGTGGTAGTGGAGTCTGAAGAGGTGGGTTTTGTAAATCCTGTGTTTTTGGGGCCGTTCTGTATTAACAGGAGGGGGACCTTGAGTGTGAATGCGTTCCCAAAGTGGAAGAAGTGGAAGCGGCTGGTGACAGAGAACAGCAGTGAGAGCGAGGAAGAGACAGCGGCGAAAAGTCAAACCACGAGCAGTGCTCTGGGCGAACGAAGAAGATGCACAAACACAGGAAGTGATCAACACCTCAAGTAAGGTTTCGATTTATTTTCTGCAGTGCTGCGATGCAAACTTTATTAGAGGGCAGTAGCTCATTTCGTCCTCTTCTCTTTAACACTAATTGCTGGCTCGGTAACCCTTTATGAACGTGGAGCATGGTCGTCTTCATTGAGCATAGATTCGCATTTTAGCTGCAGCGTTGAAATCTAGGATCATACTCTTAAAAATACACCTGCTTGAGCCTCCCGCGTGGCCCAGTGGTTACAACGTCCGACGCTGGCCACGGAGACCGGGGTTCAATTCCCCGTCTCGCCAGAGTCGGCTCTGGCCGGGAGCGCCGCCCAGGGTGGGGGGAGGGAAGCCGACATGAGATTCGCTGCGCATAAGAGTGGCCCTGCAGTATACCGGGTTACGGTTGATACTTGGGCGAGTGCCGTCTCGGAAGAGGCGTCAGGTCGCGTGCCGCTACCAGTTGCGGGACTACGGCAGCGAACTCACATTACTAGGCGGGGATTGACTTAAATAGCGGGTTTAATTGGCTACTAAATTGGGAGAAAATGGGATAAAAAATTATAAAGAAAGAAGAAAAAAAATATATAAAAAAAATACGCCTGCTTGTTATCGGTATCACAACTGTATGAGATATGGCTCTGTTTTTTCCTGGCCATTCTGTTATTCATCTAAGGGAGTATGCCATTGCCCCAGAAGACACTGGGGACTTTCTAAGAAGGGACACTTATGCAATGCATGGCATGAAATGCCAGCAGTGTGTTTAACAGTCTGGATTGAAGCACTTCCAGTGGAAAAATATGTCATTGGGGGTCTTGGGCTCAGGAGTGAACCACTGGATGGTCACTCAAATAGCAGCTGCTGAATACATGTCTTTGTGTTTCCTGCCCAAAGGTCAGCTAGTACTGTGGCTCTTCCGTCTTACCTGGGCAAGTTTGTCACCGATCGCAGGAGGGAGCCCCCTGAAAAGCCAAAGGCCCCACAGCACAAAAGAGTGAAGACAAAACCGAGTGTAAGAAGTCAAATTTAACGTCCTTTTTTATCACCTTAATTTACCACACTGCGATCTGCCTTTTAAACGCATGCAGGTAACTGTTTACAGTTAGTTTTTTAGGATATTTTAATTTTTTGGGTTGCTAATTGTCCCTCCCTGAGTGGTGAAAATACCAGTTATGCCAATCATTATAATGTTATAGTTATAATCTAGGCCTAGGTTCTAGGCCATGTGGCACATTGATGTCACTTCAATGAGAACCAGAGCTGTTGCTGGATATGCCACCTTAGGGCCCCACTGTCCTCTGTTTTGATACTGTATTGGGGGTCGTATAGAATCCTCACTCCTGAAAGTTTTTTCTAGTTCTAATATGTGAAATCCTGCTATTCAGATTAAAAGTGAGATACTACAACACCAGCATGACACAATCTGAACGTTCTCTTGCAGACTTCCGCTTCCGACCGGAGTTTGAATTCGTCGGACGATTTCGTGCAAAGCCGCCGGCGTCCTGCTCGGTTCGCTGACAGGAGGAGGAAGCGGCCATCGCAGAACCTGGAGTTGCGCTCTGAAAACACGAGTTCCGAAATGGTCTGTCCCACCCCGAACCTCAGCAGGGCGAGAAACCTTTTGAAAGAGGCCACCCTCAACAGTACGGCCGACAGACATTTGGAAAGCGGCTACAAAAAGCCCCTGCTCTCCAGCACCCCTTCTCTCACCTCCAGGGCTTGTTACAGGCACCACGAGCCCTCCATCAGTGAAATATCCTGCAGCAATGATGAATTGGAAGATGCTTTCAAGTCCAGCATGGAAGCGACCAGAAACCTTGTATCTCCCAGGCAACGGGAGCTGAAAGTTCTGCTGGAAAGGAGCCTGGAAATGGAGGCAAATCCTGGAGGCCAAAATCGGGTTACCGTTGACCAGCATAGTATGGAGCTCTTTTCTAACATAGACAGCGAAGTGTATGGTCAAAATAGGGCTGAAAAAATGAAGAACTCCCCATCTTTGGAAAACCTCTCGGCGCAGTCCAGCCGGGATAGCAATTTCATGTCCGCCCAGACGCATTTAGATTCAGTTGCGGCGCTCTTGAAAGAGAGAGGCACGGCTGTGGTGGTTTTGGATAAATCTGACATCTCAAAATACCTGACCAATAAGGGGGACGAACGGGAAGAGGAGACCTACTCTTCCTGTATGGATTCCGAGTCCGCTTTGAGAGGCAGTCAGTCCGACAGCAAATCTGGAGCTGGGGTTGAGGCCCCACGGGGGAGTGAAACCAGTGAAACCAGCATGTCTGGTGGCCGCAGTGGTGCCGGTCGTGAGGTTGAGGACGCAGGTCAAAGTCAGGAGAACGATGAGCGACGTGGTGACGAGTCAAGCTCAGAGGAGTGCGACGAAAGCGCCTCTGTTGTGTACATCTCGTCTTCAGGTCCCCTGGAACACGGTGGCCATGAACATCCGGGAGGAGCAGAGCGCGATTCCCCGGCACAAACGATGCTCAAAGGCCCGGTCCGAACTCGAGTACCGGAGCCTCCGCCGGCGATCACGGCAAGGACGTGCGCTCAGAGCCGTCTGAAGTAGAGTGTCAGGACAGGAGCGGGGGAAATCTCCCTGCCACACCCTCTCGTGAGAGGTCTTCTCACTTGCCTCGGGGGCCTCTAGCGAAGGGCCGTCCGATGGCCGGTTCGTTGGAGGCTTGTCTGAAAGAACAGTGCATTTTGCTACAGCCCACGGTTCTGCTGAAAGGCCCCGACGTGTCCGAATGGATCCAGGCGTCTGGAAACCTGCCGGAGCCTGTCGGCTGTGAACCGGCTCGGCTCCCGAGCGAGGCTACGGGCACTGAGAGCCGGCGGCGTTCCTCGGGCGACGGCGGGGGCGAACCGCCGGAGCAGTCCGAGGGCCCGTCGCCAGGGACGGCCAGAGAAACGAAACTCGGGCTGAGCCGCGGGAACGGCAACGAAGGACTCAGGAGGAGGCTGTCCACCACGTTCGCTCCCGGCCCGACCAAAACGACGAGCGCTCTGTCCGACGTCGATCTCTCTCCCGCTGGGAAGAAAGGCGCCGGGAGAGGCAGAAACCAAGCGGCGCCCAAGGACAAGGTGGGGACGGGGCGGAAGGTCTGCGTCAGTGGCCTCAGCGTGAGCAGGTGGGCCAAGAACGATCTTCGCCGGCAGAGGCAGAAGAAATGTCCCGCCCAGTCGCTGCTGTCGAGGACCGGAGATTGCTCCCTGTTCGATTTCCAGCTGGGACTCGACGGCAAGAAATATCCTGTGAGTGCCTTTCGTTGAAACTTTGGGAATGTTAACGATGTGCGTGTTGGCAATCTGACGAGTAATAGTGGTTTAAAGAATTCTAGGTTTTAATTTCTGTCGGTCCCAAAAACAACTTAACAAGGTTCCACGTTTAGGAGCCAGTCGGGGAGTGTGTGTTCTTTTTAGATGCAAAATGGACAGATAGAGGAGCAAGGTGAAATTAGGTTGCTAACTTAATGCTTTCTGCCAGCCAGCACGTAGCATTTTAAGAATGATTGTTGTCTAAGCACATTGCCTTGTGGAATCAGGCAGTTGTAGCAGTCAGTGGGTCTTCCCTCTGAGTTGTGAGACTAGTTATTTGGGGGAAATCCGTTTTGGCTGTGGTCATGCTGTTGTAGACAGGGAGTGGTGGAGACGAATCTTAGTCCGTGCTCAGAGTTGCTTTCGTCCATGCTAGCTCTAATAGGTACGATGTTCTCTGTCGTTCATTTATGTGCAATTTGAGAAATATTCGCACAATACATGGGAGGAAACCAAATAATTTACACTCACTACATTATCCTTTCTAAATTTATATATTTATAAAAAATTTTAGGCATTTAGCAGACGCTCTTATCCAGAGCGACTTACACAGTTTACATTTCTCTACATACAATCCATTTATACAGCTGGATATTTTTACTGAATCAATTCAGGTTAAGTACCTTGCTCAAGGGTACAACGGCAGTGTCCCCACCTGGGAATGTCACTGCAACCTTTGCGTTACAAACCCAGTTCCTTAACCATTATGCTAACACTGCTGCCCTTGTCGTTGCCTTCAAGGGTGCCGTGAACGACTATTTACAAGGCACCGACGGAGTGTTTCCTGGAACACCACTGCGCCAAGAGGCCCTGAACATGTCCTCAATTCTGGCCAACTTTACTCCCGAGTCCCTGAACACCCATACCTGGAGCAGGCTGAAGGCTGCCCTCTCTGTGCACAAGAAGAAGAAAGGTAAGGACACAGCAGGCGAATGCCAGTACTTCACCAATGCTTAAATGCGCCCGTGGAAGTGTGGCTGAGGAACAGTCATCTTGACCTAAGAAATTGTGATTATTTACGATTATGACGATTGTCATTTTCTGTGATTTATTTTTTTTGTTGCAAAATTTGTCGCAAATTGTCATTTGCCTTGTGCCAAAGTCGACCGAACCTTTAGAGATGCAACATCTTAAGGTTATCGTTTTATTTTGTTGTTGGCTCACAACGGCTTTGTATAACTCACCCTGAATTCTTCTGTCACTGAAAACGTGTGTTTTGTTTTTGTGTGTCTCAGCTTTCTTCACTCCGAAGAAGCTGAACCTGTCCCTCCACGAGTCCCTGGATGTGAGCCCTGAACCGCGGGACTTCCCTCCCTGCACCCCGTCCTCCCGCCACCTGAGGTCAGGCCTGCTGAGGAGCACAGCCGCTACCCCGCTGGTGAGCGTTCGCATCAGAAACTGAGGGAATGACGACGTAGCCATCTTTTACCGATGGCATTTTACATTTTACATTGACATTTTAAGCATTTAGCAGACGCTCTTATCCAGAGCGACTTACAAGATGTGCATTAATACATGGTAGGAACAATCATAGTTAGCGCACAAGTGGCTCCACCACTAAAAGTTTTCTACTACAGTGGTAGATGGCAAATAGTACAGGTAACTGTCAAAATGATGGAAACATTACATTACATTACAGGCATTTGGCAGACGCTCTTATCCAGAGTGACGTACAACAAAGTTAACCGTAGTCAAGAACAGTTTAGCTGAAAGCCACCCTGGCGGGAAGTACAATTCCAGGTGCTAGGAGCAACCACATAGTTAAACTAGGACCCTGTAGGTAAGTCTGTAGCCATAATTCAGAGGTAGCAGTAAAGCACTCAATGCAGGAAATAATGCCTAAGCCTAATACAATAACACCAAGCCTCAAGTGCATTATGGTTGTTTCGTTTCAGAGTTCAAGTCTTTTTGCGGAGGACATCTCAGACGCTGAGAAGGTGTACCAGGAGTGCCAGCAGGACGGTCCCGTCTCTTTTGAGCAGTGCATCCCGCCCCACAGGATGAAGCTGTGCAAGAAGGTGGGAGAGGGCACGTTCGGAGAAGTGTTTGTGACCCCGAACGACTCCAACGAGACCGTGGCATTGAAGGTGATTCCCCCCTCCCCGAGTTTAACGCTGGCGCGCTGTCCTATCCGACTGAAGAATGGTCTTACTGACCGCACTGTGACCGTCGATATGCACGAGCAAACCATGCAAAATGTGTCCGTGTCAACAATAATGACAATAACTTTATTTATAAAGCACTTTTCATACATGGCGCTGTCCAGGTAAAACAAGGGAGTGAAATAAAAAGGGTCACAAAAAAGCAGATTTAAAACAAAGACAAATATAAAATAAAATGACAAGAAAAATAAAAAGCGCTTTAAGATTTAAATTAAATTACATTTAAAAAGAATTGGCTTCTGTTTTCTGTTTTCAGATCGTCCCCATCGAAGGCATTCAGAAGGTGAACGGAGAAGACCAGAAAACGTTTGGCGAAATTCTCCATGAAGTAATCATTTCAAAGTACGTTAACATAAAGGTTGTCGGTTCTGAATGAGATTTTTGTAATACGTGGACTCACGGAAAGGTTTTATTGGAGTGTTTTGGATTCAAACGTAATTTGAATTGAACATAATTTATTGGGTGAATGTTTCTCGCCCCCAAATATGTACATTTTTATTTCTCCTTCAGGGAGCTTAGCAGCCTGGATGCGAAGGAGAACAACAAAACAAACGGTTTTATTGGCTTAATCAAGTAAGTGCATTTCTCCAGTATTGTGTTCCCTCCCTTTGCACTCACGGTGATTTTGAAATAGATGTGTACTGAGTGGCTGCAGATTCGCACTTGGTTAGAAATGACCTCATTCTGGAACGGCCGCAAAATACCTTTTTCAGCCGAGCGCTTTTTGTTTTTTTCAGCCTGCACTGTGTTCGAGGCTCGTACCCCAAACTCCTCCTGAGCGCGTGGGACAAGTTTGACAAGCAGAGGGGCTCGGAAAACGATCGGCCAGGTAATCACTGTCCTGGTCAAATCCCCAAACTCGCACCCTAGACTCGCGTCTCCCGATCATACCAGCCGACCCGTGATTGGCCACGCCAGGGCATCCCAATCTCGATCCTGGGGACCCCTGTGCACGCAGGTTTTTGTTCCAGCCAATAGCGTAACTCGTTAAGGTGCCTGAAAACATGCCTCTTCGATTATTGTGTTTGAGCTAACTGCTCACTGGACTGTTTGGTTCGTTGGAATTTACCTTCGTTTCCCACAAACAGGTGTTAGGCCTCAGTCACCAGATGTCTGCACTTTGAACATTTATGACTACCATGAGTAGTGAGTTTTAACCTGTAAATCAATCAGTCGATCAGTCAACCAGGTATGTGTGTAATTTTGCCCCCCTTTGCAGACTATAGTTTGATTAGCATCTCATTAGGTGCTGGGAATAGCTATTTCAGCTGGAACAAAAATCTGCATACACAGGGGTCCCCAGGGCTGAGTTTTTGAAGCCCTGGGCTTTGCAGTTGCTTATGTTTTCGACTCCCCTTGATTCCTCAGGTTGTCACGTAAAATAAGAGTTCTAAATTAATTTGGTTAAATTAGAATACTGTTACTAAGGAGGAACACCTGCAGTGTGTCCTGGTTATTTGAAAAGATGTGAAATGATTTTTCTGTCTTGTGTGAATCTGTGTGATAAGAGCGCATGTTGCCCCGTTCTCCTCGCTCTTCAGATTTCTTTGAGGAAGATCAGCTGTTTCTCATTCTGGAATTTGAGTTTGGTGGCAGCGACCTGGAGAGCATGGCTGGCAAGGTAAAAAAAACACTTTCAGATTTCGCACAATTGTCACCTCGGCGTAGTGTTTAGCACAGCCGTGGCATTTTGATGTTCTAGCGGTTTAATTAAGTTTGTTCTTCACGGCCTGTTGTTGCAATCAATCCTCTGGACGGTTGTGTGGCTCTGTGCACTGATCCTGAGTATGAGCAATCATCAGATGCAGAAATGCAATAGTTTTTGTTAATGCTCTTGGGCACGGCTCATATTCAGTCTCATCCTGACGTGCAGTGGAAATGCTGTCATTTTGTACGTACGTGTATGAGTGTAGATTGTCTTATTCATAGTGTAACTCTTTGGGCGCAGTCTGCTCTAGGTATTGAGGTAGAAGCACCTCGATGTTGAACTGGTTGGTGTGTTACATTACATTACAGGCATTTAGCAGACGCTCTTATCCAGAGCGACTTACAGTTAACATTTATTTACAATCCATACATACAGCTGGATATTAGCTGAAGCAATTCAGGTTAAGTACTTTTAGCTCAAGGGTACAACGGCAGTGTCCCACCTGGGGATCGAACCTGCAACCTTAACGTTACAAGCCCAGTTCCCTAACCATTATACCACACTGCCTGCCTGTGTTGATGTGTTGCAGCTCTCCTCCTTGGCGCTTGCGAAAAGCATCCTGCACCAGGTGACCGTGGCGCTGGCGGTGGCAGAGCAGGCGCTGTGCTTCGAGCACAGGTGAGGGAGGAACGTCCCGCGCCCACCGCGGGCCCGTCATTCGGTGCTCCTGAGTTTTGGGTGGGGGGGGAAACTCCCTTGTACTCTGTCCCACAGTGTAGGGTCACCAAACAGTGTCTGGGTTTCTGTTCATTGTGTTTATATTGAATCATTATTCTATTAATTTTATTTAATTTGAAAAATGTATTATAATATTCATAAGTATTATTGTATATTGTATTATTAGTATAATTTATAATGAATAATATTATAATAGTTCTGTTGTGTAACTAATGTCTCGGAGTTGTTGCTGTTCGTGGGTGTAACCTCTTTTGTATAAAATGGCGTCCGGTCAATAACTAAATGTGAATGTATGTGTTCTATTAATTGTGTTGTATTATATTCCCAATTTGACAGGGATTTGCATTGGGGGAATATCCTGGTGAAGACCACCAAAGAGAAAACGGAGACCTACGTACTGAACGGAACGGAGCTCAGCATGGAGACCAAGGGGGTCCACGTCAACATCATAGACTACTCCCTGTCCAGGCTGGAGATAGGCATGTGTCACCTTTCCTCCTGTCTTTTTACTCTGCAGTTTTGATCTCGTATGTGAGGTTTTTACACACTTAAAAAGTCACAGTGACCAAATGCGTGCATGCACAGTATGGACAAGCGCTAATTGTGTGACCTTTAACCCTTGACCCCAACTCCCCCCCCCTCCAGATGGCCTGACTGTGTCATGTGACATCTCTGCGGACGAGGAGCTCTTCATGGGGAAGGGGACTATCAGTTTGAGATTTACCGCAAAATGCGTGAGGAGAACAAGTGAGTAGGGTGTTTGTTTGTTTCCCCCTTCTTTCTGCCACGCCACATTTTCTTACTTCGCCTTGACGCTTGCTTGCTGCTTTTGTGAAATGCGTGTGCACCCAGATAAGGAGACCTTGCGTTTCCGTTTTTGTTTCTCCCCCCGCAGCAATAGCTGGAGCGAATTCAACCCCCACACAAATGTGCTGTGGCTTCACTACCTGACGGAGAAGCTGCTTCAGATGAAGTACAAGAACAAAGTGCAGACGAAGCCGATGAAGGAACTGAAGAGAAGCATCACCCAATTCCAGAGCGAGCTTTTGGGCTACGAGTCGGCTACCAACATCCTCGCGCACTGCACTTTCTTTCAGAAGGTTTAACCCACAACACACCAATACCTCAGACATTTCAGATAGTCTTGTCCAGCTTTTGCTTTTAGATTAGAAAATGTTTAGGATTTCTTTTTTTAATATATAATGATAATAAAAAAAAGAATAATGTTGATGGACAACAGACATTTCTTCATAGCCTTTTTTCTTCATCTTCATCATAATCTTGGAGGGCACTGTAATGGCAGAAGATGATTTGTTTTCCATCCGTTTCATTGTGGTATCGTTATCAATCAGGTATCATTTCTGTGCAACAAAATGAACAGCTTGACCCTCGGCAATGACACGAGTTCATAAGATGCTAACGGGAATATTCTAGGGCCCTCGTGTGGCAGAACCGGTAAAGGCACTTTGCAGCCTGGGTTCGAGCCCGGCCAGCTCTGCCTGGGAGGCCCGTTCGGGGGCCAGGAGGAGGGAACCCGGTATGAGATCGCCGCGTTTAAGCGCTTTGTGTCGGTCGGAGTTCCGATCAACGGCTTGTCGAGTGCCGCCTCGGAGGAGGTGCTTCAGTTCGCCTCTGTCACTGCCGACCCAACTTTCAGCGGTGAACTCAAAACAGGGGAGGGGATAGTTTAAATAATGGAGGGTATTGTAGAGGGTACAATTGGCCACCAGTCGCAAAAATGGGGGAAAAATCTGAAATTCCTTAAAAGAACAAAACATCCTATACTTATATTCATTTTGTGCTTTCATACACTGCATTTCAGCCTGCACCGCACCCCCCCCCATAAAAAGTGCACAACCAGGACAAAAGTACTGAAAATACTTTCTTTAATGCGATCAATATCTGTTTTCATTGGCTGGGCACGTGGCGTGACACAGTCCCGGGAAACCTCCGTCCTAAAGGCCTCCATACGGGCGTGACTCAGCGTGTGTCTTCGCCGGGTTTTAGATGGTTGCTACGCGGGAGTTGGGTGGTTCTCTGTTAGAAGGAGAAGTATTTGGTGAACCACTCCTGACGCTGGGGGTCCTGTGCTTCGGACCCAGGTTCGAGGGATCTCTGTTCCGAAGGGGTCCTGAAAGAGAGGGGCGATCCTTGCGTTACTTTTTAAACTCGAAACTCATACTGGCAAACTTGCATTTGCACAAGAGGCGGGTTGAAGGGCCTCAACTACATACGATATTTATACATAGTTGTCTGGAATTAATTGGTTCCCTGCATGTGAAAAGAGAGAACTGAAGTCCCATGGGTATATAAAATAATCCCTAATTTTGCTCATCGAACCTTTGATCTGCACATAACTATTCAGGATGGAACTGCATATCACACTTCTATCACAGAAGCAGTTAATCTGATGAGTCTGAGTATGTGCCCAATAATTTGATTAGTTGCATATACCTCCATGGTACAGAGTTTGAGACCCCTGCACACACACCGCCCTCTTTGATCCTTAGTTTGAGACCTCTGCATACACATGGCCCTCTATGGTACAGAGTTTGAGACCTCTGCATACACACGGCCCTCTATGGTACTGAGTTTGAGACCTCTTCATACACACGGCCCTCTATGGTACTGAGTTTGAGACCTCTGCACACACACGACCCTCTATGGTACATAGGACTTGGGTGTTAATGGACCTGGGGGCTGGCTGACCTCTGCATACACATGGCAGTTGAGTTTGCGCTCTGGTGGTACTGAGTTTGAGACCTCTGTGGGACCCTATGGTACAGAGTTTGAGACCCCGCCCCGCCTGGCGGGGGTCGAGGATGGGGCGGGAGTTGGGTGGTGGGGCTGGCGTGCAGTTGGCGTCCTGGTGGGGTGCTCCTGCCGTGCTCGAAGCTGGGAGACTTCACGGCCTGAGGGGATCGGGCCCCAGCCCCAGCCCCCCCCCGCGGCGGCCACCCCTCGGGCCCCAGGAAGCTCCTCTCGTAGGAGCTGAGGTTCGGAACGCTGGTGACGCGGGGCGGTGTGTCCTCCATCTTCTTTTTCTGACACGGTAACAGGAAGGGGGGGGGTTGGATGATGGGATGGAAAGCCATATAGAATAAGGGGAGCATTTCCACATTTGTGATGGAAGGCTTAAAAATCTGCTCATACTGTTTAGATTTTTTTACATATGTACCTATTTTATATGTGTGTATTTTCTTTTTTCTTTTTTTTTTTTAAAGTTAAAATGGTTTATTCTAGGACAGGTGCACATTAAGCAGATTTTTCAGAGCAGATTATGGCAAGTACTTTGTGCTGGCTCTCTCAATTGCTGTGCTCAATAACAACACACACACACACACACAAAGCAACAGCACACAATTGCTGCTGCACCAATTGTGTCCCCCAAGGCATTCTGAAGAACAATGAGTTTCCAGTCACCCGCAACGTAGGGGTCAAGCTTCCGGGCTGGGGCCTGTTCTCGTACGTCTTCAGAGTGGAGCCATCACTGGCCACCAGGGGGTGCTGGTGGAGATGATGTCTCTCTTCCTGGAGGGAAACAGGTGGTGTGTATTAGACTAGAGAGCCAGACCAGTCCAGTTTTCCAGCCCTCTTAAAAAAAAATAAAAATAAAAAAAGTACTCTCAGGACCGGGGAGGGAAGATTCACCGGTTGAAGAAAGTCGATCGTTAATTTCAGTATATATATTTTTTAACTGCCTGACTGGAACTTGAAAAGTGCTGACTCTACAGTCCCTCAGGCACCAGAGATGAGAGGCAAGGTATTAGACAATATGCTTGAAACTCTCCGTCTTAGTTACGGTGACAGAGCTCCATTCAGATTTCCACTCGGCTTCTATTCTGGAGCCGTCTGCAGAAGCGGCACAGTAACTTGTTTCTAAAAGTGGCTCACAGCTATGAGTGCTTGCCAGCAGGTCTCGTCTCCACTGTACCACTCTCCTGCCTGATGGCTGAAGCTAGGCGGGGCTAAATGGGGCTTGGCATGACCAGTATTTGAGTGGGAGACCCAGGGAAACCAGGTCTACTGGTGGAAGCGCTTTTGTTGGACCATTCGGGAGCAATCTTCCCCCTGGATCAAGTAGAAAGCCAATTCCTCCGGGTGCTACGATGGGGACACTGTACTGTAGGAGACACTGTCCTACGAAAGCTCACAACTCGCTCTATTCCCTTTCACATCTTATTAAAAGACACATTTTTGATACTGTGTGTTTGGCACTTTTCAGGGTTTCCCACAGAAATGAGCATAATGGCCACAGGCGCTCAGTACTTACAGATATTAGCTTCTGTACCCTCTGACCTCGTATGAAGATACAATCTCAATATCCCAACATCCCAAAAAGTAATACAGAAAATCAAATTACTCGCTAGCTGGCTAGACAGCCAGCTATAGATCTCTTGTGTTTTACCCCGTATGGGTGAAAATGATATACCTCAGCAGAATTTCAGTTTACATTAGTGGAATCTGTGTGGTCTGATTCCACTCCCAGTAGTACTGAAGCACTGGATTCCACTGCCTGGGCAGCCTCGGCCTCTGGTGTCAAAGGGGACCAGAAGGGCAGACCCACCTTTCTGGAGGAGGAACATGTCCAGCGTGTTTGCCAATCTGTTAAAGATCTCATGGCAAACGGTGGCTTTTCCTCGTTTCCTGGCAAAACTCCCGATCCGTCTCTCGTTCCCTTACACTGGCCATCTGAGAATGCCCCAGTTTGATGACCTCAGGCCCTGTTTACACCTGTATCTCCACACAACATGTGTATCTCTACGCAACGTGTATCCGGTTTCCTGACAAACCCCAAACGTGTCACTTTCGATGGCTGGGGACCGAACACAAGGGATTACAAAGTGGATCGGATTTCTTCGAATCCGATCCGGATCCACCTTGGCAAGGGTCGGATTCCGCTGGTGCCGGGTTTCAATGTTAACGTTCCTGGCAGGTGTCTGCGCCTGTCACCAACGTTCTACCGGCAAACAACAGCCCATAATAAGTGTGCGTGAGTCACGAGATGTGCAGAGCTGGTCATCAGGTCAGGTGAAACGCAGAGCACAACAACTAGGAGACATGCGATGAGTCTGAACGCACAGAATGGGATGAGCAACACAATCATATATATACATATATACATATATCACATATATCAGATATACATACATCCGAAGAATTAGTCAACTATCGGATATCCCTTATGCAACAAATATATTTTCCATATATGGAGATCTAATGTATCACCATTCTAGCCTTTTCATTATTTGTGTCAATTAAATTAAAATTAAATTAAATATTTTCAGCATGTACTTACATATAACAATGATATCAAGAGATGACACAGGCATGTGGGTGAAATTAGAAGTGTTCTTACATGTAATACATTATATTGTCATATGTATTGTGAAAATACGGTTAATAATATAATTGCAATTTATACAAATTATTGACACTTCACATACTGTAAAAAGTATTACCATACATTTAATAATTTAAACCAAAATAATTGTCATAATTTTGGAACAAAAATAACTATATATTGGTATGTATTGTAAAATACTTGTGGAATATATTATTGAGTATATTACAGTGTATTTTTCAATATGTCAATATGCGTTTGCTACATAAGGGATGAGTGTAAACAATGCCTAAATGAATCCCTCCCTCCTCTTCAGCTGCTGTGTGCTTGAGCGGTCTGACCCAAAATGGCTGCCAATGCTTCACTGAGCTAAAGGCTACACGTCGGTGGTGGCTGTAGCTCTCTCTCTCTCTCTCTCTCTCAAGTGCTTTGAGCTCCAGGAAAAGCCACTGCACTAATGCAATCCATGATTATTTATTGATAAAGTGTTGGGGATGGAGAAGAAACCCGGCGTTTGGGGGCCCACTCACCACAAGCCGCTTGATGACCTGGTCCCTCTCGCTCAGCTTGTCTTGCAGGATTCCGATAACCTGCAGGTCCTCTATCCTGGACTCTCGTCTCTTGGACTTTTCCTCTTTTTCTCTCAACCTTTGATTTCATAATTAAAACATTAAAAAAAAAAAAAAAAATGAATGAATGCAAATACAAATGTTTTCGTCACAATACTATTGAGCCCTTGAATCGGTACTCAATGGTGGTGGAGGAGTGAAAACTGGATATCATCATGAACTATGCCACATATTTTGATTACAAGTTATTATTATTGTTATTAATAATACAACGGTGGTAGCCATAGTAACATTTTGAAGTAACCATCTTGGTCTGCTCATGACTCCAAATACACAGTGTAACTCATTAGCACTTTTAAAGGTACATTTCTCCTGGCTGTAGATTTAGTAGATTGCAGTTTAGTGAGCGCAGCATCCTTACAAGGACCCTGGAAGCTCTGCAGTGGAACGGAGGAGAGTTCCAGTTTTATAAAAGCACTGGGACTTCCCAAATTCCAACATCTTACCGCAGAATCAGTGTTTGTCCATCATTTTTTACATTTTAGGCATTTAGCAGACGCTCTTATTCAGAGCGACTTACAAATTTTTCTTTTTTTCTTTTTTTTTTTTTCTTTTACATGCAATCCATTTATACAGCTGAATTGAAGCAATTCAGGTTAAGTACCTTAGCTCAAGGGTACAACAGCAGTGCCTCCCCTGGGAATTGAACCTGCAACCTCTGAGTTACAAGCCCAGCTCCCTAACCATTACACTATACTGCCAGCCCAAAAATGCAATTACTTGGGCAATTCAAACTCAATTGTTCCACAAATGAGATAACTGGGCTGGTAGCTACAATTCAGTTTCATTTAATATAAAAATAAAAGTATTTCACAAGCATATAGCAGCAACATTCTAAAATGTCACCTCTCTGAGCTGCACTTTGGTTGAAGTGCTTCCGTCGGGAGGCGTTTGGATGGACTCACAAACTCCACAGACTCAAAACCCACCTCTTCAGACTCCACTACCATTGAACACTGTCCATCTAGCCAATCTGTCTTCACCACTGTTTACTTGTTCTACACTATTTAAAAACAAAAACCCCCCCAAAAAACACACTAACCTTTTCCTTCCCAGTGTTACAGGTATGATACGCAGACGCCTGCAATGATGTCTATCGCTGTATCACTGCACTGATCTTGTGCGCTAACTATGATTGTTCCTACCATGTATTAATGCACATCTCTGGATAAGAGCGTCTGCTAAATGCTTAAAATGTACAATTTGTGGCAGTGTACCGACGGCGGAGGTAAAGTACTGCATGACCCCAGCTTAAGGGACAAAGCTCCGCCACGCCCTGGGTTTCTGTCACCAGTCGTTTCACATTTGTCATTTTGTTAAATGATCACCACAGTGTCGTTTTGGACCCTGAGGGAGCTGCTCTTTCGCTCGTCACGTTTACGCGATGCCCTCCGCTCGTTTCCCCGCCTCCGTAACGGCCGTGCCCTTTTCGACGTGGACGATGCGTCCAGAACGCCGGCGTTACTCACTCCGTTTCCAAGGAGACGATTCTGGCCTGTAGCCGCGTCTGGGCGCTGCTGAAGTCGGAGACGATGGTCTGGATCTCCTTCCTGTGCTCCCTCTTCAGGCTCTCCGCCTCCAGGTGCTGTCTGCTCTTCGCCCCTTCATCCCAGCACCTGAGGGACGATGCAGGGGGCTACAGGTAGATTAAACGAGGGGGCGGACTGTGGCCCACCCGCCCGCCCGCCCCCCCCACCTCCATACTGTTTCACGTCGTGCACTGAAACACCTCAGCATGTTCCATCGTCACAATACAGGACCTCAAACCTTTGATCCATATTTCACTTTATGACCAGTTTTTTCAGTAATGGAATTTATTCGCCCCAATTTGGAAAACCCCAATGCAAGTGTAGCATTGCTGTAATATCCTCGGTTGAATTTTGGGAGGGTGGGCACCAGCAGACACATCCTCCGCTATGCATGAAGTCGACCGGACACTTAAGCTGCCAGCTAAGCCACCGCACACCAACTGTAGTGACAGTGACATCACAAGCTTGGTAACTTCAGTGACAGTGACATCAAGCTTTGCAACTGCAGTGACAGTGACATCATAAGCTTTGTAACAAGTGACAGTGACATCATAAGCTTTGTAACTGTAGTGACAGTGACATCACAAGCTGTGTAACTGCAGTGACAGTGACATCACAAGCTCTGTAACTGCAGTGACAGTGACATCACAAGCTCTGTAACTGTAGTGACAGTGGCATCACAAGCTCTGTAACTGCAGTGACAGTGACATCACAAGCCCAACTGACAAGGGGAGTCATGTTAGGGCAATGAGGCAGGGAGTTCCCTGTGGAAAGGAGGGCTTTGAGGACTTCCTGTACTGTACTTTAAACAATTAGGCCCCCACTGATTTCACCTTTCAGTCTATAATTGAATCAATTAAAAAAGGTAACCTGCTGTAGTATTAAAGTACACCTTGCGCCCTTGGAGTTGTGCCTGGCACAAGGTTCACATCGTTGCCGTGGATACCTTGGATCTATCAGTCAGGAGCTTGGAACCGCAGAGAGGGACGAGACTTGTTCATCGTCAGTGTGTGAAGACAGCAGATCGTGAGAGCGCCTCTTCAGAAAAGGTCAAACTAAATGTGTTTGCATGGTGCGAAGAGACTGGACTTGGGACACACACACACACACACACCGTGACCTTCGGCAGGTTGGCGACACGCAGTAGTTTTCGAAGCCCCGCCCACCTCTGGTCCTGCTGCTGCCGATACGGCTCCTGGACTCTGCCCTCCGCCTGGGAGTGCAGGGCGGTCAGCTGTTCCTTCAGCTCGCCGTTCTCCCTCCTCAGGCCTGCCACCTCTGCGCGGCTCTCCTCCAGCTGCCTCTCGAAGGCCTGCGCCTGGTTCTGCTGCTTGAAGTCCTGTGGAGGGGGGGGGGGGGGGGGGGGAGCAGAGCCGTGAGCCTCGGGGAAGAGCAGAGAATGAGTTTTGTGGCTCGTGAAAAGGTCTCGCCACGACGTTAAAGGCTGAGGCTGCAGCTGTGACCAGTTTTCACTCCTGTCCCATCACACAGCCTCGAGCCTACTTTTGAAATGACAAAGTGTTTATATTTTAGTAAGAGTAGTCACACATAAAAATGTGTAAATGTGTAAATGTATAATATGCTGCAACAAAACCATAAAAGCCTATAAAGTGCAATGATCTGTGCCTAAGACTGATGCTTAGGTACACCCAGTCATACTGGGTTCAGCCTACTGAGAGGCCCTGCTCAATCCTCTTTATGATGTCATCAAAGTGCGCCTCACTGACAGGCCCTAGTTACGTTCCAAAACTGCACTGCTCTGCCCCTAACAACCAGTCCAGGATTAGAAGATAACCCGGCTCATAAACTAAAGTGATCCAGGGGGCAGAATGTCCCCACAGTGCACTTTCTAAACCACTCACTCACTCACTTCCCTCACCCCCCTCAGCACCACTGACCTCTGATCAGGGAGCAAGGGTGTGGAGGGGAAGCCGGTGATCATTGGGCTGATCAGAGATCAGTGTCACCTCGCCTCACCTACGTACTTGCTGAAGAGCCACCAGCTCCGTGTGTGTGCGCAGCTCAGCCTGCAGGTCCTCAATCTGCTGCATGTGCCTCTGGGTAATCTGTCTGCACCACTCAGCGTGCTGTTGCGTCAGTTCAGCCTTCTGTCTGTCTGGAATTCACACATGCACACACACACACACACACACACGTACACACACACACGCACACGGACACGCACACACACATACACTAATGAACATGGTCTCGGAAACAATTGTACACATTCCTGTGTCGAAACTAATTTGTCAGTACAAGACAAACATCAAAGTATGTTATTATCAGTGCGTTATGTTATCTTTTGTTATGTTATTATCGGAACATTAATTATATATTATGCTTATATATATACTGTATGAAATATGAAATTCAATATGAAAATTTGTCAAATGTATATCTTTTCTTACATATGTTGTATATTTTGACCTAAATTAAGCACACATTTTGTTAATATAATTGCACATATATTAACATATATCACTACTGTATTTCACAAGGGTACTTCTTAGCAGTAAAACTGCAAGAAAATATTTTGAAATTACCATGCTGCTTGGTTTCCTGAATTGTGTCAGGATCCGCCAATGGCTTATCCACCAATAAAAAAGAAGCGATTGTTTTGTGGGATAATATTGTTGACATTGATGCAAAAACAACAACAAAAATAGCCTTATAAATAATGTGACAATATATAATTGAATAAATAGCCTTGTAAAGAATGTGATGGTTGATCATTAATTGAGTAAATAGTCTTGTCAACAATAAGAAATTGATAGTTGATCATTAATTGAGTAAATAGTCTTGTCAACAATATGGTAATTGATCGTTATTTGAGAAATAGCCATATAAAGAGTGTGGTAATTGATGGTTAATTGAGAAATAGCCTTGTAAAGAGTGTGGTAATTTATGGTTAATTGAGAAATACCCTTATAAAGAGTGTGGTAATTGATGGTTAATTGAGAAATACCCTTATAAACAGTGTGGTAATTGATGGTTAATTCAGTAAAGGAAGGTAGTTAATGGTGTAAAAGGCTCTGTTTACCCAGGAGGAGTTTTTGCTGTGTCTGCTGGCGATGTCTCTCAGCCTGCAGCTCCTCTTGGGCCTGCTGCTCCAGCGCACACAGGGCCTGCTGGTGGCTGTGCCACTCCGCACGCAGCACCTCCTCGTGCTGCAGCCACAGGCTCTCCTCCACCTCCTTCACAGAGATGGGGAGACACAGCGCAGCTCTCTCACTCGCCTCCCCGTCTCTCCCAGCCTCCTCCCAGCCTCCACCTCCTCACCCCCTCCCCTCCTCCACCCCCTCCACCCTCCTCCACCCCCCTCTACCCCCTCCACCTCCTCCACCTCCTGCTCAGAGATGGGGAGACCGGGCATTTAATTTGACCTGTGTCTCTTTCTCTCACCTCCGTCTCTCCCAGCCACTGTGTTCATAAACACAATTATCCCAATCATTGACATGTTATAGCATTACAGCTACATGTATTGATATGGGCCCTTAATGACAGCTGAAGGCAGTTCTTGTGTCCCTAATTTAAATGTTTTACTGCGGTCTAATCTATGGCGTTGGTGTAACACAGCTAATTTGCTAACTGAGTCAGGGTAATTGGTGCAAACAGGAGTTGGCATGAAATCCAGAAATGGATACGGC
This sequence comes from Aldrovandia affinis, assembly GCA_029706075.1. Lineage (NCBI taxonomy): Eukaryota > Metazoa > Chordata > Actinopteri > Notacanthiformes > Halosauridae > Aldrovandia > Aldrovandia affinis. Next base: position 3,288,572 of record JAINUG010000084.1, on the reverse strand, counting down.
CCTCCAGGAATGGGATTCCTCACCCCTGCCTCAAGTCCTCACATTGCAGGTTGGAAAATACACTCTGTCTGTATACTCAACCCTGATTCCGGAGACCCGAAGGGTACCCTGGTTTTTGTTTTCACTTTAAAATCAGCAACCAATTTACAGCCAAGAATATGTTATGATATCTGTGATGTTATGATTTTCTTTAAAATGCGGGACATGGGGCTCCCGGATGGCGCAACCGGTAAAGGCACTTTAGGTCTGAAACAAAAATGTATATAAAATGCCCATCGACATTTTGACGATGGGTCAAAATGCAGGCCGTGCCGCACGATGCAGGACATTTGACCACCCCATTTCGAGCACTGCCACCGTCTCCGAGCCTGGCGAGCGATGCAAAAGGTGCTGACGCTGTACATTCCTCTCTCTTCGCGGTAAGGTGGCCACAGAAAGGCCACGCGGGAAATCGCCTGACCAGTAGCTGCCACATCTAATGACATAAGGATTTCACTGGCCCATTACCGATCCGCGATGGTCAGCAAACCTCACTGCAAAATTCGGTTCCGTGTGGAAACGTGTGGCTGGCGGCCACGATACACCGGGTCAAAGGTCAGCCGGTCCCAAAACCTTAAAAAGTGTGCGTTGCCGAATGATCACCGACAGGCGGGTCGAGTCTCATGGCAGCCAGCCAGCGTCGTGGCATATTTAGCGACACAGCAACTACGGCAGGGGACGTGAGAGAATGTGTAATGTGATTAAGTAATGGCAGTGAGACAAATTGGCTTCCGGACAGAGCCTGGGAGACCTACTTAACTAAAGTACACTCGCTCAAGACACGGCGGCTAGCAGACGCGCCGGGGCTGCGCTTAATTTCACCTTGATGTCTTGGCGCTGCAGCAGTTGCTCTTTCTCTTTGACGGTGGCGTGCAGCTGTGCTCTCAGGCTGGAGCTGAGCTTCACGGTCTTCTCCACCTCCTGCTCCAGGCAGTCCCGCCCCCCGGTGTTGGCGTAGGACTCCGCTTTGTTCCTCGCGTCCGTGCCGGAATCGATCCACTTCTCCCCGAGCTTCAGCTACAACCCCCCACACCCCCACACCCCCAAGCCCCCACAAAAAAAGGCAGCAACAAACCAACCGTGAGTGAAACAGTGAGGTTTTCTGGAACTTTTTGCTGCTATTTATTGCAGGAGAGGTCATTTATTCTCCACGCGTTCCTTTCCGGCGGTCGCTGTGTGCCGTCGGCCTAATTGAAAAACGTGACGCGGAACGCGCTCTGAAGCGTTTCGTTGCTGTCGGAGTGAGAGACAGTGTGATCTTCTCTGTTGTTGTTTAGTGAGGCTCACGAGGCCCCGGAGGCTCAATCGGCGCTGACGCAGCACTGGAGACGTGCGCCGCATGGCAGAGCACTGGGGGGGAGAGGGGGAGACCGCCGCCTGCAGCCCCAGTGCATCATGGGGCGCGATGACGGTGTCGTTTATCAGCCGCCGTTTTTTTTTAACGTGCGTTTATTTCTCCTGCGAGAGGCCTCCAGTCGGGAGACTCGGATGCAGGGCCAAATCTCACACGCTCACGTGGCCAGCTCTTACAATGTCACACGTTTTAACCAAAGGGATGTGTGCGCTGTCTTTTAGTGAAAGTATGAAAGGTTTTAAACAAAAGTGTGTCTGAGGGCCATCCTAATGGCCCTGCCTCTGGGCAGCATTTCATCTGCACTCCCCCCATCCCCACTCTTCCCCTCACAAAGTGACTCATAAATCTGACTCTCTAAAACCTGAGCTCTATGCCCTATGCTGTGACTGTGACTGCAGGCCTTTAAAAAAATTTTTTTTACCTTTCTCTGAAAGCTCTCCTTCATCTCTTTGATTTCGGAGTCTTTGTCCCTCCGTAGGCGGGCCAGGGCAGAGAGGTGCTGCTCCGCAAGCTCGCGCAGCCGAAACTCACCCTCGCTCTCCAACCTGGACGGAAATGCGGACGCGTCACGTCAAAGGGTGTCCTCCGGGGTCAGAGGCTTCAGTAACAAAGGTTCCCTGACGGCAGCAGGTACCGTTACAACCCACGCCCGCATGTTTATTCAACGGGTGCACTTGAGGTAAAAAATAAGAATGTGCCAACATTGCAAATGACGCATGCAGAATGACGAGAGAGTTGGGAGAATCCCAGAACGGAGAAGCTTGCACGTTGCTTCATCTCTGCTTGTTCAAAGCACCTTCCAGTTCACACGCTATTCACGTAACGGGAACATTTCGACGCACACTCTCTCCTACCTCTTTTTCTCTTCGTGATTCTTCTGGGCCTGCTCTAAGATTCTGTTCTCCAGAATGTCCCTCTCCTTCTTCACTGCAGAAATCTCAGCTTGGTGTCTCTCTTTCAGCCGCTCAAGGTCTTCCTGGGGGAAACGGTAAGGTTTGATTTGCGTTTGAAGATTTGTAAAAGTAAGGTTTGAATAAAAACCCTGAAAAAAAACTAACAAAAAACCATTTTACTGACCTTTTCCTTCCCAGTGTTACAGGTATGGTACGCAGCTGCCTGCAATGATGTCTATTGCTGTATTACTGCACTGATCTCTTGCGCGAACCATGATTGTTCCTACCATGTATTAATGCACATCTTGTAAGTCGCTCTGGATAAGAGTGTCTGCTAAATGCTTAAAATGTAAGTAAAATGTAAAATGCTGTGCTGGACCATACACAGTGTGCAGTGCCCTTAATTAGGGTTTAACAATTAATGAAGTTTTCACTAATTAGCCCTTCATCCAGGACCCCTTCAGATGATAGTACAAACATCTACAGCAAATGTTTTCAATTTTGGGCTGCTAAAATGTGTGCATACATGGTTAATTGGGCCTGTTTCTCATAAAAAATCACTTTGAAGACCGAGAGAAATGCTAATACTCATATCAGTATGTAGGTTATAATCACCATTATAATCTCATTTATTATGCAGCATATTGAGATTTTCTATTTGTTTTAATACACAAGCCTGCTCTGGCAATACTGTACACCACAAATTAATGCCAATAATCTGCAATTTAAATATGATTATGAATTGCACAGAGAGAGAAGGAGAGAGAGAGGGGGGGGAAGGCAGGGATGGAGGAAGAGGTTCAGAGAAAGAAAGAGACAGAGAGAGAGAGATTGAAGGTGGTTCCTAATGCCTAATATCCCTCCCTGACTGTTCAGATCCCCCGTAGAGAAGCCGCCTGCGGTCTTCTGTGACTATGAGGGAGGGAGAGGCCTTTACCCCCGCCCCCTCCCAGGCGAGCCCTGGCTGAGTGAAACTGCCGTGTCAGCGGAAAGCAGCAGCCTCTCTCCCTGTGGTGTGGGGCAAAGGGCCCGGAGTGTGGCTCTGCAATGCAGTGAGGAGAGAGCGGGGGGGTGCGGTGGGGAGGGGGAGGTCTCGTACCCTGGTCCGGGTCTCGGAGCACTGCGCCTGCTCCAGCTCCTCTCTCAGCCGGTCGCAGGCCTCGCCGCAGGGGGTCCGGGGGGCTCCGGGCGCTGGTCCGAGGGGGGAGGCCACGCGGTCGAGTCGAGCGCTGCAGAGCAGCTCATTCGTGGCCACGAGCGCCGTCAACACAGAGCAGCTCAACCATCAGTGGGGCCAGGTCAGCGAGTAACCAGCACACACATCGTAAATGCCAACTGACACAGTATAAAACTGGGAACTGGGGATGGAAATAAGAGGGTCACACACACAGATCACTAGGGACTGCACACATTTATTGTCTTTATTTTTTGTGTATACGCGAAGTCACAGTCTCCTCTGTATAAAACACATTAAAGGGGCTGTGTCTAGCTGTTAAAGGGTGATGGGCGAAGCTTCCCCTGTTTGTTGTGAACATGTAGCACTTTGACTTAACAGCGTTTTGGGCTGAAACGCATACGTCCCTGCTGTACAGAAACCGTTCTTTGAGCGGGCTGCTGATCCTGAGTCAGTGCTCTGAATGACTGACTGACTGATTTATATTCACTGACTGACTGACTGACTGACTGACTGATTTATATTCATTTGGTCAAAAAACATAACAAAAAAACACACAAAAACAGAAACATAAATCATAAATACAAATGATATGTTGTGGTCGAAAAAAGAGGCAGGAATGAGAACTTAAAATACCTGTCCCTGTTCATATTAACGACTGTCCAGGAATACCTCTGTTCTTGCAGAATTTCCCCTGCACAATAAGGTGCTAACGACACACTGTGGCAGCAGTTTTCAAACACACAAAGCGTCGTGTTTTGCAAGCGTAAAAGAATTGGCAGTTCTATGGCCTTAATGCGTATGTATTTTTGGAGTTCGAATGCGAGATTTAAAAAATAAAAGTTCTACAGTATGCAGATTAAAGGCGTGTGAAATACTTCACACAAGCCATCAAGTCATGGCTAACAATTGTGGGGAAGATAACTGCACGTATTTTTCGTCCCCTGGGGAAAGCAGAGATAACTTCAGATTGCGCGCGAGAACATTGGCATGGCAGCTGTGATTGTTGCTAGGAGGAGATATTGGAGGAGATATTGTCAGCATCTGAACTGACCCCCCCCTTGGGAGAGAAAAACCCCCCCAAATCAAAACCTATGGGCTCCCGAATTAACGTTAGTCACTGCTATTGGATGAAACGACCTGGATGCGCTTAGTCAGCATTTCTGCAGCACGGACCTATCTCTCCACTCCTAGATGGCTTTTGGGTTGAAAGGTTACTGCGGAGCTCATATGTTACTCTAGTCAGAACTTTCCTCTGCCCCTTATTCTGAAAGAAATGGGCCATTGCTTTTCTGTGTTATTTGGTACTTGTCAACACACATGCATTAGCAGTATGTTATACTTTAAAAAAAAGAGGAATATAAACACATATTTTGTGGCTGTGTTCATTTGCATAATTCCTTTCGGTAAAAACAACAGTAAATCAGCGACTGGCACAGGTGGGTTTTTACTTAACGCTCGCGGTAATACACGCCAGTCTTAATGCATCTGTCGCTTTGCTTCCTGCAATGAGTTTGTAGGGATGGAAGCGTCTGCGTGCATTTGAACTCCTTCTGAACCGCATATATCCTTATAAATAAACTGATTAATAAATCATTCACAAATACAGACATTGTGTTTCTGGCACCACCCCTCAGGGGGAGGAAAACAATGAAAAAACAAAGTTTGGTTTGAGAAAAAAATAATATATATATGTGTATATATATATGGAATTGATGGAAGAATAGCTTGAGGCTACTGGTGCCTGCAACAGAATACTGTGGGAGCATGAGAGGGCAGGGGCTGTCAGGCAAAACTAGTTTGTAAAATGGTTTGTAAATGGTCATTGTTTGTGACTGATTTGTAAATGATAGGTTAATTGTTTGTGAATGATTTGTTTGTAATTGTTTGTGACTGATTTGTAAATGATTGGTTAATTGTTTGTGAATGATTTGTTAATTGTTTGTGACTGGTTTGTGAATGATAGGTTAATTGTTTGTGACTGGTTTGTAAATGATAGGTTAATTGTTTGTGACTGGTTTGTAGATGATAGGTTAATTGTTTGTGACTGGTTTGTAAATGATAGGTTAATTGTTTGTGACTGGTTTGTAGATGACAGGTTAATTGTTTGTGACTGGTTTGTAGATGACAGGTTAATTGTTTGTGAATGGTTTGTAGATGACAGGTTAATTGTTTGTGACTGGTTTGTAGGTGATAGGTTAATTGTTTGTGACTGGTTTGTAAATGATAGGTTAATAGTTTGTGAATGGTTTTTGATAGGTTAATTGTTTTTGTTTGTAGAATAGGTTTTGTGAATGGTTTGTGACTGGTTTGTGAATGGTTTTGTGAATGGTTAGCGTGGGGTGCGCCGAGGCTCCGCCGGGGTGGAGAGAGCGTTTCTCAGGAAGCTGACCTGGCAGACAGACTCCTGCAGTCTCCTCTGCAGCTCCTCCTTCTCCCGCTCCAGCTCGCTCCGCTCCTCCTCGCTCCTCCGCTGCAGCTTGTCAGCCTGCGTCCGCAGGTCCTGCGGTGACACAGACGGCGGGTTCGATCAATCTCCCGCATCGGAGCATCGGCGCCGGCGCCAGCGCCAGAGGGGCTGTCTACAGCACAGAGCGCCCGGGGGCTACGCTCAACTCCACTAGCCCCCCGATGGAAAATAAAATAAAATAAAAAGAGCAGATTCAATTTCAAAATTCAATTTATATTTAAACAAAAAATGAGAATCGCTATTCAGAATTCAGCCCTGCGTCTGGCTTTTGAGGCAGGACAAAGCCTTTTCTCTTGTGGTTCAGTTTTTCTGTTCCAGGTTTTTTTTTTTTTTGTGGAGGAGGCCTGTGCTGCTTCAACTTGTGCCTGGGAGGACAGACACACACACACACACACACACACACACACACACACACACGCACACACAGAGCTCTGCTTGCTGTATTAGCTCTGGACTACAGTGAGGGACTCTGCCTCGTGCCACAGGACCAAGACGGCTCATTTGAGGATGGCTGGAAAGCAGCGAGTGAGCGAAGGAGAGCGCCAGCAAACAACCGCGCGGTTTACGTGTATTGCTTGTGATAGGAATCTGGGTCACAGCGAAAAACAGGAGCCATCCAAAGATTTATTTGATCTGTACCAGTTATTTGCACCAACATTTGTGAACTTTAACCAACAGCGGGTCTATATGACGGGGCAGTGAGGGCGTTGGGCAGTGAGGAATTAAGGGCGTCACATGGGACCGTCCCAGCTAGCAAACATTAGCATCCCGCCATCGGTTCGTGGGTTTGGCACTGCTAGCAAACAGTCGAAATAAGACCCGTCGAGATGAGGATCAGCTGTTAGTAGGCAAGATAGCGGGCTGCTCGCAGGCTCCCTACGGCGGTCTGTTACATTACAGTACAGGCATCAGCAGACGCTCTTATCCAGAGCGACTTACACAGTTTACATTTCCTTACATACAATCCATTTATACAGCTGGATATTTTACTGAGGCAATTCAGGTTAAGTACCTTGCTCAAGGGTACAACAGCAGTGCCCCACCTGGGAATCGAACCTGCAACCGGCATTGGAAGTCCAGTTCTCCAGCCATACATACAGTATGCATGTGTGTGTGAAATGTGTGCGTGTGTGTGTGTGTGTGTGTGCGTGTGTGTGAATGTGTGCATACCTGTGTGCGTGTGTGTGTATATTCTACTTCGTGTTGTTCTCCTCACTGCTTGTCCTGTCATTAATTCAGTTTCAGTACAACAAGGGTACAACCTGCCCTGCCTGGGAATCGAACCAGCAACCTTTGCGTTGCAAGTCCGGTTCCCTAACCATCATGCTACACTGCCGCCTATGGGCCGGATCGGTGCTTGCTCGCCCGCCCGCTGGGGACGGCAGAAGGGGCTCTCTCTCTCTCTCTCTCTCTCTCTCTCTCTCTCTCTCTCTCTCTCTCTCTCTCTCTCTCTCTCTCTCTCTCCCTCTCTCTCTCTCTCTCTCTCTCTCTCTCTCTCTCTCTCTCACCCTCTGCGCCTTCTTCCTCTCGGTGTCGGTGGCAGCTTGCGCGCTCCTCAGCTCGCTGGCGTGCTTCTTCATCACCTCCTCCAGCCTCTTCCTCAGCTGCTCCTTCAGACGTCCCTTCTCCTCCTCCGTCTGCCTCCGGGCGTGCCTCAGCTCCTCGGAGTGGGCCCTCAGGAGCTCCTGCCTCTGGGCGGATAGGGCCTCCATGTGCTGCAGCCCCAGAGACAGACACACAGACAGATAGACAGACAGACGGACACCAATGTTACGGGTTGGATGGGGCATGCACCACACCGAGCTGCAATGTACCTTTGAATGTACAATCAACACAGTTGTACCCTGAAGAACAAAAGTGTACCCTAATTGTATCTTTAATTTTGAGAGCTCTCTGATCTCATGTAAATGCACAGAATTCAGATTCAACTTCACATTAGCCACACAATAAAGCCCCAAGCTCCGCTCCATGCTCTTAGCGTTGAAAGTTCGGTCCCCTTGTCCTTGAAGACAAAACCTTCCAATTTGAGGCATCTTCTTAAAATACATTGCCTGAAAGGGCCATGACCGAGAACAATACTGTGGCAATGGACGTTCGGCAGTGTAATGTAGCGCCAGAAAATCCTGTTATCAAGCGGAAACCTCCTGTGTTTATGAAGCAGAAGGAACGCAGGAGCTGAGTATCTGGTGGGCCTATAGAATCTGTGGACACACTGCATCAGAGCCCCAGGATTGGACCCAAAGTCCTGATCAAGAGTCAGCTTAGCCAACGCTTAAGCCTGACCACGACAGCTGAAACTGATCCAGGATCAGCCCAACAGGGGAATAATTCAGCGTCGAGGTACTGATGCTGCTGTCTGTATCAGCCCGTGACAGAGAGCGACTGACCCACTTTGGAGGATAAGGTGCTAGCTTCTGCTTCATCCTGTGCATAAACATGCTATTTTCATCCCAGCCCATAGAAATTGGCATTATAAAATAAAAAGTTCAACGGGGAACGTCTAACCACATTCAAGATGATGTTCATAGTGCTATTTACAAACGGGTTGTACACACAGTGCTTCTAAATTGACATTTTCCAGAGGGAATTAAAAATAAAAAAAAATCCAATTGAGTCAAATTTAGGAAAAAGTGGAAAATTACCCCAACCCCCTTAAAAAGCAATCTCGCTGAACTCCTGTGAAATGGTGGGATACATATAAGAGGAACTGGATAGACAATGCTGTTCTCATAAGAACATAAGAATACATAATGATGAGAACGGGCCGTTCGGCCCATCTAGACTCATCATGTCCTAATCTAAAGAGTATCTAGTACTACATCTAGCCTGGACTTGAATGGCCCAAGTGTTTCTGCCTCTACTACCCGACCTGGCAAGCTGTTCCAGGCATTGACAACTCTCTGTGTAAAGAAAAACTTCCTAATATCTGTGCGGAATTTGCCTTTAACTGATTTCCACCTGTGGCCTCTTGTTCTGCTGACCCAAACCACTCAAACCACTTATCATGAATAAGGTGAGGTTAAAGGTGTTGTGTGTGTTTGTATTGTTGAGTTGTGCAGTATTTTGGCCCGTGCTGCGCTCACACGCGGAGACCGGACCATTGGCCCTGCTGACCCCGCCCCCCACCTCACCTCGACGACCTCCTCCGTACCTGCTTCACCTGTCGGGCGTGGTCGCTGGTCTTCCCGCTCGTCTGCTGCTCCAGCTCTTTCACCTGCTTCTGCAGCTGAGACACCTGTGCCCGGAGCTCTCCCACCTCCACCGAAGCCTTGCTCTGGGACGAACACTGGCTCAGCAGCTCCTCTGGGTTATGAAAAATACATATTTTATACATGATATAATATATTGATGGCATACAGTGGGGTCCAAAAGTCTGAGTCCACTACTAAGCTCTGTTTGTTTTCATTGTTCATCGAAAACTAACACAAAGTTTTTACTTACTGTGGTTATTTGTCATTCAAGAATCATAAAACATTGATACAAATTTAAAGAACATGTTTGTTTGAGAAAGGATGGTATGAAATTGAAATATCTACAAATATTTTGTTTACACACCATTGCCTTTCATTGCCTCAAAATGTTGTGACACCTTATTTTTCATTTAGGTTTTAATGCATGGACACTCCTGAAACACAGTGTGAGTTTGGATATTGACGTAATTAATATGGTCCTCTATGTGTTCTCGTTGCTACTGCAGGTGCTTTCATCTTGAAAAAGTTAACCTTTGCAAAAGTTTTTGCAGCCGTTTGTAATGACGTCAGCAGAGCTTGGTGAAGTAGTTTGAGGTCAAATTGTTCTCCTGAGTAAACATTGTGCGTTAGTTTTTGATGAATGATGAATGATGAAAACAAACAGACTGTATACATACAATATAAATAACAATGACAGAGAAACGTTGCTATTTTTTCTGGATGACTTGACAACAGGCCTTTGAATGCAGCTTAGAACTGGCTTTGTTGTTATCCGGTCCTACTTCTGGCTAATCAGTAAACTGGGGGTGCTCTGGGTCGCCCCCTGGAGGACACTTTGGTAAGTTGTTTCGCAATTCTGTAGCCTGTCGGCTCAGAACATTGTGTGCTGTGACAGGTGGCATCAATCACAAAAGCAGGAACAATCATGACCGGTCAGCAGCGGTCTGAAGAAAGAGGCCAGGTGAATTAATGGTGTGTGTGGGGAAAGAGGCGGAGAGTGGATTTTAAACCATTCGTATGTTCTGGCCTTACGGTTGCTTAAAGTGTACCTATCATGCCTAATTCAAATTTTGAGCAAGTTCAGGGTTCAATGAGTGAGTATTCACAGTTTTTTGAAAGAAAAATAAAAAAATCTCTCCTTTGCAATTTTTTGACTTTCAACAAGATTGCATTCACAGTAAGGGGGGTGAGGAAATTCCTGTGTATAAGCATACACCAGGGAAATAGTCATATCCCCACTTCCTGCACATAAAAGTAATAAGTAGGAGCAGCGGGGAGCCTTGTTTTTCATCTTCATTATCAAGATATAGATGAGAAATTGAGTGAGGAGTCTAACACATTCCTCAGCCTTCCTCCCTTTCCTACACCAGGGAAATACTTCCTGCCTGTAGACAACAACAGGAACAGCAGTGGGCACCCTAACCTCAGATCCTTTAGACCAATCAAAATGGCCGGCTCTTGTATTCTTTCCATCCTCTCCATACTTCCTAACTGCAGAAGGGTCCGGATGGTAACAGGAGTATGGGGGTCCTCCATTACAGTTTGTGAATATTCATGAGGAGGCGTGCCCAAGGACAGAATGCCCATTGCCACTATATTGTACTTTAGCCACGCCCCTTCATGACTATTCATAGCATGCAACAAACTGGACCGTATCGCCTTCACTGGAAAAGAGCTTTCAATGTTAAGAATATGGAGCTGAGTATCAAGTCGGTCTATAGCTATAAGCCTTAAGCTTAAACTGATCCAGGAACAGTGTGCCCAACCTCAGTGCTGAGCCCCTACCACAGGGGTAGAAGTGCCAGAGATGTTTCTGGTTTCTGCTCCATCCAAACCCCTACCTACACAATCGGATATGAAATATGAATTATGAGGCTTAATGAGCACAGGTGACCATGTTCTGGAGGTACTCAGCCTTTCTCCATTCAGACTCAGACTCAGACTCGTAATAATGGATCAAACTGCGTAGTCCAGCTCGGACAAGAACAAAAACGAGAGAAAAACTTCCCTGGCACTCCAGCACCAGGGTTTGCCTGCCCAAACCCTACCGTAATGTGGCGGGGGAAACTGATCCCGGGTCAGTGCTCGAGCGTACCTGACTTGTTCAGCAGCTCGTTCTCCTGCAGCAGGAGCCTCTCCTTGGCCACGGCCAGCTCCTCCTCGGCCTTCTTCTCCCCCAGCTCCGCCCCGGCGACTCTGCGGCGCCCCTCCTCCAGCTGGCCCTCCAGGTCCTAGCGCCACAGCCAGAGCCCCGCTTTACCCCAGCCTCTCGCACACCGACAAACACGCTGGGTATAAATAGCCCCCCTCACGGATGCCAGTAAATAACCCCCATCTCCTGAAAAGCCAATTAACTGTACATCTTCAAAGAGGCAACTAGAATCGTACAGCTCTGGAGAAAAGAAAGGAAGGAAGGGGAGGGGCCACACAACAACGGCGACGACAAGGGCGCGCTTCGGGTTGCACCCAGAGGCTCGCTGCGGAACAAGGAGGGGGTCGGGACGCGCTACGGGATCTCTCTGAAAGAAAGTTAGTTTCGGGTTTTCGGCAGCGGTTTGGATAACTGGGGGGGGAGGCTGTTTATTTTTAAAACCGCAAAAGACGAGGAAACGGAGAGAGAGAGAGAGGGGGAGGGAAGGAGGGAGAGAGAGAGAGAGAGAGAGAGCGCATGGGAGGTAGATGGAAGATATCCACCCACACACACCACTCGTTCGTCTTTGATTTCCAGCTTGCACTCTCTTTTTTCCTTTTTTAGACTCTCTCTCTCCCCTCTTCCAGCGGTGGTACTTAAGACTCGAGGTAAGTCTCATCAGTATGCAGAGCAGAAAACAGCGTTCTTCACAGATCAATGTTGGAGAGAGGACACTGCATCCTACAAGCGCAGTACCGCGGCTACCAATAACCCTCCCAGCTATTTACGGGGGGGAGACGTGACAAATCCCCACCATCTGCTCCAGCCCCACAGCTGTGTCTGGCACCTAACTGTCACTGTTATGACTGGACCCTGTCATCTTCGTCATTACGAGCAGCAGAAGTGGTGGAAGTAGCAATTACCCCCAAAACAGCACTTGTCTATTACACGAGCGGTTTCGAGATCCCCTCAACAGCAGCACGCGTATAGGACCAAACCACTAATCAATCACTTCTCCCAAATGAGAGTTCCTTAGTGTTTATTTATTGGTTTATTTATGTGTTATTATTATTTTTTTAATATTTTTTTTAACCATTACTGTATGTGTAGTTTTGTGTTGACTGTGTTTATTTCATATGCTCCTGCTGACGCCTCTGGGCCAGGTCATCATTGTAAATGAGAATTGGTTCTCAACTGATTTTACCTGGTTAAATAAAGGTCAAATTAAAAAGAAATAAAATAAATACGCAACAGATCAGGGCACGGGGCGAGAAGCGTGTGTGAACTATGTACAGGTAACTGCCAAAATAAAGGCAACACTTTACACATGCTAACTGGGGGGGAGGACAGACACTTGCAGTACTGCACCCATTTAAAGGATCCCTCATTTACTCAAGCATTGCCTTTATTTTGGCAGTTATCTGTATGTCACCCTGGATCATTTTTGTTCTCAGACTGTGTGCGGTTTTGACATTTTGATGCACTAAAAGGTGCTTGTTCACTGTTTTGTGGTGGGAGGGACACCGGTTTATGAAGACAATGGGACTGAATACGAAGCCACCGATGGGAGTCTAAAATGGCGAAACAACATTGTGCTATAAACCACCAGAGAGGCAAGGTTTTGTGGTCTCTCCTTTTAGTTTGAGGATTTATTTTTCTGCCTTTATCCCTGTTTTGTTTTAATGACTGAGTAGCTCTTTTCGAATCGCCTCATAGACTCTGCCCTTTTTTACTGCTTGTTTTGTGTCCCACTTTGTCTAAAATCAAATAAATTAGCTAAATAACGAACGCCCCCGGACCAAGTGACAGAACCGGAACCACAAAACTCCAGAATACTCCTTTAAACTGGACTCGCCTCCACACCCCTCCGTCCTTGTCTGTGTACCTGTATCCTCTCCAGTGCTTTGAGCGCCCAATCACAATCCACTGCCCCGCTAAAAATATCTACCCCCCCCACGCCACCCTCCACAGTGTCCTCTTTTCGGAAGATTAAAATACGTTAACCCTAATTACCCCCTTTCCATGTCGTAGCTTACATTGCAGGCATCTAGCTGACGCTCTCATTCAGAGCGACTTGCACAGTTCTACATTTCTTTATATACAATCCATTTATACGGCTGGGTATTTACTGACGCAGGTCAGCAAATATCAGGTTATTTATATCAGCAAATGTCAGGTTAAGTACCTTGCTCAAGGGTACAATGGCAGTGCCCCACCTGGGAACTGAACCTGCAGCCTTTGCATCCCCAGCCCAGTTCCCTAACCAGTGTACTGCACTGCTAGGGTGTTTTCTTGAGTGTCATAACACTAATAATAATAATAATAATTAGCTTTCAATAAATGTAAATAATAATATCTTCCCATAAATCTCGCCTCCGTACCTGGATCCTCTCCTGTGCTTTGAGGTGCTGCCTCTTGGACTCGCCCAGCCGCCGCGCGACGGTCTCCAGCTCGTCCTCCAGCTCCGCCAGCCGCTCCCGCTGCGAGGCCCGCTGCGCCTCCTCCTGCTCCTGCCGCCACTGCGCCAGGCCCCTCCGCAGCGCCTCCTGCTCCTGGCCGTGCGCCTCCTTCAGCTCGCTCACCGTGCGCTGGCAGCCCTCCTCCAGGCGCCGGTTCTCCTCCCGCAGCACCTCCAGCTGGGCGCGCAGCTCCAGTGTCCGGTCCTGGCAGGCCTCCTCCAGCCGGCCGCGCTCGTCCTCCTCGCTCCGGCTCAGCTCCTCGCGATCCCGCCGCGCCTCCTTGCGCGCCCTCTCCAGCTCGGCCTCGGCGCTCTCCTTCTCCCGCTCCAGCCGCTCCGTCAGACGGCCCAGCTGCTCCAGCCGGCTCTCGGCGTCCCTCCGGGCGTCCAGCGTCTCGTCGGCGATGGCGGCCACTCGCTCGGCGAGCTCCCTGTCCGCCCGGGCGGCCCGCTCCTCCGCCTGCCGCCGGTACGCCTCGAAATCCTCCCGGACGTCAGCGTTCAGCTGCAGCTGCTCCTCCAGGGAGCCCTCCAGAGCCTGCAGGCGCCTCCTCAGCTCCACTTCGCCTCCCATCTCCTCCTCCCCCTCCTCCTCTTCCTCCTCCTCGTCTTCGGCGCGACTCCTGCTGCGCTTGGCCTCCTCTGTCGCCCGGCGCAGCGCCTCCTGGTGGCCGTCATGCAGGGACTGGAGCGCAGCGTCCTGCTCCTCGCTTTTGGTGTTCAGGGAGTAGATCACCTGGGGACCACAGAACTGAGCTTTCAAAATTAAGTTTCAAACTTTCTTTTGTTTGTTTTGTGACTGATTCCTGTGCTGATCCAGATTCATGGCCCATTTTGTAAAGTGTAAAACTGCGGCTGACAATTACAGAGAGTAGCAATGCACCCTAATATACAAGTCTTGATATTAAACAAAGAAAAAACTGGGAATCTTAAGGGAATAGGAAAATCTTAAAATGAAAGTGATGCATCTCAATATAGGATAAAATATGAAAACCAAAAGGCATCAGTCATCGCCACTTGCATCTATGTAATTTCATATCGTTTATAATATATGTAATTTTACAGTATATTCAAGAATATATTTAGGAAAACTTGACATATTTTACACGTTTTACTTCCTATTGTGTATGCACACCCTTAATCTTGCAGCTCTTTGTTTACACTTTATGTATAGCGCCGTGACGGATCTGTAGAGCGTCTGCTTCTGAACAAATAAATAAATAATAATTCTACTGCTAATAATAACAATTACCAAATTTTTTGCAAGGTTAAATCGTGATTAATCATGTTCACAATTCATAACTCATGATTCATAACGGAGCTCACGGATGTGATGGAAACACGACCACTTCCTGTTTGTCAAAGTAAGACCAGCACTGCAGGGAACAAAACAGCGGCCCTGTCCAAGTTCCGTCTCTCGCGTCTCGGGTGACAGATCCCCGCGTGTCGTCTCATACTTTCACTGCCTCTCTAACATCTCTCTTATCCCGCGCTGTTCCCATTAGCCACGGCGCCCCTCAGTCTGTGATAGATTGCTGGAGCAACAGGGTCAAACAGCCTCTCTATGTCTCACTCCGAGTTAAGCGCCAGGAACACCAATGGGCTAATGCCCTCCTTCAGCTTCACAGATACACAAGCAGATACCACATGCAGCAGCACTGTCACAGATATTTTAGGTATATCCGCAACTAAAATATAAAATGTGTGCATGTAGTGTGTAGATGTATTGTACGTCAATACTGAAGACACTCAATGCTGTATGGTTATTACGTGAAAAGTCACCAAATAAATACAAACACGGCTGCGTTTGTACATGATCGCAATTTAATTTAAAATAGAGGGGGGCGACGGGTCTCGTCTGAAACAACAAAAACATTGACCGCGGATCGTTTACGAAGAGGGAGATGGAAAACGAGACACCGCCATTGGTGTATTTCCTTTCGTGCTTCGCTGCAACGGGTAACTGGTGTAACCCTCAAGGACATCGTGTGGCAGGCGGGCCGTCCAAAAACACATTCCGTGTCTATTTCTGAGGTGAAAACATTATGAAATTCTATTTAAAACAATACAACAATTCTATTTAAAACTATACAACTGTGAGTCTATTTGGGTACATCTCTACCAGCTCTGCGAGAAAAAGCATGTAGTTTGAGCAAAGGCTCGAAAGTACATTTATCGTGCTATCTGAGGGATCAGATTCAGATTTCTCTCAAAACGTTTTTTAAAAATGTATTTAATTGTTTTATCAGGTTTTCAATTTGACAAACAGATAAATACAAATAAATTAATGAAAGGAAACAAACAAACAAAAAATCTCAAAAGGGTTTTTAAAGCCTTTACTAACATGGGGCAACATCCACCTCAAAATTTTATCACTGTATCTGGTGTCACATTGAATTATATTAATGGAATTATATTTAGAACATTAGCACTTCCAGATCCCAGCTCTAGCTGTCCCAGAATTTTATGAGTGTGCTGCACGATGCTTAGCATATTTCAGTCTGTACCTCTAGTGATTGCTCTTCTTGGCAAGAGAGGATCAGAGAGAGAGAGAGAGCTTGTTCATAAAATAAAACTCCAGCCCTAAATCCGGGTCGTGACTAGATACTTGTGCATGCACATTTTGCAGATAAAGTGGGAAGTTTCAAAGATGATCTGGTAACAGTAACCCTAACCCTAAGTGTAAGACAGCTGGAACGAGGGTTGGACAATTTCCGTTACTATGGGGACTCAGTCAAACCTCGCGAGAGTTGGACAAAACAGGGAAAGATAGAGTCACTACCTAGCCACGACCGTAAATCCGTTCCGCCATGGCAACTATATATTGGAGGACCTTTGACCTTTGACCTATGACTCTACAATGATGTCATTACCATGCTGTTACCCTCATGGCATGGAGAGGAGCAGAGAGAGAGAGAGAGAGCTTGTTCATGAAATAAAACTCCCGCCCTGAATCCGTTCAGCCATGGCACCTATATATTGGAGGACCTTTGACCTTTGACCGATGACTCCGCGATCACGTCGCAGCCCGCGTGTGAGGATCTGAGAGCTCGTTTGCGTGCGTCCGCCGTAGCCGCTCACTGGACGCGGGCCAGACACCTCGGGGTGTCCTCCGTGCCTTTTTCCTTTCTGCTGCTGCCTGCAGGTTTCCCTTTCCTAATTAAATCCCTCCACACACTCGAGGGGAACATCGAGCTCTGTCAGGAGACTGTCTGCATGGAGGACGGCTTCTACTGGATATGTGTAACAAATCTGACTCTTCAGATTTAACAGCAGTCGCATAACTGAATTAAGCAGACGATAATGTCAGATAATGGGACAAATGGAAGGGAGTCGTAACTGGCTGTGTGCCGGGGACATCAAAACGCTGTCTCTGGTGACGATGTCATGTGTACTGTATGATAGATACATTTTTAAAAGGGGAGGTCCTTGCTGCAAATAAACAAATGACTTCTAAATAATTAAAATAAAAATAAATATGTACTGGGTGCAAATCCAAGAAGGTCAATAGTGAAGTAGAGAAACATTGTACTAGCTCTGTCGGAATTGAATTAAGAAAATAAAAAAGTAGAAAGCGAAGAAAAAAAAACCCTATTGTCTTGGCGTGCGTCCACTTTCTGTCCTTCACTGCTGATAAGATTGAACTCTGCATCATCATCTATAAAAAGTGAGCGCAGCAAATATAACATCAGCACGAAAGGTACCAAAAAATAAAAACTGCTGCCTTGTGTTGTTTTGCTTCTCCCCTTTGCTGTTCAGTAGCAGTGAGGAGGGCACGAATGTGTGGTACAACAGCTCCCCAAACCCACCGCCCCCCCCCACACACACACACACACACACACACACACGCACGTGAGGGTTCGAGTGATACTGCTGTAATAGTCTCTGTGAAGTCCCCCAGCAGCTGCTTTTTTTGATCTGTCCATATTATGACTTCATTTGATTCTTGGGAAAGTCAGACTTTTTGATCTTCCAATATGAAGTTATGCCCCTCCCCCTCCCCACAAGCCACACACAGTGACAAAGCTTTCATTTCAGAGGGGCGACAGTGGGGGGGTGAGGAAAGGACTAAAGAGGTCTCACAGAATTTATTACACATGCACCGGAAAAATGCATTATTTTTCTTGCCACTGTGGAATTTATACAGTGGTTTGCATATTCTGTGGATATAATTAAAGGCTCCATCTCGAATTTTAAATGAAACATGGTCATTTGATCAATAAATGATTGAAACACTCGTTCCGGCCCAGTACATTATACAGTAAATATGTACATATGGGTCAATGTGTGAAGGGCTGGATACTGCTGTCACTGCATGACTCATCTTACAACCAGCCCACGGAGGACAGATGGGCAACACTTGAGAGACACGCTCACAGACACTTCACTTCCGCTGTCTCCACGCAACAGAATGGATATTCGTCCAGGGTAGGAATTCGCCTTTAAACAACGTGTCGAATCCCAACATGGTGAAACGTTTAACATATAAAACCGCCCAGCTCTATTCCGTGCTTAAACGCACACTTAAGAAGTCCTGTCTTTGTCTAAGCCAGTTTGTTATTGCCAATTAATTTTTGGAACCCTCTTGGGTCCGTTCGCTAATTAAGCACGCCGTGAGAGTCAATATTGCTACCGGCGCAGAATCCGTGCAGCGTGGCGATCCATAAGCAACAACTTCACAGCCGGGGGACCTTGAAATTTATATTTCAATAATGTCCGACCGAATATCGATCAGTCTGAGTGCAAGCCCTGTCTCGGCTCACAAAGGGGCGTCAAGTAAAATATAGGTGCTGCGTCATATTATATACAAACGTACGTGGGGGGGGGGGGAAAGGTGCTAAAAAAATGTGAACGTTTGTGAACTGTACGGCATCTGGATGTTTGAACGCTTTCCACAGCATGCCGCGCAGTTGGCCTATGGCTGAAAGCACAATTCTCACAATAGCACACTCAAACAATCAATGTACTACAATGTCCACTATGTAGTCAAATAAAGCAGTTATACATCAATTTAAGGGTGCAATAGATAAAACTACATACACCGGGGCAATCACTAAATGAAATAAATATATATTGCACTCCATTGGCCAACACTACCTTCTGATATACAGCAACACCATAGGCTGTTTGTCTTGCTATGACAGTCCAATGAACAATCTGTACAGACCAAGGCACTCTAGACCACAAGCAAAATAAGTAGAGTTCAGAACATTACATTAGATTCAGGCTATTGTTTGGCTCTGCTGCCAATTCTGTAAAGTCTTATTTGAGAACAAATTGGGCTGAGCAGCAGAGGAACATTTAAGATCTGGAAGGATGATTTGCGCTTGATTTAATAGCGCACACGTTATTTCCCAAAGGACTCACCGAAGAACATTGATCCTGATGTTTAATCTATATCGCTATATCCTTCGGATTCATACCAATCTCCGGCAGTCAGTGATATTCTCAGCCAAGACAGAAGCTGTTGCTAAATAGAATAAACAACACCCGATTCCGTCTTTATTATTTCCATTCGCAAATAATACCCCGAAGTATACTTCTCTATTCATTTATTCACACGCCAAGCCAAATTTGCCCACACAACAATGGAAAATGGAAAAGCTGCCTGTAATGAAACAAGCAAAGGGAGGCAATTTAAAGCATTAATCCTTGAATACATTAAGTCTGAGGAAAAAGGGTCTCAATGCCTTCTCAGAGGACATCTCCTAACAGAACTCTCCCCGTTATGGAAACGCATTGCATCTGCCCAGACTACAGCTAGTGTCTCTCTCTCTCTCTCTCTCTCTCTCTCTCTCTCTCTCTCTCTCTCTCTCTCTCTCTCTCTCTCTCTCTCTCTCTCTCTCTCTCTCTCTCTCTCTCTCTCTCTCTCTCTCTCAATCATTTTTTAATTTAGCAATATCTGAACATTCTGCCAAATGTACACCTTATCGTTCTTACTGAGCTGCGGGGTCAACATTTATCATTCAATTCATTACCTGTAGCTCAGGAGGGGCACCAATGGGTGCTTTACGAATCTGCTACTTGTGACGGGACATGACTGATAGGATGAGGATGACATGGGGCTTGGAATTACGACACATCTTGTGACTATCACAAGTCTGAATTTGTGGAGCTAAAATTATGCAAGATTAAAAAATGTTTTCCCCCTTTATGGTTTTGGAGCATTTTACCAAGAAATCAATATCTCAAGAACAATTTTCATTCCCTGACCTCACAGAGGAAACACTTGGGCTTGGGTACACATGAACATAGGTACACATGAACACGCAATAAATCAGTTCACATGGGATAGGTCCCAATGGGTGAACATGGCCTATTTTACAATGTAATGTGAAACAATGTCATTGTCAATAATGCCTACCCATATCCATACAAATTTAAAAAGAAATGCCATCATATTCAATTTACAATCTGCAATTTTGTCATTTAGCAGACGCTTTTATCCAAAGCCACTGACAAGAGCAAAGCATTTACATAGCTGGAGATATCGCTAGGGCTGTGCAACAGTAAGTTACAGTAAGTTAGTCGTTCCTTTACATGACAGCACGAGGTGGTCAAAATAATTATAACGTGTGGAGGTGTTGAAATCACACACCAGTATGTACACCAGTATGATATTTTGATATATTTCAAGTTTTATTCAAATAATTATTCAGATGGTGAAAGCTGGATTAGTGCAGCGCTGGACGTAGGTGTGAATAGCAGATGGCTCTTCAAGGGCTTGCTTTATAAAATGCTTGGCAGTTGGCACATGCACAGTACATTACCTGGGTCTCATTTTCATTAAAGAGCAGAGCCCCGGGTCCTATTTGGCATCCTAAAAACACACAGGTTCGGCCTTGCTTAACCGAACAGGTGACGACTTTGTTGATGTCCTTTGTCTCTGAATGACGTTATCTTTTCCTGGCCTTGAACCACATAAATAGTGACAGTCAGGAAGCCCCCTCCCAATCCCCCCACTGCATCATTCCTCTCCAGCACAGCTGCGCCAGGACAATCCCATCCCGCTGTAACACTCATTTATTTTGTACATATATTTTGTTTTTAAAGAGGCCGTTCTTAGAAGCATGTGGCGTGCGGCGCGGTGCAGCACAGCCAGGGGACGGAACCTCCTCCTGTGTTGGCGTAGTAACGCCGGAACAGGCGTTTTAAAAAAGAAACTGCTGCTGTCAGGGGTCCGGAACAGCTGGCAGGGGTCTTCTTTCTCTCTCGCTAGTAAACATAGTCCCGCTGGTTATCTTTAGCCCATATATCACCGGCGTACTCTCGTTGGCTGATTATATTTCTGCACTTGACCTGCCTTGTTCTGAGGGGCAACATTTGGCGCTCTCTACATGAACCCCAGATCCGACTCAGATGATGTAAAGGACAGGAACCAGCCAGGGAGAGCGCAGTCTATAATATTGTGCATGGTTTTAAGTGTTTTCTGGATTTGGTTTTGTGTGGCTACTGACGCACACGGTAACACCTCTCAGGCATGACAATAACCGTTTCGCTGAAGGGTCTTGCAAAAAGGTGGCGTGTTATTGTATGAAAAGCCAGAGCTTCGATTTGCTGCCACAAATTTGATTAAAAAAATAACAAACCAAGAGGAAGATTGGTGGTGATCTGCACATTCGTATTGATTGTGCTCCAAGATCTTTGTTCTCCACACTCCTGAACATAACACACTGTGGAGGCTGGAGGCCAACAGCACATAACAAGCATCACTGTAGAGTTAGGAGTTAGACTTGAAGGTATATATACATCAGCTTTCAGCCATCAGTCATATCATATATATATATATATATATATACTGTATATATATAGCTATATACGACACCAGAAGGCTGTTATCTTGAACATCCGTATTCTGTCCATATATAAAAGCTATCCATTGTATCCACTACTGACACAAGCAATTTAGATTCATTCAGTAAATATTTACATTCAACACTGTGGTATCAAACTTCACCACAACGGTACAGTCAGCATCATCTGCACTGTCAGTGGGAAGCCTGTAGTCCACTGTTGACTCATCAACAATCAATCTTCCCTTAAGATCCTTGTGCGAGACCCACGAGCCTCAGATTACAGCTAAGCTCTGCCCTGCCGAGGTAATGGCTTGTCTGTAGGCAGGGGGAAATCACTCCTCCTCGACGCAAACATACAGCGTGTTCAATTAGACTACCCAATACTCCCACAGAGGTGGAGACAGAGAAGCGGGGTAGAGTGTTATGACAAAAACTGCCAAAACCCATTATCGCGTTCTAATGACCGCCTTGGTGATGGGGGGCTGCTCTGCGCACCCCCTCTGCCTTATCACCGTGCTGAAACCACTTTGGGCAACGCCGGCATCAGAGCAGGCACCCGAGGGCCCGGTAATCTGGCTGGGCTGAAAGAAATCCCCGTTTTTCACATAGAGCTCTCCCTGCCAGTGCTGTGCAACGGTGGCTGATCTTTCTGCTGATATATAACGCGCTCTGTAATTTAGTCTCAGCAACGAGGGGAGAGGCATTCTGGTACGGCAGCACCAAAGGACATCAAAGCACTCTCCTGTAATTAAGGCACGTCTCCATGGTTACACTTGTGTTTTTTGGTTTTTTTAGGATTCTATGCTCATCTGGGCTGAGGAATTTGCAGAACTATCGTCAAAAACCAGGTGTAAAAAACAGCCGTGTGTGGTCGTGAAGCAAATGTAACCCTTTAGGTTTGTGAACGAGTCAATAATGTCTTACATTTACATTACATTTTAGGCATTTAGCAGACGCTCTTATCCAGAGCGACTTACAATTTACATTTCTTTACAATCCATTTATACAGCTGGATATTAACTGAAGCAATTCAGGTTAAGTACCTTTTGCTCAAGGGTACAACGGCAGATGTGTCCCACCTGGGGATTGAACCTGCAACCTTAACGTTACAAGCCCAGCTCCCTAACCATTACACTACACTGCCTGCCTACATAAAAAAACAAGAATGCCAGTCCATTCCCAGCACCAAAACATAGGTTGATTTGCTTGTTCAGTGTTCAGTTCTGAAGGAACGAATGTACTTAGAAAGCCAAGTTTGGGCTAACAGCCAAGATACCAATAGGAAGTGTCCTATCCCACACTTCCAGCAAAAGAATGTGTCAAAATGTTTCTGTGCAAAGCAATTAAGTATCGTCAGGCATCCACAAAAATAGTAGAAATGCTAGAAATGCTTTCAACATTCCTGTGTAATAGGACCCTTCCAGTAAGGGCCATGGCTATTGGTACTGGTGGGAGAATGAGGCATGGCACCAAACTTGGGTGAAGCTACAATTATCCGTCAATCACTGACTTGTTTGAACCAATCAAAAGGTTTTGCTCTTCGCAACAAAACACAATGATTGGCTCAAATCTGTGACTTGGTAGCCCCACCCAATTCAATGTCAATGTCACCCCCCACCCCATTTGCCTATTTATGATCAATGGCCATATGTTCAATTAAAAGTTAGCCCCTGCAGGCGAGAAAACGTTCAGATGCTTCCTAAAATGCATAACGGTCTGAGACCTGGAACAATTAACACTTTTCATCATGGGGTCTACTATCCAGACTTGTTTTAAATCGTGTAAATAAATTATCCCAAGGGGCTATATGAACTACCCCTTCTGGAAAAATCCCATACATTTCACATGCAAAAAACACATGTACATATGTGATCGTATGTGAATACCCGTGAATTACATGTGACAACGTGTGATCACATGACATACACACGTGACGTATACACATGTTTGGTATACAGGCGAATCACATGAGAAAGGTCCAAGAGATACATAGCCTAGATTTCCCCACCCCGCAAAGGGGCAGCTGTGAATTGTAACCTATTCAAATTTCCGAATTACACAAATCATTTCAACTCAAATTTCAAGATATCCAAGCTACGTAACCGTGCGTATCCTAATTTCAGTCACAGGGGAACATATTCAATGCGCTGTCCAGTTTTGTCTCACATTACCAACCAGACAGAAACATACCTTTCTCCCTTGCTACATAGGCAATAAGTTTGAAAAAAGCTGAGTGATCCCATATTGAAGGGACATGATACAGTAGTAGGATTTCTGTTAAGGCGAACAAGGTAAAAATGACAGACGTAATGGCCTTTGTCACAACCACAGACACCCAGGGAATACACCTGACGGCATGGTCTACAGAACCAGCTGCTTCTGTACTTGTATGAGAAGGTTAGTTGGGGTTGATGCACTTCAGGGAAAACGTGATAGCTGCAGAATAGTCAGCAGCCATTTCTAATTAACGGTATGCATTAGAGCGGCTGTGCTGCTGCACTCAAAGGTTCAACGTGCACGTCCAAATATGAATTTTAAAGTTGCGAATGCAAATAGAAATTCCCCTCTTACGTGTTAAACTTGAATGAACTATATTGGCAGTGTGTGCCATCTTGCCGCTACCTTTACATAGGCTGGCAGAAAAAAAGATATGAGTGTGTATCGAAAATAAATAACATCGATGGTCACAAAACCAAAGCAACGGGGCAATAAAGCGTAATTTTAAAGTTGTAACTTGTAAAATATTTATGTTCAATAAATGTGTTGGGTCAGCATGATTGCAACAAACACATCCGTAGTGCATTTATACCTGTTAGACCGATTCAGCACATACAAGACATTGGAACTTCAAGAATAACGGTAGCAGCTAGAGGAGGATAGGACTGGATACATTACGCTCATTTTTTTGTAAACATTGGCTGTTTTCCTCTTGGCAGTAAAACTTATTAGGCTGCCAACCCTGAAAACAAACGTTGCATCACATATACTGTGTCTTCAAGCCCACGTTTGCAGCGTGAAGAGCAATACAATTGATAACGCCTAACGATGATCTGGGTCCATGTTTTCCGGTGGTCAGCTAATTCGTATGATTAAAAACACGCGAGGCTTCTGTGCCACGTAAATATGTTATAGCATTTGTATGCATCTGATGACTGCAATTGCCATGGCGAATAACCACTTCGCGCGCAACTGCGGTGCGTGACAGGTCTACGTTATCCTTACCTTCGTAAGCTGTGCAATTTTCTTGCACATTTTCGTGTGCATTTGGTAGTCATACAGCTCCTGTTCTATGTTCGGGAAGTCTGCTGCAGTCCCGTTGCAAGCTCCAGTGGGCTGCGTTGCTTTACCGGAGGTTGAAGCCATACCCTTAAGCAAGTTTCTTATCGAAATCTGACCAAAAAAATACCCCAATTCAGGGTGCGCCACGATTCAAGAATTTCTCCAAGGCTGTTGAAAATGTAACTTCCGTCCTTCATCGAATAAATACACAAATGCACGCTGCAGTGCGAAATGCGAACGACATAATTCAGATCTGATCATTTCTGTCGCACGATCGCCTTAAGTTGCCCATCGGCATTACAGAAGACGACGAACTGTAGCCTATACGTTCCATGGGCGACGCAGAAGCGAGTCGGCGGCTGTCAACTTTTTTTTTCTTCTTCTTTACCCACGAGCGTTCATTGATGAAGGCATGTGCTCGGAACACCTGTCTTTCGGCAAGGGCGGAGAGAGCATGATTACAGTGTAACATTACCGGTGACAGCTCGCACTGCACCATTGCTCCCCCTACATAGTGTTGCAGAAGACACTATTGCACTCTCGTGTCGAAAACTATTCGTAACAGGAAAGATAACTTTTATAGTATTTTATTATAATCGACACGTAGCCTAATACATTTTATTGTTAAAATACATAATAAACCCAAATTAATTATGTATTTTACACACACACACGCACACACACACACATTGTACACACACACACACACACACACACACACACACACACATACATATACTAATTGTGGTATGTTTATGGTATGTTTACACATGAGGTCGAGCATGCTGTGTTATAAAAACCTCCTATCAACTTGAACACGAGAAATACAATTTATAGGCTAATAGATTTGCTTAATGGTGGATTACAACAATTAGGGGCTAAAATGATTTATGAGGGGCAATAATTGATTCCACCACTGTAAATCCCCTTAGAGATAGATTTGTGATAGAACTGTAACCTACCCTGGGTTGAAGCAGAGTTGACCTCAACAGCTCAAGGCAACAGTGAGCTCTATAGGGTTCAACGTCAGTGTGACTCTAAACTCACTGCTACTGGGTGAAAGAAGAGATATGCTAGGCTATATGCAAGACAGTATTACGACAGGACTTTAGCGACAAAGTGTGACTTCCAAAAATGCGTCCCGTAATCTACTCTCACACACCACTGAAAGACATGCCGTTCTTTATTTTTGTGTAAATACAAAGTGGTGAGCTCTGAAATGCCTATTCTGACACACAGTGGCAACTTATTTTCTTGGTGAAAGCAATTCACAATATATTAACAATATAATATTATAAAACAATTAGGCCTACGTATGATATAAAAAGGGAAAATACGAATTGGTAGCCTATATGAACAAGAAATAGTGATACTGTAGGCTTGCACAAGCGGAATAAAATAACGGAATATCGGAAACAAAATGTGTTTGTTTGGTTTGTGCAATGCATCTACAATTCCCAGGTAATTTAAATGTAGCCTATTTAATATGATTGATCGTCATTATGACTTGTTATTCATGATCCAAAAAAGGACGAGTCAAATATTATTTACAATTCAAATCAACAAGGTGGACTTTCTGCAGCTTACATTGAAAGTTTTGTAACTGAAATTATTGATCTGAACGTTTCATCACCGGGCCTACAAGCAGAATTACGATAGGAATCAGACTGTTTGATGTCTGTATAGCAACACCAACAACCACCGCACATGGCGTCGTCTCCGTCGTGATAAACAATCTCTGCGAGAGAAAAAGAAACCCAGCCCCAATTCTCGCGAGATTAACATTTTGAATCTGGCGGTTGTTTGTCATTGCCAGCGCCCAAGAAGTACCAAACTAACGACACATTTGTTTTGGAAGAACAGTAATCGGTAAGGATGTTGTTTTATTCAGTTTCAAATGTTTTATTTGAATATGGATCACAGGCTGTATGCTCTATCTATTAGTTAAACGTGGCTCATTCGATATTCCTTTTTATTTATTTACTTGAAGTACTCGTATTCCTTGATTGCTGTCCGTTCCAAATAACGTCAGCTAAAAGTTTACCAATAAAGATGTTACACTTACGTAACTTACCAGCCACACCGATTGGTTTCTTAGTAACGTTAGCTAACCAGCTAGGAAAAATTGTTCGCTATATAACGTAGTCGTTGGTGCTAATTAACTCGCTGACCAACACTATTTAATGGCTAGCTAACTAACGCCACGTAGGTAAGTTAGCTAGGTAAATGTCTAAAGTCGAACCAGTTAGCTAGCGTATGTTTAAACTAAGTCTTAAATTACCCATCTTGGATAGTTCATTTGGAAACGGTTCGGCGAGGTGAAGTTATGGTTTGTACTGGTTCGCTCGCAAGCAAGCTAACAAGTGGTGTGAACTGGTTAGCTAACTTAACCATAAGATAAGCCGGTGAAAACTAGCTACTTAGCTACCACCTGACACATTATTGTAACATGGCTAACGTGAGCCACCACTTCACTGGCACCAGCGAACTTTGATGGCTGGTGAACACATTTTGGTCAGCTAACATTCGCTAGCAACTCTGTGGCCAGCTGCACCCGTTAGCTCGAGGGTGTGGCAGACTCGTGCAGGCGTTGCGTGGAGACGCAGAGGGCAGACTCGTGCAGACGTTGCGTGGAGACGCAGAGGTCAGACTCGTGCGGGCGTTGCGTGGAGACGCAGAGGATAGACTCGTGCGGGCGTTGCGTGGAGACGCAGAGGATAGACTCGTGCGGGCGTTGCATGGAGACGCAGAGGACTAGGTGGCTAGAATGCGCAATGCCGTCTTGGGTCTTCAGTCATAAGGCACACAAGTTACACACTATTTTATTTTGCCGCTCCACTTTCTGATGAACATATGATGAAAAGAGTGTTTCACTCGATCGACCTCAACTCGAAGTGGCACCCCCAAAATGCAATAACAAAATTCTAGGAAGTAGGTTCGACACTCGCTTGAAAAATACGAATTCGTTAAATACACGACCTTGTTAAAAGCTTCAGTGTGTACGTTGACGTTTCTGCCTTACCGACCTTCCTCAGAATGCAGCGACAAATGGCTTTATAAAGTACAGTGCTTAAGTTAAATATGCTTAAGTTATGAAGACAGTGGTAATTAGGCTTAATTGCTTACATTTATGCACATAGTATGTATTTTTTACATATAAATACACATTTTAAGTACACAAACAGAAAACCGTTAAGTTCAAGAAAGGTTTTTAAATGTATTTGGCGATTGTAAGCTCGTAATTGTAAATGTTTGGTTGAAAATAACTAGGGCAACTAGCTAGATAATTGTTATTTTAACTAGCTAACATTAGTGTTTTGAAATTGTATACCTTTTGCCGTTTATGTTAGCTAAGTGGTTTTTGATCTGTTTAACACCATTTATTCGCAGTGTGTGACGATGACGACCGACAACCAACTGGGGATCAAGGAGGCATTTGAGAGAGCCCAGAGGGGTCACAACAATAAAGCCAAGATCGTGGCTGCTCTGAAAAGCACATACAACAAGGTGATCAACCTTCCACAGAACTAGAACTAAAAAAATTCCAATGAGCATCAGAAAAACAGGGGCACTCTGCAACTACTGGTAACTGCCAAAAGAAAGACTTGAGTAAATGAAGGGTTCTGGCGGCTCTGTTATGGTGTGGGGTGCATTTTCCTGCCATGGTTTAGGTCCACTCAACCCCTTAGAGGACAAGTTGAACTTGAATAAATGCAAAGTCATTCTGAGTGATCACCATCATCCTATGGTGAAGCATTTGTATCCTGAGGGGAGTGGTCTCTTCCAGGATGACAATGCCCCCATCCACAGGTCACGAATGATCACTGCATGGTTTGATGAGCATGAAAATGATGTAAACCATATGCCATGACTGTCAGTCACCAGATCTCAACCAAATGATGCAATTTCTTATAGAATAATGGTGATGCATCCCTCCAATAGAGTAACAGACACTTGCATAGAATATGCCACAGTGCATTGAAGCTGTTCTGGCAACTTGTGGTGGCCCAATGCCCTAGTAAGACACTTTGTTTCATTTATTTTGGCAGTTACCTGTAGGTAATCGGTACAGAGCACTGTTTTGGTTTATTAAGCATTTAGCAGTTTTTCTCATCTTGAACACAGTTCTGGAAAGATTGTGACCAATCTGTAGACTGGTCATAGATTTAGCATTTTCAGATATTTTTTTTCCTGTACCTGTAAATTTGATGCCTTTAGTTGATGCCTTTGACTTGTCACATTTGGGCACCAGGTTATACGTGTATGGGCTGTGTCAGGGCAGCTGGTCACGTTAATACATGAAGGGCTTTTCTTTGTTGCATAGGTCTGTAATATTTATTTGAATAAAGAGTTCACCTTTCAGTGTGAGTGCCCATTCCTGCACACGCCCTGACAATGAGCAAAGTCTCTCCCCCTTTATTTCCAGCTGGAAGACAAATCCACCTTCCATGAAGAGTTTGTGTATTATTTGAAGTACGCCATGATTGTGTACAAGAGGGAGCTCGTGGTGGAGAACGTGATTGAGTTTGTCTCGAAGTTCGCCACGAGTTTTGACATTCCTGTCAGCAGCGATGAGGCCACCGAGGAAGAGGAGGAGGAGGACGAGGAAGGAGAGAACCCCTTCCTCAATTATTTGTTCAATTTCCTGCTGGAGGTATCCAATCTAGTTGAATTTAAGTTGAATTTTGTATTGTCATAATGATAACTTGTGATAAAATGATAAATAAATAAAAAAATGAAAGGGGGAAAAAGCTTGAGCGAGATTCTGGGTTTGGTGTTGGCAGTAGCTTAAAGGATTTGCTTGTTTAAAAAAATATATTTTTTTATTCCACTGATCGGGGCTTGCTGTCATCCCTGTCTGTCCCTTTCCAGTCCCACAACGCCAACAGCCACGCCGTGCGCTTCCGAGCCTGCCAGCTCATCAACAAGGTCCTCGGGGGCATGGCGGAGAACGCCCAGATCGACGACGACCTCTTCGACCGGATCCACGAGACCATGCTGACCCGCGTGACGGACAAGTTCCCCAACGTGCGCATCCAGGCCGCCCTCGCCATGGCGCGGCTGCAGGAGCCGCAGAACCTCGACTGCCCCACCATCAAAGGTGCGCGGTCGCGATGTCACGGCGAAAGCCCTTCTAACCGAAACGTTTGTGTCGTGTTGCGTCGCGACTGCAAGGTTGCGTTTGTGATTCGCTTTACGCAAAACCATAGGCGACGGAGGTAAAATGGTAGCCGTTACTGAGTGATGATAACCTGAGCTTCTGTACTGTAGTTATTTTTAAAACGGCAAAGGCTCTCTACTCAAACACTTTTGATTAATTAACTAGTGGCCTATGTTAGCTGTGCGCCTACAGAAGTCCTGTTTGGTTGGTTTGAGGGATAAATGCACATCTGGATGCCTAAATGTTAAACGATGCATCGTAGGAAATTGAGTGGCGGGTGTCCTTGAGTATTCTGTCCGGAACGCCTGTCACATTTTAGGGTGCTCACTCTGGGCAGATTCACCGATCTGTACGTCACGTGGATGGGCCGGTGTGGACACGGCGAATTGGACTAGCCGTCCAGATTTATGGGTCGGTGCATTTGGACGGGAGCTTCGCAGCATGATGTGGAGCACGAGCTGCTGTCTCACTTTCGATCGCTCCGTTGCCTGTCCCCCGGCCTCCCCACGTGTGATGTCACACAAGCTGATTGTTTCATTAGGGGGGGAAAGGAAGTGGGTTGAAACGCTGCCCGTTTCTTAACTGCAAATGGATGTTAATTAATTGGCTTTACGGAGCGATGTGATCTTTCCGGATTATTCTTGATTAATTAGGAAATAGTGATTTTTCGGAGCCTGCACGTCTCTGGGGCCACTGGTATTTGGCTTAATTGCCGAACATTCTCTCCTGTTTATCAGCTGTTACGAGTGCAAAACATGCATCCAAGTGTGTGCTTATGACATACTCAAGTCCACTGACTGGTGGAGACATTTTGGGGTCTAAAAAAAGCATTTCCTGTTCAATAAGGGAGAAGGAACAGGCAGGCAGTGTGGTATAATGGTTAGGGAGCTGGGCTTGTAACATTAAGGTTGCAGGTTCAATCCCCAGGTGGGACACATCTGCCGTTGTACCCTTGAGCAAAGGTACTTAACCTGAATTGCTTCAGTTAATATCCAGCTGTATAAATGGATTGTAAAGAAATGTAAACTGTAAGTCACTCTGGGTAAGAGCGTCTGCTAAATGCCTGTAATGTAATGAGAAAAAAATAAAAACCACATCCCTGTTTAAGCCATCTGTTCTACAGTGACGTTCTGGATGAGGTTTTAAGTGGCACCCCCCTCCTGTCTGCATTCTCGTTTGAAAAGCCTACATCCTGATCCTGGAGAACGACTCCAACCCAGAGGTCCGCCGGGCCGTGCTGTCCTGCATCGCTCCCTGCGCTCAGACCCTCCCCAAAATCCTGAAACGCACCCGGGACGTGAAGGAGAACGTGCGGAAGCTGGCGTACCAGGTAGCCCCCCCCCGGGATCCTTTACAGCAGGGGTCTCAAACTCAGTGCCACGGAGGGCCATGTGTATGCTGGTTTTTACTGCAGCCTCCGCTTTTGATTAGATCATTAGTTCCATTATTTGCTAAATTATCATGTTGGTTTCACTTCTTCAGTGAAATTTAATATTTTTGTTATCTAAACAATAATTGAAATATATTCTGTGCTTTAACTTCAAGAATGCACAGAAGTGCATGCATATGGCTAAATGAGTAGTTGAGCCAGCAGTAATTGGTTGGAATGAAAACCTGCATACACACGGCCCTTTGTGGCACTGAGTTTGAGACCACTGCTCTACAGCAGTGTTTCTCAATCCATTCCTACAGGGCACACTGCGCTGCCGTGTTTTAATTCCAACCGCCACTTAATCACGCTCAAGTGATGATCATTAACAGACGACCGATGCAGATGATGGGTTGGGAACGGAGGCTGGAATTAAAATGTCCTGGGCAGTGTGCCCTGTAGGAGTGGATTGAGAAGCACTGACCTACAGCAGAGTGGTGTCCAACCTCTGTCCTGGAGACCCACTGCGCATGCTGGTTTTCCTTCCAACCGTAATTGCGACCTCAGAATTGTAACTAGCTGTTAATTGTTCTTAATTAGACACTTTTAATGTCTATTAAAGGATGATTTACTCTCTTACGGCCATATGCCAGAAATAGCTATGCAATTTTCTGTAATGTGCTATATGACACATTGATTCCTTTAGAAAGAGGTTACCTCTTTTAATTGATTCAATTAGACTGGCAGGTGAAATCAGTGGGGGCCTAATTGTTGAAAGTGTGGACATCTGGTCGCTGGAAACGAAACCGTTTGTGGAAAATGAAGAGTTCAAAGACGGAGCAAATGGCAACAAGCCAAACCTGCATTGTGTTAAAATAAGTTTAAGGGAAAAAAGGATGCCAGAACTTGGGTCCGTTTTCAACAAACTCAGTTGATCAAGATACTGGCTTTAACAAAAAGAAGCACACACAGGTTGGGAAACGCTGTCCTGCAGGCCTTGTTCAGCAGCATAGTTTACGCTCTGTTCGCTTGAGTAAAACATCTCTCTTCTGCCCTTTTGTTCCCAGGTTCTTGCTGAGAAGGTGCATATCAAAGCGTTGTCTATTGCGCAGAGAGTGAGCCTGCTGCAGCAAGGGCTGAACGATGCCTCAGGTAAAGTGCGCCTGGACTGCTTGTTGAGATATGAAACTATCAAACTGCTTCTTTTTATTCCATTCAGAAGGCTTTGATCTGGCCTCCTGCATAGTCTAGTGGTTTCAACGTCCAACGCTGGCCACGGCGACCGGGATTAGATTCGCGCCAGAGTCGGCTCTGGCTGGGAATGCCACCGGGGGTGGCAATTGGCTGCCTGCCCCAGGGAGGGGGGAAGGAAGCCGACAGGACGTTCACTGCGCACAGGACGGTCATCGGCTTGGCGAGTGCCGTTTTGGAGGAGACGATACTTCGCCTTCGTCGCCGCCGGTCACAGGGCTACGGCAGTGAACTATGAGGGAGGGATTAACCGGAAAATAGGGTGTAATTGGCTACCAAATTGGGAGAAAAATGGGATTTAAAATCGATTGAAAAGAACTGCTGAGCCACATCGCCATCTCCATTTGATCTGACCTGCTGGTAGATGGCGCTCCTGTCCTCTCGCATACCGTGAAATTTTAACAAAGTGAAAGGCTGGGGCATCCTGCCACCGATGCTTTTTCATTGTGTTTGTCGGGGGGTTCTGAGCTTTGACCAGCCGCATGGCATTTCTGTATTTGTATAATGCAGAGAGAACCAAGACAGGAACGGTACAGAAGATCACATTAGACAAAACGTGGGCCAGAAGAGAAAAATAACGCAAATATTTTTTAATGTCTTGCCTCACTTAATCATCAGAGTGTGGGCATCTGTGTGCCTGTTTTGCAATGATTTCTTTAGGAGCCTTTTTTCCCCCTAAAGCAGGGATGTCCAATCTTATCCGAGAAGGGCTGAGTGTATGCAGGTTTTTGTTGTAACCAATGCATTACACCAGGTGATTTCACTAATTATTCTTCAGACCATGATTGGGAATTAGTTGAAATCACCTGGTGTTAATGCATTGGTTACAACAGAAACCTGCACACACACTGGCCCTTCTCGAATGAGTTTGACACCCCTGCCCTAAAGCATCGCATCGCGCGAGGGGAATCCCCGTAGTTTCCTTTTGCGCCGGTGTAATTGAAATGGTGGTGTGAAATTGAAAGGGTGAAAGGGTGATTGAAGGCGTGGTCCCCAGGCTCTGTGAAGGAGGTGGTGCGGGCGAAGCTGCTGCCCGCCTGGCTGAAGCTGCTCCAGGGCGACGTGCTGGAGCTGCTCCACAGGCTGGACGTGGAGAACTGCCCCGAGGCGGCCGTCTCCGCCCTCCACAGCATCTTCAGCCTGTCCTCCGCCGAGGAGCTGCTGCAGGACCGCCTTCAGCTGGACAGCAGGTGAGCTCGCCGCTCAGGAGACCACGCCCCGGCTTCTTCCCGCCCCCTCGACGGTAACGGGAAGCGTGTCTGCTTCTCTGTTCAACTTGCGCCGCTACTCCGGCAACCTCAAACGGAGTGTTGTTCTTAATCTCTCTACTGCGTTTTTTATGCCTGAGGTTATATTTGGCCTAATTCACTCACATGGAAAAGTAATAAGCTCTGTAGTTGGCTTGCTGTGATGTTATATGTTCACTGCGGTGGCATCGTACAAAGTTCCTAAAAGGAAAGCTATAGTCCACAGTTTCCCCCCCCCCCCCGACGTCATCCTAGCAGATTATCAAAGCTTGAAGGCACACAGATGGCTTAAGAATGGCCACTATTCATTTTTAGTGAACACTGGACATTTTACACCGCCATGCTGTCTGTGAGTGTGTTCAGCTAGGTAACAAAAATAAATGTTAAACTAGCCTCGACCCCAATGTGTAACCCCCATCTGGGTGATGCATTGCAGCCATTTTGTGCCAGACCACTCGCCACACATCAGCTGAGCTGGAGAGGGAGGGATTTATTTGTCAAATTAAACTGAAGGGTAACTGGATAGCCAGGGAGGGAATATTGCAACAGCAGTGGGGAGTCACATGTTCTTGTGCCCTGGGATCTTTTATGACCACAGCCAGGTTTTTTTTTTTTTTTTTTTTTTTTTTTTTTTACATTAGCAGTGGTTAGAGTAACATCTTTTCCAAAAGACCGAATGCTGACGCAGTCCAAGCACACACACACCAAGTGCAACAGTGACACACAGAGCACTTTGTGGCAATGGCAGCAAGCCTGCCGTGTCACATGTTTAGTGATGCTGGGGAGAGGACTGACTGGCCAAGACTGGCCAAGACTGCCAGTCAAAAGTTTTACTGTGTTTTATACGCGCGCAATAGACAAATTATGACGAGCAAAAAAATAAATAAAATAAAAAAAAAAGGGGGTTTAAGGTCAAACGGCATCTTATAACAGTCAGCAATGAGCTGTGCCTCATTCTGTTTTTGGCGTCTGAGCGTTTGTCTGGCCTGTGTGTTTGTGCGGCAGCAGGAAGCTGATCCCGGCGGAAGCCCTCACCTGTGAGAAGGCGCTGTACTGGAGAGCGCTGTGCCAGTTCGTCAGGGCCAAGGGAGACGATGCGGAGGAGATCCTGGACCAGCTGGTGCCCGAGGCGGCCATATTCGCAGAATACCTTTACGGGTAAACGCCACACGCCCGCGCAGTCCCGGAGACAACCCGGAGGGGCCCGTCCAAGGCTCCTCTGAGGGACTGACCTGCGGCTCAACGCTCGGGCTCGTCTTCTGTTCCAGGTACCTGAAGAGTATCCCCGTTCTGACAGAGGAGCAGAGTGCGGACTTCACCCGGGTGGAGCTGACCATGACGAAGGAGTTCATCGGCCAGGAGCTGATTCATCTGGTGGGCTGCCTGGACACCCAGGAGGAGGGCGGCAGGTATGCTGTACTCTTTATTTCCACACTCACTCCTTTTCCACTCGCATTTCTCTTTTCGATGTTTGTTTGCCTATCAAACATGACTCTTAGCAGCGATGTGATTCTGAGAGGGAAGTGCTGTGTTTTGGGTTGCGGCGGTTGTCTTTAGGTTTTCTCCGGTGTGAAGAAAGCGCAGCGTGTAGTCGGTGCGTCGCTCGCGTCGTCACCAGCTCTCTCCTCCCCCCGTCACTCTTGTGCTGCAGGAGGAGGGTTCTCGCCGTGCTGAAGGAGGCGCTCATCCTGCCCAACACCACCTCTCTCGTGGCTCTTCTGGCGGAGAAACTCGTCGCCATCCTGAAGGACGACGACCGGAGGATTCAAGTTGTGAGTAGAAACGGAAGGAACTGAAGCTGTGGTTGTGAGTAGAAACGGGGGGAGCTGAAGCTGTGGTTGTCAGTAGAAACGGAAGGAACTGAAGCTGTGGTTGTGAGTAGAAACGGGGGGGAACTGAAGCTGTGGTTGTGAGTAGAAACGGGGGGAGCTGAAGCTGTGGTTGCGAGTAGAAACGGGGGGAACTGAAGCTGTGGTTGTGAGTAGAAACGGGGGGAGCTGAAGCTGTGGTTGTCAGTAGAAACGGAAGGAACTGAAGCTGTGGTTGTGAGTAGAAACGGGGGGAGCTGAAGCTGTGGTTGTGAGTAGAAACGGGGGGAACTGAAGCTGTGGTTGTGAGTAGAAACGGGGGGAACTGAAGCTGTGGTTGTGAGTAGAAACGGGAGGAACTGAAGCTGTGGTTGTGAGTAGAAACGGGGGGAGCTGAAGCTGTGGTTGTGAGTAGAAACGGGGGGAGCTGAAGCTGTGGTTGTCAGTAGAAACGGAAGGAACTGAAGCTGTGGTTGTGAGTAGAAACGGGGGGAGCTGAAGCTGTGGTTGTGAGTAGAAACGGGGGGAACTGAAGCTGTGGTTGTGAGTAGAAACGGGAGGAACTGAAGCTGTGGTTTGAAGCCGAGGTGGAGTTGTCCACGGCAATGAAATCGGGGTTTTGTTTTTCTGTGAACTCCCAAAAGGTGGCCGAGATCATCTCTGACGTGCGAGAGCCCATCGTGCCGGTCGCCGATCCCATCGATGAAAACGAAACCAGGAGGAGACAAGTCAGGGTGAGTGTGACGGCTTTGCTACAGTTCACCCGCTCAAAAGTTGAAATGTGGTATAAAAAAAAACCGATAGGTGATAAACTTTCTGTCTGTCATTGTCCTTCAGTTTATGAAATGGGAGAGTTGATCTGGGGGCTGATGCTGCCATGGAAATGGTTACTGTTTAAGTTTTCCATGAGCCCTACTCATTAACTCGACTGACATCGACAAGCATTTTTTGTTCATTGTAAAAACATTCACAACATTGTTGGAGAAATGAGAACGGTGCGTGTTCGGAACGCACAGCATGTCCACCTGGTATCCGAATGCTCCACTCGCCTTTCTCCAAAGCTGGCGGAGGTCAAAGTGAGGATCTTCGAAGCCAAGCAGACGCTGGAGGACTGCATCGCCTCTCAAGACTTCAGCCGTGCCGCGGACCTCAAAGACGCCATCACGGAGCTGGAGAACCTGAAGAACCAGCTGCTGAAGGAAGCTGAGGAGCCGGAGATGAAAGAAGTCCGCGTGGAGAAGGTACGCCTCGCTTGCCCGCACGCTCACGCTCACTGTTTCTCGTGGTCATCGCACTTCAGTGTGGCCCTTCTCCTTTTCACGCACGTTGCGCTGAATGACCATTCTTGTAATCCATTTTTTTTACAAATCCGAAACGCAAACGCCATTCTTGTCCGCTCCATACATGCTTCTGCTAATTACCTGACCCAAATCTTTCAATCACATTTTGCAGGGTTGTAGCTGTAGGCTTAGATTTTTAAAAATGTATTTTCCATTCGTCAATTTATGGTCTCGCATTTGCCCTGGGGAGAAAATAAAGACCATGCCATGAGTGTCTGGGCATGACAGCCAATACTATTTTCTGCGCATGCAGTAGATCCCCTGAGGTTTTCTGCTGGATGAAGGTCAGCTTCCCCCCCCCCCCGGGAAATGATTTATTTCCCCCCCTGGGTTTAATGTGCTTGCTCCTGGCACACAACGCCCAGCAACAAGATCAGAACGTTTCTCCGACAGGAACACGTAGTGCAGGGGTGTCAAACTCATTCCATCGTGGGCCGAGTGTGTGCAGGTTTTTGTTGCAACCGGTGCACAACACCAGGTGATTTCAATTAGTTCCCCTCCTTGGTTGAAGAAGGAAGCTAATTAGTGAAATCACCTGGTGTAGTGCACTGGTTTCAACAAAAACCTGCATACACTCGGCCCTCGATGGAATGAGTTTGACACCCCTGACGTAGTGCCTCGTAGTGGGAATACTACAATGAGCCAGTTTACTTGCATATAAAAACAAAGTTTTACTCCATTTTCTGAAATAGCCTTTTTTTGGATTTCTGGATTTTTCTTTCTTACTTTCTCTTTCTGCTGTTTTCTCCCTGTTTTTCTCCCCCATTTTTAGTATCCTATTCTTCACGTCAATTAAACCCACTCCCTCATATATCTTACGAGTTTGCTGCCGTAGTCCTGATACCGGCAGTGACATGCGGCTGGGCACCGCCTCCTTCCAGCCGGAACCCGCCAAGCCGTCACTGTAACTCCGGTATACGTGCACAGTGCCACTCCTATACGCAGCGAGCTCACATCGGCTTCCCTCCCCCCCCACTCTGGGGCGGACAGCCAATTAACGCCCCCTAGTGGCACTCCCAGCCAGAGCCGAAACTGGCATGGCCAGTGGAATCGAACCCCGGTTTCAGTGGCCAGTGTCAAATGTACCTGCTAGACCACCCTGGAGGCCGGATTTCACATTTTTATGGTAGGGTTAAAACATTCACTTTGAGACAACCATCCGAATGGTGACGTCTCCTTAGGAGCGTCATGTAGCCAATTACCTAGAGGGGGCGCCAAAAATAAAGCAGCACCGATAGCTAGTTAGCTAGCTACAATGTTAGCTACCTATAAACATCGCATTACGCATTTAGTGCAGTTCTCATAGCGATTTCAGTATCAGTAACGGTGCACTTAAGAACACCTAAAAGAAATAACGGTACAGAACTTTAGGATATTTCTTAACTCATCCCACTCGTTGACTGAAGGCGCTTGAGTGAGCAGATTGCAAAAAGGACTTTGGGTGGTTCACAGGTGACATGGCGTGGCCAGATGATACGATGAGCCGCTAACCATAGCATTTGACACGCTGCTTGGACCAGAGCAATCTTTGCCTGCTCACTCCCTGCGCCCTCAGATACACAACACCATTGTAACGCATGTAGTCTGCTGGTAACATTTTTAATTTATAACATTGATGCAAAACCTACACATTCTTTGCATAAAAGTGCATGTGTATGTGTATGTGCATGTGAAGTGAGGGGGTCATCCTCCCCTTTCACCATCGTTGTATTTAACACGCTAGCTGCTTGGGATTGGTAAAGGGTAGAGAGGTTAGGATAGAGCAGTTTGCCCTGACCGTAGCTCAGTGAAATGTGTTGGTTTTGGGGCTTCGGTGACTGGTTTGGCTGTAAAGAGCTGGTGCTGAACAGACCCGGCCCCGCTACGCAGGCAGGGCGGTCCTCCTCCTCGCCTGTGCGCTTTCGCCGCTGTGAGCGCCGCTTGCGTTTTGTGCCGTTTGTGCTTCTGCATTGCGCAAGGCCTCTGGAGCGTGTGTCTGTCACGTTGTCTCCCAAGTCTCGGAAAGCCCTCCGTCTGTAACGGCCGGGGAACTTCTCTCGAACAGTCAGCGGTTTACGGCGGGAAGTCGTCCGGCTCGAGGCCTGTGTAGAAACCCACGAGAGCGAGCGAGCGCCTGTTAGCGATACGAAGGTAACGGTTCTGGAGAGGGTCTCTTCAGTTCAACACATTACCCCCAACACATTACCCCCAGCACATTACCCCCAACACATTACCCCAACACATTACCCCCAACACATTACCCCCAACACATTACCCCCAACACATTACCCCCAACACATTACCCCAACACATTACCCCCAACACATTACCCCCAACACATTACCCCCAACACATTACCCCCAGCACATTACCCCCAACACATTACCCCAACACATTACCCCCAGCACATGCTTAACACACAATCTACTGGCGCTGAAGTGTGAGTGAGAAATGTAGTCCTCGCGTCATACGTTCAATTGAATCCACTGGTCATGTCAGTCTTGCGTAGTTGGACGGATGGCTTGAGGTGAGGACGGCGAAGAAGCCGCATTGAAATGTAATTTTTTTCAGAGTGGCTAAAAATGAGCTCACCGCAGTGTGAAAGTGTGCCGCCTGCTCAGCCGCGATGTCGTTGTGTTCACTGCGAGCGCGTTCTCATTTCACGCTCCCGAAGAATGACCCGGAGACGCTGCTGAAGTGCCTGACGATGTGCGCCGAGCTCCTGAAGCAGATGTCCATTAGGAAAGGCGTGGGCCCCACCATGAATGGGATCCTCGAATCTTTGGTATGTCCTTTTGCATGAATGTTTTTGTGCGAAAACTCAAGTTGTTCCTTCGCTTTGATCTGCAGTAGATTTTTTTCTCTCCCCCTGCACAAATTCATGGTCAAGTTATGAATGATGGCTCTTGAGTACAAATTAATCACAGAAGAGCCTTTAATGGTGTCGATGGGTGTGTTAGTATATTGTCATTTTTGTTGGGGTGTGTGTGTGTGTGTCTGGGTGTATATATGTATATGTATATATGAGAAACTTTTTTGGGGGCGAGAAAGTGTATAATATGTTGAATTGTAAATGAATAAATGTGAAGCTGGAAGGATATTACGGTGCTACGGTTGCTTCACAGCGTCTCAAAGCATTGAAATAAGCTAGCGTGACAGTAAAGGAGTTTGGAAACGTGCTCCATTACCGTGGTTGGTAAAGGGGATCTGAAGCATGCTCTGTGTGGGGTTTGGGGGCTCTGGTCACTGGAAGGTGAAGCTCACCCTCCCTCTTGACGCTTGCCCCTCAGATCCTGCCCGGCGTCGCCAGCGCCCATCCCGCGGTGCGCAACATGGCCGTGGTCTGCCTGGGCACCTGCGCCCTCCACAGCAAAGACCTGGCCAACCGACACCTGGTGCTGCTCCTGCAGGTAGAGCGCAGCGCAGCGCAGCGCACTGTTTGCACACACTCTTCCGTTCACACGGTTTCTACGAACACTCTCGCGTTTACAGCAGAACCTCAGAGACGCCAGCCTCACAGTTACGGACCGAGCGGTCAACCCTGAGCGCGGGACGGAAACGGAAGTGGCGTTCGTGGTCACGCCATATTTGATATGGAGGTCTTTATTTTCACTGATGGAAAAAGGCGAGCGATAAACTGACACGGTCACACTTTCCATTGATTCAATAAAAAACTACCACGGGGCCTGTCTTGGTACTGTTGGTAAAGAGTACAGTGTGGGACGATCGAGTGTGTGATGAAGAAGGGCTGAACAAAGCCAACGTGTTTGCAAAGGAGGCCAAAGATGGCGGTTCACTTAAAAGGAGACGTATCGTTCAGAAAACAGATGATGGAGGGGGAATACTGTTGCATTGGTATTTGAGATTCTACCGCAAAAATAGGGTGATGGTAATCTTGCCCTGTGAAGAAAAGATTGGGTTGTTGTAGTGAAGTCACTTTCAAAGGTGGAGGCTTTTGTTCCAACTGAACAGTGACACACCTGATTCCACTAATCAAAGCCCTGATTGAAGACTTTGATTAGCCGATTAGTCAAATCAGGTGAGCTACTGCTCGTCTGGAACAAAAGCCTGCACCCACACCGGCCCACACAGGGTAAGATTGCCCACCCCTGTTCTACAGTATTGTATTTTTATTTTATTTACTAACATACAAAAACGTTGAACTTCTCTGTTTGGTCATGCCGCTGAATTCGTTTCTAACCTGGTGTCAGATCGCCCAGCTGGACGTGCCCAAGATCCGCGTGAGCGCCCTGAAGGCCGTGATCGACCAGCTCCATCTCAACGGCTTCGAGGTGCTCCGCGACGCGCCCCCCCTCCCCCCGGCCCAGGACGGAGACGGAGACTCAGAGGACAGTCCCGGGGGCACGGAGGACCAGGCTGAGGGAGCCTCCAAAGAGATGGCCCAGAGCGTCCTCACAATGCTCTCCCAGTTCCTGGACAGCGAGGTGGGAAGTTTAACCACTGTGTTGCATGGAGTGATGGGAGTTATGACTGCATTTGGAGTTGTGTGTGTATATGTATGTATGTGTGTGCGCACGCGCATTGCATGCACATTTACATTTTAAGCCTTTATCCAGAGCGACTTAACAAGATGTGCATTAATACATGGTAGGAACAATCAGTTCGTGCAAGAGATCAGTGCAGTAATACAGCGATAGACATAGTTGTAGGCAGCTGCGTACCATACCTGTACACACACTGTGGGCGTGTGCGTGCGTTGTGTGTGTGTGTGTGGTGTGGCAATGTAGTTTAATGGGTAGTAAAGATTTGATTCCCTTGTGGGGCACTGCTGTTGCCCTTGAGCAAGGTACTTAACCTAAATTGCTTCCGTAAATATCCAGCTGTATAAATGGATTATACGTAAAAGAATATGTCCATTGTGTAAGACGCGGATAAGAGCGTCTGCTAAATGGCTGTAATGTATACACACACACACACACAGATCCAGCTGTATGTGTATTTATATTTAATTATTTAGTTTATTTTTAGTCATAATTTTCGATTCGGTGGCATTAAGCATTTGAGAGCAAGTCAGTGTTTTCTGCTCTCCTTTATAGAGGACCACAGTGGAAATGCTTTTTGCCAACTTTTTAGTGTCATCCTCGTCAGTTTGCAGTGTCCGTTTATGTGATGTCATGTATCAAGGGCATGCGTGTTCGCATTGTGTGTATCCATTTCTTTTTAAATGGTCAAATGAAAGTAAGTAAGTCACTGCGCTGTGTTTGCAGATCTCTGAGCTGAGGACGGAGACGGCGGAGGGGCTGGCCAAGCTCATGTTCTCCGGGCGGCTCTCCAACGCCAAGCTGCTGTCGCGCCTCGTGCTCCTCTGGTACAACCCCGTAACCGAGGACGACACGCGCCTCCGCCACTGCCTCGGGGTCTTCTTCCAGCTCTACTCCAGGGAGAGCAGGTGGGGAGCGCTCGGGCCGCTCAGCCCATCGG
The DNA here is from genome assembly GCA_029706075.1 of Aldrovandia affinis. Lineage (NCBI taxonomy): Eukaryota > Metazoa > Chordata > Actinopteri > Notacanthiformes > Halosauridae > Aldrovandia > Aldrovandia affinis. The sequence goes on along the minus strand of JAINUG010000084.1, from coordinate 3,246,190 downwards.
CACTGTTGGCATAATGGTTAGGGAGCTGGGCTTGTAACGCAGAGGTTGCAGGTTCAATCCCAGGTGGGGGCACTGCTGTTGTACCCTTGAGCTAAAGGTACTTAACCTGAATTGCTTCAGTCAAATATCCAGCTGTATAAACGGATTGTATGTAAAGAAATGTGAACTGTAAGTCGCTCTGGATAAGAGAGTCTGCTAAATGCCTAAAATGTAAAATGTAAATGTGATGTTCATTATGTTGCCTGCTTCATGCTGTACAAAAATAGACAAAAAGCTACAACTCTTTACGGATCTGTATAAAAATAAAAGCTGTTTCTCGAGTGCGATCATTATTGTTCTTACGTTACACTGCAGGCGTTTAGCAGACTCCCTTATCCAGAGAGACTTGCACAGTGTGCATTTCTTTTGTACGGCTGGATATTTGCTGAAGCGCTTCAGCTTAAGTGCCTTTTGCTCAAGGGCATGATGGCAGTGCCCCACCTGGGAATCGAACCTGCAGCCTTTGAATTACAAGTCCAGCTCTTTAATCATTCTGTTACACTGCTGCCCGATCCAATTTTTCTGAACTCAACACAGAATGGTGCAAGCGCACGTCGATTGTTGATGAATCGGACGATTGTGAATGGGAGATGGGAGGGGGTCATTTCAATGTTCCGTTTGCGCCTCCCCCTCCAGGTCCCATCAGGAGTGCCTGGAGGAGAGCTTCCTGCCCACTCTGCAGACGCTGCTGTACGCGCCCGCCACGTCTCCTCTGTCCGAGGTCGACGTCTCGAACGTGGCCGAGCTCTTCATCGAGCTGACGAGACCGAGCGCCTTGATTCAGCCCAGTAAGGATGCTGGCTTTCAGGTACTATTCCTACGCGAGTCCTTTCATCGGCATGTCTGAACGGTGCCACTGTTTAGATGTCAACAGAAACAAAAGCTCTTGAATGAATGAGACGCGTGTCTAAAAGTGCTTGGCTTGTTTTATACGTAAGTGTCCTTAAAGGAGATGTGCTTTGTTTGTGAATTCCCTTAAAGGAGGTGTGTGTTGTTTGTTTTGTTTGTGAATTCCCTTAAAGGAGATGTGTTTTGTTTGTAAATGCCCTTAAAGGAGATGAATGCCCTTAAAGGAGATGTTTTGTTTGTAAATGCCCTTAAAGGAGATGTTTTGTTTGTAAATGCCCTTAAAGGAGATGTCTGTGCACGACTCCCTGGCGGTGCGTCTGTTTAACGAGATCTTGAAGGATCCGACGGCCCCTGAGATCCGGCTGTACGCCAAGAGCCTGAGCTCCCTGCAGCTGAGCCTCGAGGACAGCACCGCCAAGAAGGACCTGCTGCTGCTGCTGGAGGAGGTCCTGCAGGTGTGTGTGTGTGTGCATGTGTGTGTGTGCGTGTGTGTGCATGTGTTCCTGTGTCTGTCTCTGTGTGTGTGTGTGTGTCTGTCATGTTTGTTTGTCTGTCTGTCTGTGTTTCTCTGTCTGTGTGTGTGTGTGCGTGTGCGTGTGCGTGTGTGTGAAAACCACTGGAGACGGAACATGTGAAGCCTTGAATATGTGCAGCATCAGACTCTTACTATAAGCATGCTACTGCAACGAAAACACTGACGGGGGGGTAAATGGTGACAGACGATTATTTTAACGTGTCCATCCATTTGACCAACAGTAAATTATAGTCATCAGACTCAATGCAAAAGGTTTTCTCACCTGTGTTTTGAGTTGACAAATGAAACCCAAAGGTTGAGAGTGCAGGGAAGTAATGAACGCCATACTGGCTCCTTTTTGTGCATGACGCCATCTTGTGCCTGGTGTTGAGTCTCCCTCTCCCTGCCTGTGGCCAGTTGGGCTTCACAAAGCGCTCTGTTCTCACCCAGGAGCCACACAATCTAATTACCCCCAAATGTTCTACTGCCCCAAACTGCGCCTTACCTGGTTAACCCCGTTTACTTTTCCATTCCTCTCCATTTGCAGGCGGTAAAAGACAAGATCTGTCTCAGGGCGATTGAGAAAGTCCTTTGCCAGCTGAAAGGAGGCTCTAAAGAAAGTGGTGCAGCGCAGGATAACTGTGGCCCGGGGCAGGGGCTGGATGAAACGGAAGACGGGGAAGGTAATGTCTCATTTTAATGACCCCCTTACTAACATGAGTCAGTTTAGGCCTTTGGAACGTGTGCAACGAACATGACTGTCTTCGTGGCAATTTTACTGATGTTCGAGCGTGTAACGGTGTTTCCCTGGGCAAGGCCCAGCCAGGCATCCATTTTGGCTCTACCGCCCTAGCCCTAGCCCTAGCCCTAACCCTGTGTGCGTTTTTATTTTCCACAGATGTGCAGAGCGGTGAGGAGCAGATGACAGCCACCAAAAGGCCCAAGCGAGGTATAGATTTCAGTTTTTATATTTCACGTTTGTCTTGGAAAAAGGTGAATTCTGTTCCATGGCTGAAAGCCTACAAAAAGCCTTTTTTGGTGCGACATTGTGAACCTTCGATTGGCCAAGGACCAAGACTGACAGTCCGATCATGTTTTGCTCCATGATTAATTTAGAAATTAAATGCATGTTTCAATGGGACTAAAGCCTGCTCAGCACCTATGCTTTTATGTACATGCATTTCTTGTTGTGGCTGATTTGCAAGTTGGTCTGGATAAGAGTTTGCCTAAGAATTGTATTAGTAATTGTTCAATTATGAATAGATTTTGTGTGAATAAAAAGACCTATGACCTGATTTTCAAGAGGCGCAATCCGACTGCAAAACAATGAAACGTGACAATGGTAGCTTTGGGGCTTTGAAACAAACAGTACACTGCTGTCATTAAGACAATCCTTTAAGACAATCCCCAAGTCCTCCGGTTCAAACGGATTATTAGTGTTCCCCTGCTGTGGAACCGGATGACCTGTTACCTACATTTTCTGTTTCCAATCCTCTGAGCTCCATGTACACCAAGTTGCTATATTGTAGCTGCCAGAGTACTGCTCCCCCAGGGGGTGTGTGGGGGTGGGGGGGGGGCTTTTCATTTTTTTCTCTGAACTACTTCTATACAAGTGTTAAGTAAATTTGTCCTGGTTTCATTCAGGCCAGAGAAAATCTACTACAGCCAAAGTGGCAAGAAAATCCAGCAAGGCCAAGGAATCTTCTGATGACAGGTACATATATTACTGAAGGATGGATATTAATCTTGGTTAGCTTTGCCTTTTTTGTGAGTAAATCATTTTCTTCCATTTAAAATCTGTTAAATGGAAACCAGAATTATTATTCCACTTGGATTTATAGAAGTGTGCCTGAGATTATCTGCGTTGTCAGTTGATGAGCGCATGTTACCACTATAGTGGATGCTTTTGTAGGCATTACTAAACCTTCAGAAATAAAATCACTGCCTTGTGAATGTGTGTTACTAGTGATGGGGAAAATGTACCGGAGGCACCTGCCTGCAGGCCATCTCGACGGGCGAAAACCGCAGCGCTGGAGAAGACCAAGCTGGATCTCACAGCTCTGATCAGTCAAGAAGCCAATTGATCGCATTCGTCTTCATAAACATTGCCTTGAGTTTTTATGCATGTTCTGTGTGTGTATGGTCACTTGTGTGTAAACCTTTATTCGATTTTTTTGTTCGACTCAATAAAGCACCATTTTCCAATGTGAACGTTTGTGACATTTCTCAAACCTCACCACCAACAAAAAGAACGGCACCATTTTCCAAAACTTGAGTTGCAAAACGTTTATTGTTCTAGTGACACTAGGCCTTTTGTTACAAGCTTTTCTGTAAAGGCAAGTATAAAATGCTCAACACCACATGTAGCACCAGGTATTTAAACTCCAGGCATCCAGTGACAGTCTGTCTCATGTGCCCCCCATAGCCACCCCACCCCCCACTTTGCCGAGTTGCTTGGCGAAAATACCGAAAAACGAATGCAGTGGAAAGAAGCACAGGATTGGAAACATGGACCCCTATGCACTCTGAAGAACGCTTAAAAATAAGTAGTTGATCTCCCCCAAGATTGCACCTTTGTGATTGCATCAGTGCCTTCAGTCTGCCTCCTCTATTTCTAAAAATAATAAAAGTAATATTTACAGTGGCTTAAAAAATGGGCCCGCATATAAATGTAAACACAAATCACGATATGAAGATTGTGACTTCTCTGTAGGGTTTTTCTTGGAGAACAGGTTGGCTGAGCGCAGAAACCCTCGTCAAACTAAAATGTTCTCAGGCAGACCGATGAAGACAACCTGATCACCGTGAAGACCAAACAGATTTCTACAGCAAATGTGAATGTTGAGGTATTCCATGGGGAAACACGTTTTCGTGTCTAAGTATTGTTGACCAGAGGTTACCAAACTTGCAGTCTCTCAAGGTCGGTCACTGTTGCGTCAATGTTGAATGCCTCGTACATGGTCACCTACATCAAAGCAGTGTAAAATCCAGTTGTAATTAAAAGCTTGGGTGGAACAAATGATCTTGCACTCCATGGTTGATTTCATGAATACATTTTTTATTTAAGAATTTGTTTCAGATTTTCTCCCATTTTGGTAGCCAATTACACCCTCTATTTCCCCATGTCAATCCCCCCATCGTATTGCAAGTTTGCTGCCGTAGCCCTGTGACTGGCAGTGACCGAGGCGAAGTACCGCCTCCTCCGAGACGGCACTCGCCAGGCTGTCGACCGCAACTCCAGTACTCCAGAGCCACTCCTATACGCAGCGGACTCATATCGGCTTCCCTCCCCCCTCCCTGGAGCGGACAGCCAATTGCCGCCCCCTAGTGGCGCTCCCAGCCAGAGCCGACTGGTGCGGCAGGTGGAATCGAACCCCGGTCGCAGTGGCCAGCGTCGAACGTCGTAACCGCTAGACCACCCAGGAGGCCATGAATGATCATTTTAAATGTGCAAATCTGTGTGTTTGCTTTGGATGGTTACCATATATGGATAAAGTACTTCACACAACATTTAGACGAAGATTAGGAGACTGACAATGGCAAAATAAATGTGACAATTACTTTGCTTAATTTTAAGAAACTATTCACCTCAATATCCAGTGTTGGTCAGGTGTGCCCCTGAGAAGGCACCGTAAGAAAAATAATTGAACTGGACATGCCAAGTAATTGCCTTGCAAGGGCCAATTACTTTGTGTGTGTTTAGTATGTCCATCCCTTTGTGTTGCATGGGATTTCAAATTGAGTTAGTTCACTGTATATGCCTTTTGAACTATAAGGTGTTCTTAAGTACAACGGCAGTCGGGGTGGTCTTTTCCTTTTAAAGGAACGTTATGCACAACGATTATGTACAGCGATTAAACCAAATGAAGGAAATAATCAGATTTTTATAAAATGCTGATTGTTTCTTGGTTGTGAGCGGGCAGTGGGAAAGGCAAACTGAATGGCACTCTTCCATGTAGTATTAAAAACAAGGAGAATGTGAACATTTAGCAACGGTATGAAAATATATGGCAACAAAGCAAATCGCAATGCTTCAGCTCTGTACAGGGAACATGCATTTCACTAAATCCTAGAGACAAAGAGAGTTGTCTTTCACATGTGTGTATTTTTTTAATCCAGTAATATCTACATTGTGACACAAGTAAATGTAAAACAGATTCTCGGTGCATATTAGGTCAAACTATTTGATTCTGAATGTAACTCCACAGATCTTGATATACCAGTATTTATTGTCTGATCCGTTTAGAAATACAGAAGTAATGTATTCAAAGGAACAGCACAAAAACTGGACCACCTACTTACAGTATCGTCATCCAATAAACACACTAAGCCATTCAAATTTTGCTCATTTAAATTTGGAATCTAATTTTGTCAAGGTTTTTGGACAACTTTTAAGAGGTAGGTTTATCATACTACAACATGAACAGTAGGTGGAATAAAGAACCATAGGATATTTCAAAAAATAGAAAAACGGCAACAACATTTAATAAAGTGTGATTGGTTTCATAAAAATGCTAGAATATTTAATAAAAATGGTACAAATAACAATATATACATCTGGCTTAAAAGGACAAAGTAAATGGATATTGCACCTATAACATACTGGGCTATATGGATGGTAGTGAGAACTTAGCAGTTAATCTTGGGGGTTGAATAGTGCAGGAAACGTTTGTGTTCAACATTTACGAGTACATTAATGCTTAGGAAGGGGTTTATAAAAAAAGAAAGAAAAAAGTTATCTTCAAAGAACACAAAATGAGATCCTCACCTACTGACACCTCCACTGGGTACAGGGACTACGCCATTCAAATAATGCTTCATATCATAAAACAAAGAAAATAAACTTGTGCAACATACCTTTGATTATTTATGCCATGTTATGTACACATGTCTTTTGCACATAAAAAGGTTGGCCCTGGATTGGATTTTGGTCAGACTGAGTGTAGAACTAGCACAAAACTGGCTCGTTTGGAAGTCCGGCATGAATCATCTTGTGGTTCAACCTTATTTATGATTCAGGTCTGCATGTCCTGTGTGCGTGGTCGCTTGAGAGATTTGTTTTTAAGAACCTGAGGTATGCCTGAGAAATTTCGATGACATACTTTTTTTTTTTTTTTTTTTTTTTTTTCCCTTCATGGTCGTTAATACAAAAATGATTTCCTTACCAATAGGGGGAATACCTTTTCAAGAACACTTCAGATGTTGCTGCTTTGTGGTATCTTAACTGTAACATGTTTACAATAAATGTATATATACATCTACAAACATAAAATGATGAAAAACAAAAAAACGTTACAAAATAGTGCAACCTTACGTTACCATTAGATTTATGCTACATGACGCTTACTGAGATCCTACTGTCAGTTGTTTTTTCAGCTAGCTGACAATTTGAAGGCACGTTGTATTGAAACTTGAATCATATCTCGTGGAACTCTTCTCATTAAAGAGGCATTGAATATTCATTTGAAGTTTCCTGCAATAAAAAAAAAAAATGATTTTTAGTTCATTAAAACCAATAGATACTTAACAAATAATAAGTGGCAGTATTACTGAAAAAGAGCGTTGTAGTTTACCTGGCACAGAATCGTGAGACTTCCCTCCTGTCAATCTTCCACTTCAGATTGTCTTGCTCTTTTCGCAGGTTGCGACCCACTTGTGTCATGGCTTTTCCGCTTTCCTTTCCTTTCCGTGGTCTGAACCCACAGTTCCTCGGGGTACTGTGAAGATGTCTTCCTGGTAGATCGCCTCGTTCTCTCCAGTCTTGCGTCGCCGGGATTCGTAGCCTCCGTTTTGTCGTCTTCTCCGCATTCCGTTGTTGCGGGCAAACCGTACTCAGTAGATGTAACGTCGCGGAGCTTAACTGTGCAAAAATTACATTCTTCAACAGCGGGTTTTGCTTCTGGCGAGTTAATCTTTTTGAGAAATACCCTGCATTCCCTAATTGTGTCTGGACTCCATGTTCTTGAATGAACACTCCCTTCCTGCTCGACAGGAGTTGTTACCTCGGTGTGGTGAGCCCATCGGGCAGTGGATTTTCTTTCTCCAGGAGAAGAGTTTAGAGAATGATACCCTGTGCTCACAGACAATGGTGCACAGTCCATTTGTGGCTGGGTCTCGTTTGCAGGAGTCAGTCCATTTTCACGAACAGCGCCAGGGGGCACTCTTCCGAATGGCAAAGTCAGCATGTCATAGTGCCTATTCTTGCCCTTTAGCATTCTCTTTCTGGTCATGAACTTGGATTTGACTCTCAGCAGAATACTTCTGTATCTCCCCAAGGGCTTGCCTCTGGACAGCAGACACCTTCGACGAACAATCCCAGCGATGGTGCTAGATGTCGTGAGGAAAAGCCTTCGCTTGACGTGGGGTCTTCCGCTCCCGGCCATCCTCTCTTGTGCCCGAAGGTGCATCACTGGACTCTTTGGGACTATCTTTGCAAACTTCTTTACGTGTTTTCTCAAACGTTCTGCCTGAGGACTTGGGCAGATGTTAATCCTTTTAGTGGCTCTGTAGGGATTATACTGGATGATTTCATATGGATTACGTGCACTTGCCTTTCTCACTATAGCCAATGACTGGGTCTCTGTGGTCTGCATGAACCAAGCACACAGGTCATCCATGTTACAGTGTTTCTGAAACAGCATTCTGACAGCAGATACAGAGCTCTTTGGAAAGTCCTCCACTGTTGAGCACAGACTTTCTCGGAGATCAGTCTCCCTTTCTGTGGAGCACGACTTGCTCGATTCTACAGCATCTGTGATCCAAGTGTCTGACATTAGTTGAATTCTCCGGCTCAGCTCCTCGTTCAGTGTTTCAGATGAAGTGGAGGTAGGCCACCACTTCAAAGTCTCGTTCGGTGCGAAAATGGAATCCGCTGAAATCCCAGACAAAAAGCTTAATTCTCGCCCACGTCGACGCCTTGAAGTGTTTTCTGAAAGTGCTGTGGCTTCTCTGATCGGCTTCTCCGGGCTCTTCATTTGGTTTGACTCACTGTTAGCTTTGTTTAACAGTAGATTTTTTGATCTACGCAACAATGCATTGCTGTGACTAAATGCCCTCGACGTAGCAACTGAGTGCAGCAAATGAATCGAAGGTTTCCTTTCTCTAGCCGAATGTCTTAGTGGTACTAAAGTTGTCTTTTTGCTCATAGTTCCATCTTCCGTGTTCTCCAGTTTTTCTTCCCGAATGGCATCAGAACTGATTGTCGTCTGCTCTTTGGGGGTTTTATCATCCCTGACAATAGCCTTTGCCTGTTGACACTCTTCTCTGCCCGATTCGGTGATATCACTGTTGATACGAATCTTTCGTTGCTTTGGGGACACCGTGGTAACAGTCACAGAGATGCCCGAAATCTTAACCTTTGCAGGTCTCCCTGGCTTTCTCATTGCAACTGAACGCTTCTGTTTTTGACATCTGAGTTTACCGCTTGGAGGTGGCACACATTTTCGGTCCTTCATCGGTCCAACAAAATTGAAATTTTCTGTCCTTCCTTCAGGTAATTTCTCAGGAGGATAATTTGCACTTAATTCTATTACATTCCCATTTAAGTCACATTTCTGTCCTTGGTCATCTTGTTGTTCAGTTTGTTGGTCTTTTCTTAAATTTCCACTGTCCTCGGACACAAGTCTCTTTATTCTCCTTGATCTTCCGTAAACTACAGTGATTTTGAGGTTTTTGTTGGTTCTTTCGTCGTTGTCTTCACATGAAATTGTTGTAGAGTTATTACTTGTAGTGTTAGTGTTACCCTTATCATCTTTACATTTTGCATTCTCATCCTTGTGTTTCGGCGGTCTGCCAATTGGCCTCTTTGCTGGCTTTTCAATTTGCGGACCAAGTTTCTTGGGACGCCCAGGCTTTCGTTTCAGGGAAGAAGTTGTCATTTCAGGAACCGTGGGACAGCTCTCCTTCTCATTTCCATGCTCATCGATTAAAGTATCAGGTCCTGATGCATCATCAGTGGTCGCCGGTCTTCTGTGCAAGCCATTCTCGTCTCGACCAATGACGGACACGTGCGGAGCAACCTCTTTGCCATCAGCCTTTGTTGCTCCTGCCCATGACGACTCCTCGCAGGGATCAAACGTCTCACCTTGATCGGTGGAACCCGAAACGGCAGACGTGAGAGTGTACCGGATTCCATTCTCGCTGTTCACAGAGGACACAAACATCAGTCGAATGGGACTTGAATATTGAGAAGCCGAATGGCATCCGTTGGAAATGGACGCCTTTTCAATTGCGTGGGTACTTGCTGACGGACGGTCCTTGGAGTCATCTTCGTGCAACTGGGAGTCATGGTCTTGACTTTGAGTGACAGAAGGCCTTGACCTTGCTTGGGATCTGGAGGCGTCTTCACACCGCTTCATCCTCCTTGGCGAAATTCGTTTAGTCCCACCGTTTTCAAAAGCTTTTTCTTCTGCACGGACAGGCCGACTGCATGCTTCTGGCGTAGCCATCGTCACTTGATTTTTCTCTTTTGGTTTGTTACAGGCTTGCTCGTCATCATCCGACTTTTCGATATTCAATGTAGCATCGACAGATTCCTCCTGGACAACTGGCTCTGTCAGGGATTCGTCCCTGACGTCTGGGGAAGAATTTTCACCGTCTGCGTCCTTCAGAACCTTATCTTTGGATGCTCTTCGAATGAAAATGCTTTCCGAAAAACAGGCAGCAAAATACATCTTTCTTGGTTCTGTAACGTATGAGGCAAATCTCTGTGGAGGAACTATGTTTCTTCTGGATCTGCCTGAATCGATACAATTGCTTGATCGAGAAGGGCACATTTGTTTTTCAGTACTTGGGTCACCACTTCTGTGAGATGTACCTTTCATAGATATTGCACCTTCTTCTCTGCTTGTGCATTTTCCCACTCTTTTCTGTGCATCTCCCTTTTTCTCAGGTGTGCAAAGAGGCAGCTCTGTGTTAAATGTGTCTGAATTTTGATTGTCACAAAAGTCTTTTGCAATTTCCCTGGCCACATCTTCAGCGATGATCTCCACATCTGACCTATTAGAAATGACTTGCGACCCAGAGGAGCTTGATCTGACCTCAATTCTGTCATTTTGATTTCCATTTATTTCCGAAGGCAGCTTCCTTCTGCAAAGCGTTTGACCGAGATTGGAAAGGTCCATTTTGTTTTGTAAACTTTGACGACAAGACGAGGGAAAGTCTGGAGAGTTTCTCTTTTCCTGTTTGTGTTTTTTTGTGGTTTCTTGCCTAGTACGAACACATGCCTGAATGGATTTGTTCTCAACGGTTCGAGCCTCGAGCTGGCAAGGAAGCTCCTTCAGGGTGTAATCATGGTCGTTCTCATTATGTAAAACTGTAGTCATGATCTTCCCCAAATGTACATCATCTACGCACTCTAAGCTTTGGTTAGCAGTCGTACTTAAGAGCGTACTCTGCTCTTTCTCCAGTGGCTCAATCTTTTTCAGCTTCTCGTGGATTCGCTCCATGAGATCTTGGATTGGTGTTCCACTCGGTCTTTGCTCGAGACACTTCCTTTGCTCTGTGCAACAGCCGGTGCCCTCTTCATCAACCTTCCGGCTTTTGGTTTCTCCCTTGCTTACGTCCTCGTCTTCATCGAAACAGTCTTTGTGGCAAAGTGCATCGCCCTCCTCTTCGTACGGAAAAAGAGATGGGGGCTGGTTTCTGCAAGTCTTGCCATCCACAAAAGAGCACACAATGGTCTTGTCACTTATTTTCCCATGGACATCCAATGGTATAGGGGACAGTGGTGGAGGGGAGGGGCTGCCACCCCTGGTGCAGGGATGGTATGAATCACAGGCTTTCTGAGGAGTGAATGGTGTACTTGCTACATTTACAATTGGAGTGATAAATGCACCATCAATGTAATTCTGACAAGAACACGGACACCTCTGATGATGACGGTAGCAACCACAGGAGCTGGGGCCAACCACATTGTTAATGCAACCAATAGCCACGCTTTGACACGACAAACAATGCAAATTCTTCAGGCTGATGCAGACCGGTGTTACAGGGTAAGCACTCAGCCGACAGGACTGCATGTAGCACCCGTTAGACGTCTTGTAGTCACCGAAACTGTACATTTCCTGATGCAGCTTAGTGGACAAATGGCAACACAGGGGATCGTCCGTTTGTGAAAAGTGTCTATGGGAATTTTTGTATGGATGGGTGGAGATGCTGTAATATTCGCGCATACACTTCAGAATCTGATGGAGCAAAGTCTTATGGTAGGGGCACAACGATGAGAGAACCATCTCCAGCGTGGAACTTCTGGCTTCTGGCTTTTCACCCCTCGCATTCAAGTGGACTTGGACATCACCAGCCGGAACCAGGGAGCTATATAAAAAATAAATATATTGTTATGGATACACACTTGCATTGAGCAAACATTTATTTCCCTCTGGAAAGGAAAAATAAACAATTCCTTCAGTCTAAAAGCTTATGTTTCCAAATGAAAAGGCAGTAAGTAACCGGATAGAATGCCAGTCAATTTCTGTAATGCTACGTGCCAAAATGGAGGCGTGTCTCCCAAGACATTTGTACAACCTGATGGATATCGAGCCCCGCCCCCAACTTTCATTGTAATGGTAGAACCAGCTTCATGAGCCAGTCAAATAACTCCACTTTGATTGGCAATAAAACAGCTGCCTCATGGTGTAGACCAGGGATGTCAAACTCATTCCATCGAGGGCCGAGTGTGCGCAGGTTTCTGTTGTAACCAATGCATTACACCAATTAGGTTCCCTCCTTAGTTGAAGAAGTGAGCTAATTAGTGAAATCACCTGGTGTAGTGCATTGGTTGCAACAAAAACCTGCAAATCGCCAATTCAATATTGTTAGCTTTAACCTTTATCAGGTAAAGATGAATTGGCTCAGACTTGGAATATCATTTATTTTTCCTGGAATGAAAGCTTTGTTTCTAGCCCCTGAATCTCTGTTCAATTTTGTAATGATCAGTTCCAAGAATATTGTAACATATTCTCAAAAGTATTTGATAAAAAATACATAACATGGGAGATAGTTAATTTCCCTGTATGCTCTCCCAGAGCCTTCTCAAAAAGCAATATGGATTTTGAGCTTTCAAATTTGGTAAAACATTTTACAGTACTACAAAACAAATATTACAAATCGCCAATTCAATATTGAAATGCTATGGAAACATTCATGCATATGTATTGATTTCACACACTCTGTACAGCACTGAGATACTTGTTTGAAAAAGTGCTTTATGAATAAAATGCATTTTTATTTATTATTATTATTATTATTATTATGTACAGTCCATGGACTCCTTTTCAACCAATTCAGTATTTAAAAATATCACTATGAAGGTGCCCATTGATGATAGAAATAGAATCCTCCAAATATCACCCCAGTTCTATTTACATTCTGGAAAGGGAGGGGGTGCATTTTATTGAATTTTTTATTTTGGGGGGGGCCGAGTATGCTTTAGGATTAGATTAGATTCAAATGTATTGTCATTTAACAGATAAGAGGTGAAATAAAGATTACAGAGGGGGTTAAAATGCTACCACTGAAACCAAATAATCGTAGGTGAGATGTTTTGATCGTTTTAAACTGACTAACTAATTCGCAAGCTGCTAGAAACAAATCAGTATGATTTGATATTTAATTGAGGCTTTACAAATCATGCACATTAAGAACTGTCCAGTCGAGCATCATTTCTAAAAAACAGGGAAGGAATGTTAATTATTTATATGAAAAATATATATATAAATATTACCCATGCAGGCCACACTTGGTTTAAACAATATGACAAAGGACAGTATTAAGCACTCCCAGACAATTTAAGATTATTTACAAGAGGGTACAGATTCATGAGAATAAATTTTTACAAATTATTTTAGCATCATGACCATTTTATGGCATGCTTGTGTATTCAGACATTGTATTTTTTTAAATAGTTGGAAAGAGGCAAAACATTAAAGAAAACTTAAGTTAGGAAATTTAAATATACGGTTAAAAAAAAATCTTATTGGGGTCTAGATTTCCTGCATGTTTAAGTAGTGACATTTCGAGAAGACAAAAACTGATTCTAATGATCTCATTTCACCCATATTATCCAATTGGTTACAAAACCAAACTACCTTTCTACGGCGATTTGACACGTGTAGCTAACTAAATGTTCCAACTGCAGACTTTCTGGAGAACTTCAGTATGCAAACATCAATTTAATAGATATCTAAACCAACACTCTCTCTAGGTTTTAATGTCCCGTAGAACCATAAGCGATTCACAAAATGGGATAATTGTGCAAATGTGAGGTCACAAAACAAAAAAACGGTTTCAAATTTTTCTTAACAGAACGCTTTTATTGACAAGTTGCAGAAGGCAGAGGATAACGATTGTTGCAACGCTCAAACCTAAGGAAACGATGTGTCTATAACAGCCACTGAATTCCTACATTTGGAGACAAACAGAACGGTCTTTCACAAAAACAAATTATACCTCTTCCAAAACACAGACAAAGCCAACTCAATTTTTCAAGCGATGCATCCTAAATTTCAACAAATGTATTCATTTCTTTTGAAAATAAAACAAACAAAATCTGAAGAAAAAACCCCACTGAATAATAAAACGTTCTAAAAATGAATAAAGTGGGCCAAAATATTTTGGTGGGATTGGGTAAATTAGATTTCAAGACATCACAAAAGTTTGTGTCAAGATATAGTCACAAAGGGGGCTTTGGGGGAGGTGGGTTGCAATTCCATCAAAGCACAAAGTTGTTGTTAGGCCTCAACTTTCAGTAACTTTTAAAACCGAAAGTTGTGCTACTTATCTTACCTCATTAATATTTAAATCTCATAATATTTCAACCTGAAATGAACATAATGTTCACAAACACACAACAACAACAAAAAAGAGAGCCCAGCCTTTGTTCTTGAAAGTTATGGCCAGACCAATTTGGGCAGGAAATGAACGGGGACCCCTTGGAAAGTTAATGGCAATCACTGATTTTAGTGCGCATGGAAAAACTGCAGGAAAATTAGAGGATTACAAAATCTTGTTCCATTGCACAAAACAAGCAAACATAGGTATTTGGAGAAAATATTAAGCTAGATGAGCCATCTTTAGGATTACACAGTAGGTCATTCTCACTTATTTTATGGCTTAACAGCTCAAACAAAAATAACATTCATATTTTGGGGCTTAACAGGACATGTTCTGAAATAATTAAATACAAATATAGAGAACACTTAATCACCTATGCATGCAAGTTGCAGTAAAACACATTTCATATATATTTTTTTTTTCTTTTTCCTTTTTTTTTTTAATGTGCAAAAGCATCAAAGTGCTTTAATACAAATTACAAACTAACCACAACAAAACCATTAAATCCACAGATTTGGACAACCACATAGGGGGAACAAAAATACAGTACATTTACAACAAAACACTTAGCTATGCTAATTAGAAGAAAAAAAGAAGATTTATAGTGCAATTGATTTATGCATAAATAACTGATCACCATAAAATAATTTAATATTAACCATTAACCAACGTAATAAAAATAAAGGCTGTCATCTGTATTGAGGAGTGTGATCATGGAAATACTGCACTTAAAGCCAGAGTGTAATTCATCTGTAAACTAATATCCATTGCACCAAGAACAGGTAATATGCGGTTTAAATATAAAATTTTCAAAAGCCACCAGAAACTGGTTTAACAACCTCAGTTAACTGGTTAACAATTTGCTGAGCAGTAGTTCTAAAAACAGAGGCACTGTATTGTTATGAAAAAGCATTTTAAGAAACATTCAAACCAGTTTACAGTTTAGATCATCACTGAAAGCGGGATATTTAAGATTGATTAAAAGTATACCTCCGTCTTATTTGTAAAAACAATTAAAGGAAAACCTGGTGCCCTTTAGAGAGAACAAAGCGTAAACAAATTTACAAATCACTTACAATACGGGGACCAACAAATATCCATGAGTAAGTCAGAAAAGTGTGTCTGAATTCAAATTCAGTCCATTAGAAAATCTCAGAATTAAATCTTTTTTTTTTTCTCTTAACAATAAACATTTATAATGTATAGTGTTGAATTTAATTTCCAATTCCAGGTACCCACACTGTTAGAAGGTGTATGAACAGTAAATAGTTCACAAAATTGAAATGTCATTTAAAAGGAACACCTGGTACAGAATCTAGTTATCATCATTCAAAATTATGTTCTATGAAATATTTCTACCAAAACAATTCAACGACTAAAACGTCCCGTATGCAATATTTCAAGCAGCTTGTGTTTTGTGGAGTGAAATGTGACCCTGAACTGTTATTTTGGTATTAGCGGGACAATGTAATGCCAATGTTCTGACATTTGGGAAAACTACAGAAATTATATATTTATATTTATATATATATATATACTTCCAAAAACTGAAATTCACAGCAGCAGAGTTGTTTTATAAGTGAGGTTTAAAGTAGTTGAATGCAAAAAAAAAAAAAATCCTTCGTAAATACTCATTTGTAATAAAATATATATACAGCACACATTCACTAAACCATTCTCAAGCTTATTCTGTGCATTTTCAACATGCGTTGTTGCATTCCAACTTACCCATTACAATTTCAAGTTTGAGTTGCTTTCACCAAACAACAACAACAAAAAAGTAAAATCAATATAGAACAGAAATTTCAGATACAAACTACTTTTATACAACATGTTTTTCCAAGCTAGCTAGCTATTTAAAAATCTTTAACTTCAGGTGTAGAAAACCACCAGGAAGTGCTTTTCAATGTATTTTTTGTACTGGCTGTCATGAATGCCAACTGAGATGCCAGTACCCCTTGCCATATAGTGCTCCTTACAGATTTTGATACTTCAGTACCATGATTTCCCCCCTCATCGCATTCAAAGATTTGACTGAGATACTGATCTCGTCTCAGTAGTATTAATAGTAAGTCACTTTATTAAACTGGATGATTGACCCAGTGTGTAAGCTGCACATAACAATCATTAATGCTCCTAGAAGCTAAAGTTAAACCAAACCTGAATATTTCAGAGTAAAATGTAAGATTTACACATAACTTAAACAGACAGTGCTTTACAATATCTATCTATCTATCATATATATATATACCATATATATATATGTGTGTGTGTGTGTGTGTGTTTATAATATATCCACAGTGAAAAACCTGAATAAACTATGTTTAAAGGCATGTACTGTGTTTTGAAGTGTTCGCTTAAATATATCCTGTCTAAGTTTGAGTATTCAAGTGTTTTCAAGTTAGACTTGAAAAAAAAAAAGAAAATGCAGTCTAAAACCTCGAAGAACTGCTTGTCCCTGATTCGGTCGCACGCAAAGGCCCAGATTCAGAGAACCTGGATTTCTTTTTCGGCGGGATCTTGAGTGTCCCGGACCGCTCCTTGACTTTGTACTCTAAAGTGCTGTGAGGTACTCCGTATATTCCTTGTGCTTTAGAAACGCTCATTTTCCCACCCATTACCATGGTGATGGCTTCTTCCAGAATGTCGTGATCGTACTGACGGTACCGACCGCGCTTCTTCCTGGGCTGCTTGTCCCTCCCGGCCAGGTCGTCGGCGGCGGTGGCGTCTTCGATGGAGCCGTTCTTCAAGTTAAGACACAGAGGAGAAAGGTCGGCTTGCATGAGGCAGGATTCGATACCAGAGTGAAGTAGAGGTACAGAACATTCCATCTTGTTCTGCTTAGGGAGTATGGTTTTGAGTTTTTGAAGTGCGGAGCCTTCTGGCATTGACGTAGCTTTAGACACTTGGTACATGGCGTCCACGAGACTGGAAATGTCGGCCTGGGACTTGGGCACAGAACTGACTCGTACCTGAGGGATTTTTAAACGTGCTGAGGGATTGTTTGAGTTCTCAAAGTAAAGGCTTTCGTTCTTCTCCTTCAGCTGAGAGACCATCCTCTGCAGGGTTAGTTGGTGGAGGTAAGTGGAAGCCGCCGGGAACTTGAGCTCAGGGCTTTCCACCAGGCCCAGTTTAAGCAGCTCGGCTCGGTCGCCCTGATCGCGGGCCCAGCTGGCCACCTTCTGCAGGACCAGGCGGGTCTCTCTGCTCTTCGAGACCAGGTCCATCCCTTCGTCCTGGGCCAGGCTTTTCAACGCGGTCAGTCTTCCGTCGGACAAGGCCGCCAGCTGGAGACGCAAAGTTTTTTGAGGTATGCCGTAAAGTATGGCCGCTTTGTGAACGTCCAGCGATCCCGACTGAATGTCTTTCAAGGCTTTCGAGAGCAAGCCTTCCGAAAACTCAGAGCTTCGTTCCACATAGTCATCTTTCTGCGGCCTCCTAAGATGGATGGAATGAAACGGTGGTGAGCGGACGCATGACAGACGGGCACACAGCTATGGGAAGGGTCCACTCCTTTATTCCTTGCTTAGGTAACATCACTGCTTCTCACACGTCACTGTTTTTTTTTGTTTTTTTTCTTTCTTTTGAAAATTAAAAAAAAAGTCTCTGAGTTGTAGGCGTTATTGTTAAAACCGTTGCAAACGTTAGTCCTGGAAGGACAGTCTGTCAATCGTGCGGTAGCAACGTCTACGGTAGCACTTCCAGTATTTTTTGTTTTGTTTTTGTTGCTTTGTTTTGCAATTCAGCAGAATGTGTAGAATGTGTGTTCTGGAATGACTCCTATGTTGTCAAGGTTTAAGAGTGTAAGCTCCAAAGTGTAAAAGTTGTACTGTACTGCTGATCTTGTCCTGCACTGCTGACAAATGTGACGTTACCGCTGAACAAGCAATAAAAGAGTCAACCCCTTGGCATTCCAGTGACGGGAAAAAATAAAAATAAAATCTACCAAAGTATCAATAGGAAAACAAATGGGGGGGAAAAGTATACTCAGACAAAATAGTCAAGAGCACATGCATATTCTGACAGCCAATTTATGTTTACTAATCCTCCAAGTGTTGCATGAGTTATTTACGTTTTCTACAGCGCTATGTTGAAGCTCAGCATATTTACCAGGTTTTGTGCCAAGCAAAATTTCCACATAAGGTACCATTTAATTCTGTCCAAGATATGGTGTGCAAAATTTTCACTTGTCAACATGATACAACGAAGGGAGTAGGCGGGACCCTTCAGCACTCCCAGATCAGAAGCAATCCCCCCCGTCTGGGTGTGCCATCTTTTCCCCACGTACATGGGAAAATTAAAAGAGTTCAAATACGCCGACAAACCCCGAGTGCCTAATACTGCCCTTAAAATGAATTCAACTTAAAAAGGATGCCAACAAGAATTCTGAAAACAAGGCAATCACATCGAAACGGCGTGCTTACCCTGATGGTTTTTGATCGGACGCAGTTGACGTGGCAAGACTGGCACCATTTTTTTTCGAGAGGTCAAGCACCCCATCTGCTTTAAATGAAGAAAGGAAAGAAAAAAAAAAAAAAAAAGAAAATCAAAAATTCAGCACCTAACAACATTGAGGATCAATATATGAGTCCACTCAAGTTCATATATATTACTTTTATTTTATAAATATATTTTTTAACATTTTGATCTGATTTTATCCAGTTTTTTTCTCCTCCCAAATTGGTGGCCAACTGTACTCTCTATTGATTCGATTTCCTTCCACCCACGAGCCCGCTGCCTACAACTACGGGACCAGCCACTAGACCAGGATCGGCACTGACGATGGCAACGAACCGCCTCCTTCGAGACGGAACTCGCCTAGCCGTCGCGTGTGATTCCGATTCACACCCACGGGGAAGCTTTCTGTGCATGCGGCAAGCTCGTACCCCGGGGCTCGCACCCCGACCGCAGTGGGCAACCCGCACTCCATGCAAATGCCTTTACCCGTTGAGCCACCTGGGGACCCCATACGCAAATATTAAAATAAGCATTTTTAACATGATCAGTCCATATTTGTATCTAATCACCATCACCATCACCACTGTGAAAGGTCTCCACCCCCCAAAAACCTGATCGTAATTCCCTGCTGGTGTTTATATGGAGCTTATCACTATGCACCACAAACACGAACTGCAGCATTTCATTTTACATTGTGCGGCAAGGTTAATTAATCGAGCAATGCTCCTTTTGTTGCATTTCATTCGGTTGCTCAACACTGCCTTTGAAGGACACTGTAGGCTTGGGTTACCATAATAAACAAGCCGTCAGGAAAGCTGACAGATGCCATGAGCACAATAAATCGTACAGTTTTAATACGCAAAATGGGCTCACGATGCACTTGGGGGCAGAAGGCAGCTGTGCCTCGCAGTGCAATGTGAATGCGCTCCTTGCGTGGGTGCCGGTGGCCAACGGTGGCACAAGAGCACGGCGCAATTGGCAATTCCACGTGGGACAAAAAAATAAAAAATAAAATAAAGAGACAAAGAGACACGCACCCGTATTTGTCTGGTCCTGCGAGTGCAAGCTGTCTATCAGGGTGTCTCCAGACCCTGGCGGTTGGGGAGTTTGGTTTCTGAGGGAGGGGGAGGGAGGCGGATCATCACCGTGGCCTAAGGGTGTCTCCAGAAAGGGGGTTGGGGAGCTTGCAGATCCCGCCTCAGAGACGGGCGACGGCGAGTTTGCGGGCGGAGGGTTAATCAAAATAAATAGAGGGCATAATTGGCTTCCAAATTGGGGAGAAAAACAGGGAAAAACCTGAAACAAATTCTTTAAAACAACAACAACAACAGCAGCAGCAACAGAACAATCACAGCGGTTTACCTTGCTCAACATTGGGTTGGTTTCTGGTCACAGTGAGGTCGAGGGGCCTGTCCTGAGGGTGCTGGAGGCCGCTGCACACCGAGGCCACGTCCACAGACGTGCAGCGTTTCGCTCCTTCGATCTGACTTTTCGAGGCGTATTCGATGGCAAATTGGTGGATCATCTTCTTCATTAATTCCTGAGCAACTAAGGGAATGTTCGGATCACAGCTCTGAGGAAGGTCTGATGACAAGCCAAAAAAAATGACATTAACATTCAGATTCGGATTCGGTGATAGCCACATCTTATACATGCACGGATGAGCCCGTATTAAATTTGCAATTGCATTGAGTAAAAATGCATAGAAAGAAACATTTTAATGATGACCCCGTTACAAAAATGTCAATCTTTGAGTGGATTACTGATTCTGAAACCGTACGGGTTTCTAGCGTCCAAAAATATGTAAATGTAGTGCTTGTGGACAGCGTTAAAAAGTTCCCATTACACCAGGTGATTTCAATTAGTTCCCCTCCTTGGTTGAAGAAGGAGGCCAATTAGTGAAATCACCTGGTGTAGTGCACTGGTTACAACAGAAACCTGCATACACTCGGCCCTCGATGGAATGAGTTTGACACCTGTGGTGTAGGCTCACGCTAAACACGGCAGAAGCATAGCAGGCACACACGCCCCTTTGAATCGGCGACGGAAGGGCTGTGTGCACAATTACACAACGCGCGATGAAAGAAGGTTCGATATTGTGGTATTATTTACCACAAGGTGCTACGCGCCACTGTCGTATCCGTCATCGTGATTTGCGGTTATATTTTCTGTCAACAGACAGCAGTCTCGGCGAACAACAGGAAACTGACGAAAGTGAACGGAAACCCAGCACAATCACCCCCTTTATTCATAAAAAAACCTTTTTTAAAGTAGAGGGGGAGGCAGGGGAAGGCTTACCTTTCTTTCGAAAGATTGCATGGAGAAATCTGTCAGCTTGGCATTCAATGTTCTCAGTGTTTAACTGGCCCTGAGGATGAGTTTCTTCTGTTGGAGTCGACTGAGGTGAACTGACAGTGGGAATATGGTCCTGTAACAAGTTACATCCAAAATTCAATTTACAATCTCCCAAGTATCCATTTTATTAGAAAATACTTTGAGCACGGCAGTATATATATTTTTTTATGGTATGATACAGGACAAGGAGTTGATTTATTCCTGGGCATTGCACGTTTTAGGAGAGGGTAAAACTCTAATTGAACTTACACTGAGTTTATCTAATTGGAGGTTGCAGAAAGAACAGCTGGCATCCACTGACCAGTCACTGACCGCATCTGGTTCACAGTCTAAAAGGAAATGAGACGTTCTTGTGATTTTACGGACGCATTTCTACCGGTGTCTAATGCCTGGATACTATAATATTTTTGAGAACGCAAAGTATGTGTTAATGAGCTTTAAACAAAAATGGTAGCTATAGTATAAAATATTTATACACTGAGCATATACTTGTTTTATATCTGCTTGTCTGATGTCTTGTCTGATTGCCCGCCCGCCCACACACACACACACACACACACACACACACGCGCACACACACACAAGCACACACACACAAGCACACACTTACTTACCGTCAAATATGCTGAGATCTCTGAGCAGCCTTGGTCCATAGATCCCTTCTAATATGCTTTCAAAACCTGCAAAATACAAAAGGAATATGAAACCATCCTTGAAGCCAATAAGCAAACTGAAATGAAAATGCTCAAATGAAATGAACGTGGGCAGAAAATACTGTACAATCTGCATAAAGCTCAGGGAATGTTTTGGGTTATGTGACAGACTGGTCTGAATTAATGTCCCTATTTTCACAATCAGTATAAATCTGACAGACAGAACATTAAAAACTCCCACAATTAACAAAAGGATAAAAGGGTAGAGCAGGTAAAGGTATAACACGAGAAAGAAGAACCTTTGAAAAAGACTGAAATGGTCAGCTCATCGTTTTCTCCAACGACCAGAACAGGAGCTTACTGCTGGTCGACGGACACCATCTCCAATTTCAGTGCTGGTTCCCAAATTAGAATTAAATCAAAATAAGCACGCTGTATAAACGAACGTATCGTTTGTGCAATGCCGGGTTTTTAACAAAAGCCGCCTTCATCGGTACACATGCCAGCATGCTGTACTTAATATGCTGCTGAATGTTTTACAACTACACACACTGATGAATAAATTACGAGCCCAGACGAACCGAATGGCCTGCTCTCGTCATTATGCATTCTCACCTCCTTATAAATCTGTCTGTGAGTAAATCTAAAATTTACAATGAGAGGACAATTCAATTCCCAGTCTCTACCTTTTGCGAGCCATTACTACACTGTGTGGCTTCAAATTGTTCACCGTACTCATGGGTAAGTGAAGTTATGTCCTTGTGTGCAACCATGTTGTGGACCTGGTAATTATGTTAGATTACCATTAATTTGTTTCTGATTTTATCTCTTTTTTCTCCCAATTTAGTAGCCAATTACATCCTCTCTTTTTCACGTCAATCCCCCTCATATTGTGAGTTCGCTGCCGTAGCCCTGAAACTGGCAGCGACAAAGGCAAAGCACCGTCTCCTCCGAGCCGGCACTCGCCAAGCCGTCGACCGTAACTCCGGTACTCCAGAGCCACTCCTATACGCAGCGATCTCATATCGGCTTCCCTCCCCCCTCTCTGGGGCGGACAGCCAATTGCCGCCCCCTAGTGGCACTCCCGGCCAGAGCCAACACTGGCGCGGCCGGTGGAATCGAACCCCGGTCGCATTGGCCAGCGTCGAACGTTGTAACTGCTAGACCACCCAGGTGGCCCACAGAAGTGATTTCTAACCAATTTTATAATAAGAATTAAAAGTACAATCCCCATATGAAATACAGATACTTGGGTGGTGTTGGTTACAATGATCGCCAGCTATGTAACCAATGCCCATCTGCTCAGAAAACACTGTTGCATTTAGTAAAAATCAAGAAATGATGCAATGTTAAGGATCGTTCAAATACAGGTATGACCACTGGGGTGGTTAGAAAGCTGTTCCTCTGGATAGAAAGGTCACAAATAAAAGCAAGAATGAAGCAAATCCACACCAGCCAAAAGACCACTCGCGCTCAGCCTATAGCCACTGGCTTTGCTTACATGATGTCACTAGCAAACCAAAACTGAGCTTGGAGACGGAGAACTGGAAATCAGAGATATAACCACTCTAAAGAGTTCCACTCCCCCACAGATTCTGGAGACAAGGCTGCGAGACAGCCAGCTTTTACCTCTCTTCCACTGTAATGCAATATAAGGGACATGCCCACGGACATGTGAGTGGGTATGCCTGTAAATTGCAGCTACAGTTCCTACACATAATCTCCATCAAGTCACACGATCCCAGAAACGGACTTAAATGCAAATACTTAAGAATGCGCTTCCGCTATGGTGGAAATAATCTGTAATAAAAAGTATAATGAAAAAACTCCATCACTTCATAAGTGCGAGCAATGGCTGTTCACCGAGGCAGAGTGCCACAGAACACTTCTTTAAGGGGTTGAAGGAAGGTGGAGCCAACTGAAAAGGAGCCGAATAGCTTATGATACGAGTGAACTGAGCTGCCCTTTTAAAAGACAGCAGGCATTGGTGAAGGGTTTACCATTTAATGGCGAGAAACACTTCTATATTGCCTAGGTAGATAGCTAGACGAAATAAGCTTTGCTAGTGCCAAGCTGTTGGCTACCTAGCTAGCCAAATTGAACACCATGGATTTGAACAACATAACAAAATGTATAAACGTTTCAACTGATCATTTTTAAACATTGAACCTATAAATAGTTATTCAATTCCCTAAGAAACACAGGGTACTTGCAGGGTGTTATGCACAACAATGTCCACTAGCTATGTAGAGTATGCTCCGTCACATGGAATACACTGTGGCACGCAGCCAATTCAAGAAACATGTAATGTCAGCCTGATTACATTACAATTCAAAGTGGTCTCTAGCACAGACTCCCCATCAGGTCATCCATAATAAAACAAAACCTTGATGACATCACAACAGTGACAATAGCTGATCAGCCAGGCTCATTGAAAGGGACAGCTGAAGAGAGACTGGGATCCTTCGCTCAACTTTGCCTATACTGCCAGAGAACAACACGGAAACATGAGCCCAGCTCTGCAGGTCTTTTACTGAATCAATCCTGACCTTTTCCACGGTGGCCTCGCTGGTGGTAGCATTGTAAAAAGGTGGCTAGTAAGTTCACTGGCACTCAGAGATGCCTACGCTCGACAGGTCTTGTACAAAGCTCATGCTATCTTGGGCAGCTCTGATCATCCCCCTGAAGAATGTGAAGCTCTCCCCTCAGGTCGTTCAGGTTCAGGTTCGAGTGCGATGAGCTGAAGCACTCCTTCATTCCACGTGCAATAAATATGCTTCACTTGTACAGATGGACTCCTTGTTATTATTTATTTATTCCGTTATATTTTTATGTGTTGTTTTTGTATTTTGTATTATGGATTTCGTCTTGTACTATTTGTAACTGCAAGCAAAGTTTCCCGTCAGGGACAATACGATTTCAAATCTCGAAATCTAGCCACCTGTGACAGTGAAACCCATTCTACATTCAAAAGGTCATACGGGTTTAAAACCTTGAGATAAACTTTGGTAATGTTATGTGCTGGATGCAAAATTTACAGTTCCGTGCACAAATATTTTGCTCTTGTGATGGAGCGATGTTTGCATTTTTCCTCCCCAGAGAACACATGCCCACAGCTGGCTGCACGGTTTTGGAGGACACAGGGTGCAACTGTGTGCCCTCCCAAATTGACAAAGGACCTTGAAGCAATGGGACAGGCCAACAATAACAATTGGGCAATCCAAATTGAGGAATGAAACTAATTACCAGATCTTTCAAACACAGATACTTGTTCTCCTGCTAGTCTCACCATCCGCCCAGCTAGCTAATGCACATTCCTTTAATAAGTTCACAACATTTCAGTTGACAAGTACTAATATACTATTACTAAATAGGGCTGGGTGTTTCCATGAACCTCGCAATATGATACAAGAATCGTGATACGGTGATCACAATATGATATGCATCACAATGCAGTGCACATTGCAATACAATACATCATAATACAATACAAAATGTATGTCACAGTACTTAATGTATGCCAATCACAAACCATATTATTATGATCTTTAAAGAACAAAAATAAGGGATGAACTGGTGGTGGTCAGGGTGACTTACTTTTAGGGCAGCACTTCCTCTTAGTTATTTGATCACAAACATCCTTTTGTTTGTGAAAGTGGAGTCACACCATAACCTTAAACTTCATAAACTATGAATGTAGGCCAAAAGCTCCTTGAAACACACACTTGCGCATTGTGCGGGGTAAAGTATCATAGAAATTCACAAATCTAGGGACATATCCCGGTCTTCAACAAAACCACACACTACAACTGAATGTATCATATGATAAGAACCTAAATTTAACATCTTATCAATAATTTAAATCCAAAACAATATTTTGAAACTTTAATATTTCTTTAATAAGACACACGTGTCAAAAACAGGGCAAAACTGACAAATGTGACGATGCATACAAATATATTTTACATATTTAATATCTTTTACATATAAGATACAAGACTATCATATAAATGAACTGAAGTCTGGGTACAGCTATACAAAATTAAAAAAAAAAAGACTACTTCTAAGAACCATATCACAATAGATAAAATATACATTTCTAATTTTACCAGAGAAGGATGGATGTCACTTTTCAACAAAAAACTAATAACGATGTGACGAGTTGATTTCACACAGAAAGACAGTGCAATGATCCATGATTGAATATGGAGCAATCATTAGTATTATTTCAATGTTGTGGTCTCCACCAATGAACTACACGTTTGTCTTGTGTACATTGTTAAACAATGGTGATATCAACATATCAGGCCTGACAATCGAGTTAATGGGAAAACCCTTTTCTCTGCACTTTTTAGTTTAACGATCTCCAATTCCCTTTAGGTACTTTTTAGCCATATGCAAATTAAACATTGAAAACTCAGATCAAGCAATGACAATTATGTTGATGATGAAGACCGTGCAAATATTGTAAAACTATGAAAATGGAAATGGAACATGCCATACCCTTCTCCACTGTCAAAGTCAAACCCCAGATTGATCATTTAAGGCCCTGGCACTTGTCGTTATTAATAATTATCTTAACGTTAGCGAAGTGAAGACGCAGGACATAGCTAAGATCTTTGCTGCACGCAAAAGGTAGATTTGGGGTGAGGTGCTCCACATTTTTGCATCGAATCGGTTACAAAAGAACGCATTAAAACGCTTAAAAACGCATCCACGCTTCCCTAGACTGTATCGTTACCAGTGTTAATTAGCAGCCTCGAAAAAAAAACCATATATATATATACAAACAGCTACATTACTAGAAGTTCTGCAGCTAGCCAATTCCCAGCTAAGGTCAGATATCCAGATTTGAAAAAAAATCTCACAACTGTTTGTAACAAACAGGTAAACTGACGTTGGTTGATCCCTAATGCTACAACCGGCTATGAATGTTGCAAGCTAGCTATGTGGGTCGCCTGCTGGCTATTGAAGTATTAAGTGTGAGAGTTCGATACATGTTTAAAAACAAAAAACTTTCTGCATATAATGTTACAGCTAACGTTAACTGTAACTCCTGAGCTCGCCGTGGCAAAAACCTAGCTATTCGCGCCAAGCAAAAAAGTAGCTGGGAGTTAACTAGCTAGCAAGCAGTTGCGTTGGACATGATTATGTTAACTAGATATGATTTGTTAACCAGATAGTATCTCCATGTTTAACTTATGGAAGGGTGCGACATTGGATTTGCTAGCCGAATAACACCATATTATTGTTGAAAGGCTGGGTTTCGTGAGATAAGCAAACTAACATAGATAGCAAGGCGAGCGTAAATGTGCATGGAATCACTGCATCGCTTAACTTGCTTGCTGGCTAAAAAACAAAAATAGACAAAAGCTTGCCAACATTAACCGTAACCTAACTAACGCCAGCACGAGTTGAGTTAGCTGGAAGTCGCGTAGGGGGTAACGTTTGCTAGTAACTTGATTAAGACTGTCGTTTTGGGGGGTTCTGAGTTGACGTGTTTCGTGTTTATAAAACAAAACGGTCACGTGAATCAAACACAAGGACGACCGTTAGGATTGTTGCTGACACTCCCCGGCTACGGCCAAAAAAACCCTATGGTCGCCATGGTAGCTAGCTGCACTCGGGTTCCAAAAAAATAAAAATAAAACGAAATCCTAGCCCTGTCAAAACAAGCGAGTGGCTCTTAAAGGCGCAGACCAAATTGCTTCAAGTTCTTCGCGTGTAGAATCCTTCAAAAGTGCCCCGTGAAACTCCCATCAATAATGAATAAATTACCCCTTCATCAATAAGATTGCCAGAAATTCCCGAGGGTGTACGGGACATTTACCGGAACAGCGAGGAGTGAAGACAAAGAAAATGGAGAGGAATGGTACCTCTGCAATTGAACTTAGCTAGCAAGCTAGCTACCTAGCCAGCTAACACGGGCAACTTGAGTTGTGTTGCAATCAAAATTCACGCCACACAATGCGCCAACACAACAAAACAAGAGCATAACACGAAGCCGACAAGAAAGGGGTTTTGCTCACCTACACAGTGGACCAATTTGTGCCGCCAGGAATCGAGTTCCCGCCGGAATCCTTTCCTCTCTGCCGTGCATTTAGAGCTACGGCACTGGGTAGCCATTCTGCCTGTCCTTCTCTTGCTCTGTCGGTGACGTCATACAACGTCACCCACATCTCACGCTTATTTGATTGACACGTGTCACTGGTAAATGAAGGAGGAGCTTATCAAATAAATCGGCTTCGCACGTCTAATCACGTATTTTTGGAAGTATTGGCCGGTGAATCACAAATATGAAATATCTGTGGGACTTTATAGTTGTAAAATAGTTTTGTGGTTTTTTTTACTTTTTTTTTTTTTTAAACTTTTGGTTCTACAAATGTTTTGCATTTGCAGTTTGTAAATGAATTCAGTTGGAAATAGTAATTAATGAATGAATCCATTTGAAAATACGATATTAATATTATTATTATTACTATTACTACTAAAAGCAATACTTAAATAACTGGTGCTGCATTACCTCATTTTCTTCGTGACGTGGTATACTATGAAATACTTTTTTTGCACTGTATTTGCATTTCTTATATCCTTTGAATATATTTATAATAAGCAACAATAATAACACATTTTATTTAGTATGTGCCTATCAAGGTACCCAATGAGACATATAGTATATATTTATACATTTGTACTCTGTCAGATTGCCTCTCAAATGCAGTTTTAGTGATCAGCTGGAGATTATAATTTTGTCCAGGTTTGCAGCAGCAATTTTTTTAGTCCCCTTCCGAACTAACATTAAATGTTGAAAGGTTTGCTGGGGCTCCAAAGAAAAAACAAAAGGCATTATAGTGAACAGGGCACACCCAAATAGCATCTTAAAACCTGTGAGTTCAGGGCTTTCAGATGTAAGTGGCACTTACCAAAACTCTGCATTGATCCACGGCACTATCCTATTCAACCTTCCCACCACTACAATTTCATCAATCCTTGGCATTGGGTAACGATGAAATTTGTTATTCAGTTGGCAAAAATCAAGGCAGGACCTCTGCCCCTGCCATCTGTCTTGGGGGCGGGAATGGTAAGACTGCCCCACTGTGTGGCTCAGTAGGTAGAGCATGGTGTTGGCGACGCTTAGGTTGTGGGTTCAATCCCCACTGGGACCACATATACTGAAAAATGTATGCATTCACTACTGTAAGTCGCTTTGGATAAAAGCGTCTGCTAAATGCCATATGTTATGTTATGTTACTGGACTGTTCAGTTAATCTCAAGCTCTTGTGTTTAAAGTCCCACACTCAGGCTGACCTGTACCAGTTCTTCCGTTTCCCTTTGGACCTCTTTCAGATGCTCCTGTGCCACAGTTATAGCGTGCTTGAGCTGTTCTCACGTCCTCAGGACATGCAAGATTACGTTCATCTGCTCTGGATTGTGCCTACTCCCATCTCTCTCTCTCTCTCTCTCTCTCTCTCAGGGCATCCAGCGGTCCTCAGATCTGACGGGCTTCCAGAGGGCTTGAAGAGTGAATAATAGCAATAATATTTGCATTTATTTTGCATTTATGTAGTGCTCTTCATGATACTCAAAGCGCATCACGGTGAAGCGGAGAAACCCAACCTCAACCTACCACCAGTGGGTAGCACCCACCTGGGTGATGCACGTCAGCCATTTTGTGCCAGAACACTTACCACACACATCAGCTGAGGTGGAGCCAATTAAACTGGGGGAAGATTAGGTGGCAGGTTGGGACATTTAGCCTGGACACTTGGGAACCTCCTACACTTTGCATTGAGTGCCAAGGGATCTTTAATTCCTTAAAACCTGACCCTCCCCCCTTCCCCCAATTCCTCCTACCACATCCACTCCTGTTATCTCAAATAGTGTTTCAGTGTGTGCAGATGGAATTAAAGGTGCACAAGCTATATTGCGTGATCCCCCAAGGTTTGGCGTTCTGTGCAAATTTTCGTAACTGTTAACCTTTTTGGCTAACTGTGTGGCTCAGTAGGTAGAGCATGGTGTTGGCAACGCTTAGGTTGTGGGTTCAATCCCCACTGGGACCACATATGCTGAAAAATGTATGCATTCACTACTGTAAGTTGCTTTGGATAAAAGCATTTGCTAAATGCCATATGTTATGTTATGTTACTGGACTGTTCAGTTAATCTCAAGCTCTTGTGTTTAAAGTCCCACACTCAGGCTGACCTGTACCAGTTCTTCCGTTTCCCTTTGGGCCTCTTTCAGATGCTCCTGTGCCACAGTTATAGCTTGCTTGAGCTGTTCTCACGTCCTCAGGACATGCAAGATTACGTTCATCTGCTCTGGATTGTGCCTACTCCCATCTCTCTCTCTCTCTCTCTCTCTCTCAGGGCATCCAGCGGTCCTCAGATCTGACGGGCTTCCAGAGGGCTTGAAGAGTGAATAATAGCAATAATATTTGCATTTATTTTGCATTTATGTAGTGCTCTTCATGATACTCAAAGCGCATCACGGTGAAGCGGAGAAACCCAACCTCAACCTACCACCAGTGGGTAGCACCCACCTGGGTGATGCACGTCAGCCATTTTGTGCCAGAACACTTACCACACACATCAGCTGAGGTGGAGCCAATTAAACTGGGGGAAGATTAGGTGGCAGGTTGGGACATTTAGCCTGGACACTTGGGAACCTCCTACACTTTGCATTGAGTGCCAAGGGATCTTTAATTCCTTAAAACCTGACCCTCCCCCCTTCCCCCAATTCCTCCTACCACATCCACTCCTGTTATCTCAAATAGTGTTTCAGTGTGTGCAGATGGAATTAAAGGTGCACAAGCTATATTGCGTGATCCCCCAAGGTTTGGCGTTCTGTGCAAATTTCTCGTAACTGTTAACCTTTTTGGCTAAGAAAACGTTTTTACTGTCCTCATAAATGTGTTCACTGAGCTCTGTCGATGGTGCGCCTCAATTCCAACACCAGCATCTGAAGCTTTCCAGGCATATCAAGTCATTCACTTTCCTCACTCCGTCTGTATAAGAGTCCATTCTTATAACTAAACATTATAAACCTTTCTGTGTCAAGTCCTGGCACATTTATGTGTACAGGGTTCTGTGTGGCTCAGTAGGTAGAGCATGGCGCTGACAACGCTTTGGTTGTGGGTTAGTTTCCCATTGGGACCACATATGCTGAAAAATGTATACATTCACTATTGTAAGTTGCTTTGGATAAAAGCATTTGCTAAATGGCATATATAGTATATATATATATATATATATATATTTAAGTTTGATTTAAGTCGTAATTATTGATTTAAGTCGTAATAAAACAACTTCTCTAAAACAGGTGGCTCCATGACCACCTCAAGCTGCACATGTGACTGAGTGGTCAGCTGTCCTATTTTCTGCCTCCTCTCTTCCTTTCACATCTCTCCATGTGCTAAATTAGGCTTTCCTGTCAATACTCTATCTTGGAAAGGCATTAACAATGACATGTCCTCTAATGTGTCCATTAGCTGTGCGTCTGAGTCTGTCACGGATCTTGTTTCTCCTGCCCCTTGCCTTTTCCCTTGTCAATATACTGAAGCAGGTGATCTGGTTTACTGAATCGTCGAGAACTTGAACGTCCTGAACCGGATTAAAGCAGAAATGTGGATAGGTACTGTGATCCCCTTGACAACAGAAATGTGTGTGTATTAACTTGTGGATAATACTTGCGCTGTGGTAAGATGTACACTCTAGTCCCCATGCATAGAGTACGCAGTCAGAAAGGCAGCCTGAGCAAAACTACACAGACATCCTCTGTGCTCTTGGGACTTCAAAGGTTGCCATGTTGTAACCTGACTCCCCACAATTGTGACAAACTCGAAATCCTCTTCCTCTTTTCTGACAGGTTTAGCAGCCCTTTTTTCTTTTTTCTTTTTCTCTTTTGCCGACTTGAAGGTCTAACTTCTGAACCCCACCACCTCAGCAGACTGACCTTAGGTTATTTTATCTTGTACTAGCATATTGATAGATACAATGTCGCTTGTGGGCAGCATCTTCACCATAGGATGAAGATGACCGCTCAGAATGGCTTAGTATTTATTTATTGGTGTTTACCTTTCCCTCTAAGGGGTTGAGTGGACCTAAACCATGCCAGGAAAATGCACCATTACAGAGCAGACAGAACCATTCATTTGCTCAAGTGTTATTGCGGTAGTGTAGTATATTGGTTAAGGAGCTGGGCTTGTTACACAAAGGTTGCCTGTTCCACACCCCTGGTGGGGCACTGGCATTGTACTGTTGAGCAAGGTACTTAACCTGAATTGCTTCAGTAAATATCCAGCTGTGTAGATTGTGTTTTAAGAAATGTAGACTGTGTAAGTTGCTCTGGATAAGAGTGTCTGTTAAATCCCTGTAATGTAATGGTGTATATTGTCACCATGCAGACACACAGGTAAAGCCACAAGAACAGTAATATTAAACGTAATTCTCTCTTTTGTCCTTCAGACTCAAGGCAAAGTGGTGGATTCCTACCCCGATGAATGAAATAAAATAAATGCTTGTCAAGTAAAAAAAAAAGTTAAGTACATAGCTAGTAACTGGGTTGGATGCCATTACCAGCCAATACACTAAAGCATATTCTTCCTTTTCAGTGAGCATGGCCAGGCCTTAAATAACTAAAGCCCTTCACCCTGAGGATTTTGCCAATATGCATACATGAAATCAATTAAATCAGAATTTCCCAAACTGTTTTTGCCTCTTTGCCCCCCTTAGCAAAAAAACCCCAGCACATTTGGTGCATCCAGGCTGTCTGGTGCACAAATGCCGTATCTTGGCACACCCCTTAGGAGCATACTAATGCATATTAATATTGTTTTAATTCTTTGTGTTCTCATTTAATGCCCAATGGTTTCCTCCATGAAAGCTGCTCTGCAAATGACCCTTTAGTTGGGCCCCTGCAGCCCTTAGAAACGACTGGGAAATAAATCACTCAGCCAGAGAGGAAATACTTTTGGATTAGTTATTAATTGTGCCATAAAGATAAGAGAATGGCCAATGCAATTCCACAATCAAACATTAAAACTGTAGATGTTACAGACGTGCATTTGTTCAGCACACTTAATGCAACATTCACCTGTGCTGTTCACCTTTTTAAAACAGTGGCCGGTTTCTCGAGACATTCCAAGTACGCAAATGTAATGTTCATGTAAAAAACACGTAATTTCATAACAAATCACAATTTAATTATTGCACTGCTTCAGATTTCTAATTCCAGGCGAGACTAAAACAAAACAAGTTAAAGCATCCTTAACATTTCCGGTGGCGATGCAAATCTATACAGTGTTTCAGTCTGCGACAGCAGCGTGTTACAATTTACAATCTGCGTTCCATGTGCTCCAGTGTCATGTGTCTACAGTTGCACCACTAAATATTGATCTGACTGTATGTTAATGATACTTATTAGATGACTTAGGGAAGCCATTGATGAATAAAATATGAGGAGGAGTAAAAGACATTTTCTGGCAGTCAACCTTGCACGGTAGACTGTTTCAGTCAGAGAGAATTTGATTCGGTGAATCAGACCCGACTGCTTAACAATTAGCTGAAGCGCTTGTGTTCTGTACCACACCTGACATGAACTCTTGAAAAGGCATTCATTTTTAACTTGACTTCAATGTAATGTCAATCAAATTCATGGGGCATTCTGTAGCGATGGGTTGGGCCTACAAATACAAGAGGGTATTCCAAATTGGGAGGAAAAGTAGAAATATGGGATACAGCTGGTTAGAATTCTAGACATTTAGTCCACGGTGAATGCACAAAAATACTAATTGCATATGACATTTTTATTATCCACTTGACTATAATATTACTGTACTACAAGCTAATAAGCATGTGTACTATACTGCATATTTCCTACCTGAAACAGCAACAAAAAACATGCTTAGATCTCCTGCCAGTGACTTTGCGTTGTCACTTATCACAACAGTGGAGCCAACCTCGATCACTTAGAAAAAGTTGTTCTGCTTGGCAAAAAAGAAACCTTCTCCTTGCTTTAATTAATTTTATACAGTGAAAATGCTGAACTAAACCAAAAATAGTGGTGCCTCTTTCCTGATAAACGTAGTGTGTCTCACCTGTTAAACCTAATGCCACTTACCTGTTTGATCGTAGGGGGCCCAAACGCCCCCTAGGGAACATAACTGGACACCACACATACACAAATAAAAGGCCTCCAGAGGGTCATAATGAAGGCATAATACAGGAAGGTCAAATACACACAAAGACATTTTTTATTGTAATAAAAACCTAGATGTCCTATTATCAAGCAATTGCATGCACCAGGACATACAGACGGAATGAGTCGAGAGCAGTACAGCAGAAAAAAGTCAGTCTTACTCTACTACTCTACTAAGTTTTCTATCGCTTTTCCAGAAAAAGACATGAGCTTTTTGTAAATCTGGATGCCTGTATCTTCTATTTCGCTGTCTACTTTGTCTGCTGCACAGTTTTCAGAATGCATATACAGTATATACAGTATATGCCTCCTGTTGGAATTGCATTGACTCATCAAAGTAAAAAAGTTACTAAAACCATACAGTAATATGGCAGCAGCACATTTGGACAAATCTAGTTGAAAGCACTTTGGGGTTTTTTCACATGCACAGTGAGAAAAAGTGACACAAAACAGCATTGTGTGAAGAACACAAACACTTTATCGGTGAATCTACAACTTCAGATACGTTTAAAGCAGTTTGGAGGCGAGGTTGCTTCAGGGCAGCCATAAAAAGCTGTCTGGTAATTGGTTGACATGGTGATGTGGAAATATGGCCGGAATCCATATTGGAACCTTATCAGAGTGATTAAGGGGTGCAAGTCAAGACTGAGAAACACAGAATTTTGATTTGCGTTTCTTTTGCTTAACAAAGATAGGCCTAGTAAAAGAGAAATGGCTAATATTGGAAGGCCAATTCCCCTTAAACATATCTTACGACTATGTACAAGACTATCAGTTATTGCTTCATGTACACTGTAGGTTTATAGCGCTTCTCCACAATAGCGTCACTGCTGACTGTAAGTATGTTACTCTTATAAAGATAGCACCATTTGCACAACAGACCTCTGTACAAGAACATGTTATCTAAATTCTGTAGTTTGTTAAATACAGAATTCTGAGAAATTTGCTATCTGTTTAAAAAAAAAACATTGGGAAAGAAAACGCAACAAAGACTGTTAAAGATATTTATGAGACAGTTACAGTTTGCTGATGCTTCGAGTGACCTTGTATCCCCCACAAACAGGGAGGCGGTGTCTCAAATCCTTTGAATATCTTTGTGTGGTTCTCTGAATATCAAACAGGCCTACGAGAGATCTTCTTGGCAGGGTTGAACGAACATAATAAAACAATACATTTTATATTGGAGTGCTTAATTCAGTGGGCAGTTGGACTATGCATGTAGTGATAAGATATGTACAATTACTTTTTTTTTTTTTACAAAAACACTCGACAGTTTAATGTTTGACCGGTAACTCAGAAATATATTTTAAAATGTGACTGACAGTTTGAGTGCTGTGACCATTATTGATCATAAAGAAGAATTATGTTATGAGAAAAAAAACAGATAAGAAAAAACACCTTGGAACCAGTCAATACAGTATCTGCAGTTATGTGCTCTTTTGGGATTTGGAATGGCCTGTAGTTTGACTTCCCTCATTTGGACCTCTGTGGGATGTCAGAATAGTTAATTCGGTCTGAAATGTCAGATTAATTATGTCACAGCAGGCGATTAAAACAGTGGAAAATGCCATCTAAGCTTATTCTGTCAAATGACTGACAACGGTAAAGGACCAAATGCAAGTGGCTTTTAGTGGTCACCTTTTAAAAAAATGATGGAATCATAATTAATTGAGTGTTCCTTAAAGTAACAGCAAGAGTCCCCTGGCAAATTTGCTCTTAGCAAAGGCAGGATTAGCATGTGTCATTTTTTAAGCAATTATAAACAATTATTTATTAAACTGACCATTTTATTTAGTTTAAAAAAATACCCTGCTTTATTCTTTAGTCCACTACAATGCAAACGTATTCTTTTTTTTTTAAATGCACATATTTTGCCCTGAAGGTTAAGCTGATTGCCTTTTGGAGTTGTACGGTTTCTGAAACAAGGGCTTAGAAATGTCAAGGGGAATATTTTTGCAAGTGATCAATGTGTTCCAAATGACCGCACGGGACCTTCTGACGGTGGTGTTCCCGCGCAGGACCCTGTTGAACTCCCGCCATTTCAGTCACTCCAGTTTTTCAGCATTGTGTTCAAATGCAATGATCTTATTACACATCGCTATTCAGCTTTGAAGTAGAGCTAATGAAATGTATCTTCTGGGGGAAAAAAACATACGTATGCGTGAAACATTATTGCATCAGATGTTATAAAAGAAAGTATAGGAGCTGTACGATTTAGACTTGTTTGTGTATGTGCAGCTCACTTTATTTTTTTACAACGCGTGACTTTGACCGTGCGAACCATACGCCATTTTCCTAAACCAATACCCAAATGTATAGTGTTACAGTGAATTTGCACAAAGCATATATCTGGATCCTGTATCGTCTGCGGTTGTCTGTCAAGTTGCCATAGAAACTAGTGATGGCATAATGAGGTTTCGTGAAACCAAAAAGGGCGGAGCAACATATGCTATCAGTGACTCGCTGGTTTTGAACCAATCATTGTGTTTTGCTGGAGAGAGCGAAATGTTTTGTTTGGTTCCAACAAGGCAATGACGTCAGTATAGGTCCACCCATTATGTCGTTCATGAAACCCCACTCTCCCATCTTTAATATAAGCAGACATTCAAATAATTTTTGACATGTATACAAATAACAGCAGTTAATAGGATCCTGTTCCATTTTCTGTTTGCCTACGTACGAAAGGCCGAACAATAACAATTTGCATTGTAGCCTAATTTAATAACAATTGAAACACCTTCCCATTCATGTTCATCGCAACTGGATAATTCCCAGTATTGTGTGCACAGGCCTCCAGAAAGCCCTTCTAGCAACAGAAATCACTTATAATAGCACACAATATAGGGTTCAGTTCTGATAACACAAACATTATGGTTGATTATAGCGCTATACAGAATTGTACGCGTAGAGAGAGCGTAGCCATGTTGCTATTTCCACAGCGGGAGAAACACAGCGCTATTGTTAATGGGCTGATCTAACAGATTATATGACTTGTAGGTGTGGCGAGGGTGTGACTGTATAATAAGCGATCAGATCATTAATCCTTTACCCAGCGTTTGCCGCAGGCAAACTGCTAATTCTGACAGGATGACGTGAGCGCTTCTCCCAGGAGGAATAGGTCATCCGCGAGCTCCCGACTGAAGCCTGTAGTTGGTGTGCGTTTGTGTGTGAAATTCTGTGTAGCTAGATATTAATGATTCCTCAGTCACACAATACTTATTCTTCTCTCCTCTCTCCTCTAAAGTGCGAAGAATAAGCAAGATAAAATGACAAAAAACATAAATTCAATTCATTACATTTAATTTTTAAAATGCATGTATTTTTTCTAGTGTGTTTGTGCATGTATTTTTATTTTTGTATCGTTTTATTCTTTATACATAGCCTACTTTTCTTTTTTGTAGTTTATTTGGGGACAAATGTTGGAAATTAGCCTTTGGCTATAAACATTTAAAGCAATGCATCTGATGTTTATTTTTTAACATTGTAATAATGCTTTTTGCTATTTGATTACCATGGCTACCCATTCAGGGCTACATGTCATATAATCCAGAAATGCTAAATATACATTATTAAGTAGGATGCACGCATGCATGTGAGTGGAGATCTTCCAAGGCTGTTGAAAAATTGCAGAGAGACGATTAGCGCAAAGAGGTGGTTTTGGTGGGCGTAAATGAAAGTCGCTTGTGTTCAGTGAAATTGGTGAAACCAGTAGTCTACTTCGCCAGGTGATTTTCATAAACAGGCCCACAGTGCTCCCATGTGAAGTCAAACATGTTTTGGCAAATGGCATATATGAATGGCATATATATCCATCCATCCATCCATTGTCTAAGCCGCTTATTCCTGGTCAGGGTCGCGGGGGGCTGGAGCCTATCCCAGCATGCGTTCCGGGCGAGAGGCAGGAATACACCCTGGACAGGTCGCCAATCCATCGCAGGGCACACACACCATTCACTCACACACTCATACCTACGGGCAATTTAGACTCTCCAATTAGCCTAACGTGCATGTCTTTGGACTGTGGGAAGAAACCGGAGTACCCGGAGGAAACCCACGCGGACACGGGGAGAACATGCAAACTCCGCACAGAAAGGCCCCCGGCCTGGATTCGAACCCGATACCTTCTTGCTGTGAGGCGACAGCGCTATCCACTGCACCACCGTGCCGCCTGGCATATATATATATATATATATATATATATATATATATATATATATATATATATATATATATATATATATATATATATATATATATATATATATATATATATATATATATATATATATATATATATATATATATAATTTATTATATCTCATCTCATCTCATTTTATTCCTGGTCAGGGTCGCGTGGGGGCTGGAGCCTATCCCAGCATGCATTGGGGCGAGAGGCAGGAATACACCCTGGACAGGTCGCCAATCCATCGCAGGGCATAATTTATTACAGAGGCGTAGCGTGGGGGGTGCAAGTGGTGCGGTCGCACCAGGCGCAAGATTTTGAGGGGCGCAAAATTTAAGAAAACGTTAAAAAAACGTCCGCCCCGGTCCGCGAAATAAATGGACTGGTCGCAGGTTTTTTTGGCGTAGCAGCCCCCCGGTCCGCGAAATACATCAACTGGTCTCAGCTTTTTTTTCCTGGACCCCACCCCCCGTCGACAGAAAATGGGGCGCCGTTTACGTGGCTCGCACCGGGTGCTGGCAACCCACGCTACGCCACTGATTTATTATATGATATATTATATTATATTATGTTTTTTTACACTGAGAAACTACCAAACTTCGACAGAGTGACATTTTATTCGTGCGCCGGACAAAAATACTAATAAGCGCTTTGGCTTTGCATTGCTTTACGCCAGCCTGACAATAGGGGCCCTAATCCGGCATCAACAGAGGCAAGAGCCTCGAGAGGCAAGATGATCGCTAAAATATTTAACAGTCACGGCCCACCCTGATGGTAAACAAAAGGCTTTGTGGCTTTAGCACCATTATGCTTTAGGAATTCTACAGAGGTACTGTACATTGTCCTCAACGTGAACTAATTTTTCCCCACAACAACAAGTCAACTTTTATAACAATTTTAATATATGCTATACTATGCCATTTCAAATTATATTTCCAAGGCCGCTGAAGGCAGGTTATTAAAACAAGTTCAAATGGAACAGTCATTAATCTCATTTCAGTATATTACGAGTGGCTTTATTAAACCAATAAAAAATAAAAATTGAATCCAATCCACTTAGTTTTTCATATAAATTCCTATGTATACCACATTCGTGTGTGTTCTACATTTGGATACAATTCTGATACTCAGCGTGTGACTTGCGTCAAGACGCTCACATCGCGTTTTTTCCATCCACGTTTTCTTTTTGACGTAACTCTCCGTGCGAAGCAGAAAATTGACACCATCGGCTGCCAGTCAACTGTAAACACTAAACGCTTGATCTTTGCTGTTGTTCATTTGCCCATACGTGTCTTTTCAGAATGCAACCTCTGTCTAAACGCAGGTACTGGATATGGGTCATACATGACATGTCTGACAGAAATAACAAATATGAAGAAAAAAAATCAAGTAAGCCATCATTTAATGCGTTAAATAAAGCCATATTTCTGATTAAAATGTACTTCGTAGTCCTCGAAGTGCCGCTTGGTTTCATAAAGAAATTAGAAGGATAATATTGTGATATATGTTTTCTCTTCAGACCTGAGGATTCTTTCAGGTTCTCTAGACCCTTATCTCTATGGAAAATCCCCCTCAGTATCAGCTATGTAATAAAGCCTTGTTTGAACTCTTACACAACAACATTTTCTTTTTTTTAATCAAAACAAGCATGCTGTGTCTGTTCCCCTTTATGGTTGGGATAAAAAGATTATCAGCATATGTTTGACATTAATGGGGTAAAACCGTAGCTGTTGTAAAGACCATCGCAACTGAGTCAGATTCAAGACAACGGTCATTTGAGTCCAAGTCAAGACCAAGACCGAGAATTCTCACTCAATGCCTGGAACAGCTTGCAAGGCCAGGTAGTAGAGGCAGAAACACTTGAGGTATTCAAGTCCAGGCTTGATGCAGTACTGGATATTCTTTAGACTCGGAAATGACGAGCTTAGATGGGGCGAATGGCCTGTTGTCATCATTATGTATTCATTATTTAGTCATATGTTCTTATGTTCTTATATCAATTACCTGAAATGTTACTGTCACAGTATTCCCAAATGCACATTCCAGTAAACCTACTTCCTGGCATATTTAGAGAAATACATCATACTGGATTACTGTTTGATATTTCACCTTGTATAGAACTCAAACTTTGAAAATATATATTTATTTTATATATACAGGTAGCTGCCAAAACAAAGGAAACACTTGAGTAAATGAGGGATACTGGCAGCTCTGTTATGGTGTGGGGTGCATTTTCCTGGCATGGTTTAGGTCCACTCAGCCCTTTAGAGGTCAAAGTAAATTTCAATAAATACAAAGCCATTCTGTGGTGAAGGCATTTCTATCCTGATGGGAGTGGTCTCATCGAGGATGACTATGACAACATCCACAGGGCACGAGTGGTCACTGAATGGTTTGATGAGCATGAAAATGGTATAAACCATATGTCTCAGTCACCAGATATCAACCCAATTGAACACTTATGGGAGATTCTGGAGTGGCGCCTGATGCAGAGTTTTCCACCACCACCAACACCAAAACGCCAAATGATGGGATTTCTGATAGAAGGATGGTGTTGCATCCCTCCAACAGAGTTCCAGATATATGTAGAATCTATGGCAAGGTGCATTGAAGCTGTTCTGGTGGCTCGTGGTGACCCAACGCCCTATTAAGACACTTAATGTTGCTGTTTCCTTTATTTTATTCCTTTATTTTGCTTTATTTTGCAGATACCTGTATATATTATTCATTTGAGCAATTATTTCCAGACAAAACATACAGATATATGTGCAACACAATCATTGATTGACTCCATTTAATTCTGACAATAAGCATTTATTTTCCATAGGGAAAATCTTTTTTAATATGTATATTGAATTAGTTTCATTAGTTTATTAATTTATTAAATTAATACAAGTCCTTAACGCTCAGCATCTGTGACCGACACCAAGAGTGAAAATGATTTAGAGTCCGAGGCGAGACCAAGATTGACAAATTGTTGTCTCTACTACAGCCCTGAAACCCGTTGCCATTACACAAGGTACAATGAGTAATATTTATGTTTATTACTCTTGCTTAGGGTTCATGTAAATACATGAGTTAACATGTGAGTTAACATGCTTTTATAGATCACATATTGCTGTGAGCAATTACAATGGAGAGGTTATGAATAATATCTAAAAATAGCAAATGCATTAAAGGCAATTACATAACCATTTTGGTGAAAGCGCACTGCATGGAAAATGCATCTTACATTGAGCTGAGCGATGTGAGACAGCCAAACGCAAGCATCTGATTTAATCCGGTAACGCACAAAATTCAGGGAAAAATTATGTTTTCCTGATATCTGTACAAATTCTGAGCATATTCTTATACACAATCTATGGCACATGCAAATGAAAATATCTCCAAGTATTTCAAGTGGTTATGGCAATTTCTTTCCACTCATGTGACTATTGTCAGACCACATTAGCTGTTTTTGCCACTGTGAGATACGCTGCCATGACTAACATACTAATATTAGTGCTGGAAAACATGAAGATGGACTTATTAGCAATGTTAGCACCAGAGGCATTATTTTAAAAGAAGAATATAAAGTACAATGAGCACATTGATTAAACAGATATGGGAAATGGCATCTTGATAGCAATAACTGAGAAAGCGTTGTTTTTTCAGTTCTTGCTCTTGAGTTGCTTGAAAATATTTAACATTATTATCACTCTGGCAGCTTGAGGGACAAAGGGTAATAACCTTGCTGTACAGACAGGTTTTTTCAGTGGCAAAAAAATTACTTATAAAACAAAAGAGACAATAAGGAGAACAGTTAAGTTAACCTGTTAGGCCAAAGCCTTATTTTATTATTAGCTGTGAGCCACAAATGAAAGAAAACAGAATGTTTTAATGAACAACACAAAGTGTGTTCCAACTGAATTAAACAGAGGCATCATTTATATTCCACGAGTACTAAACTAATCAAGAAATGCCTTTGGCAAAAAATGCTGTCTTTCTGCGATTAGTCCATGAGCTGGGGGCAGTCGATATCACCTGGTGGGGGGACAAAATCTCATAGTGATTTTTGGCAAGGCCCATGCCCCTAGCGATGGAAAATGCACTGGTAGCTTTCTCTGTGCTATCAGTCTTGAATGCCCAATAATCATACATCATTGTGAAGCTCAGCCTCACAGCTATCCAATGACCTCCCACCTCTGAACTTTGACCCCTGACCCAGTTTTCAATATTTCAGTTCTTGAAACCATGACTATGCAGTAAATTGTATATAAACGAGGCCTAGCAATATTTTTAAATACTGATAATGGTATATCTAGAGAGCCTATTCAAATATAATTCATAAGGGGTTGGCGGATAGCGTATCGATCTAACGCACCTGTATCTCGGCTGGTCCGATAAGAGTGTGAGCTGCCCATCTCGGACGCGGTTCGAAACCCATCTGTGCTAGGCCGGCCCTGGCCATTAGCCGCGATCGGGGGCAGCATTTGGAGGGGGAGGATGAGCCGGCACAAGTTTGTTCAGGAGCAGAAGAGCATCCCTGTAAAAAGA
The DNA here is from genome assembly GCA_029706075.1 of Aldrovandia affinis. Lineage (NCBI taxonomy): Eukaryota > Metazoa > Chordata > Actinopteri > Notacanthiformes > Halosauridae > Aldrovandia > Aldrovandia affinis. The sequence continues at coordinate 3,203,577 of JAINUG010000084.1, read as the reverse complement.
GTAGGTGGGCAGGTTCTGTCTTGGAGAAGGCGGATTGGGCCTATGCCCCATTTTCCATCTCTAGGGGCACAGGCCTTGCCAAAAATCACTATGAGCCTTCCTCCCACCCAGATGATATCAATGGTCAAAATGCAGGGTCCTAAAGACCCATAGACTACTAAGTGTTTTTAGATTTGTGACGGCTGCTTTGTCATGGCGACACACTCAGCAAGCCAAGATCAGTTAAAGCTCTGTCGGCGGGACGGTAAATTTAAACAGAGGATACATTTGGAACAGGGATAAAACTTAGGCATTTAATAACCTTTTTCTTTTTTTCTCTTTTGCTATCTCTAGACATTTTTTGAGCACGGGGCAGGCTGAAATAGCATTTTATCTCTATCACGTCGTCTAGCCTCTCTGGATATTGTTTCTGTTGCACTTTAAAAATATATTGTACCCTAAAATCAACCATTTTGTGATTTACTACTTCCATTGTGTGTTGTCAATCTGTCCAATCTGTTTTGTTGCTAACATTCCACTTCTTAATTTACAGCGTGTGCGCCGTGAGCTACCGAATGCCGAATATAATGGTCGTCAAACAACTCACGCACATAAATAGATGGTAAAATCACCTCAGACTATCTTTCATTGGACTCATATAGCCTTATAATACTTTTGGAAGCTGTAAATGTTTTACTCAATGGCTGAAATAAAAAAAATGTTTTTGTGTTTGATGTAATAACTTTCAAAGCAATCCATTATCCCAGGAATGATTGTTTTCTACCAGGACATCGTTTGGCATGAGTGGCTTCAAGTTAAAATATTATAATTATAAGAGAAAATGTTTTTCTTTTGTGTTTTGACATTTCATCGTATTCAAATATTAAATTGCTTATTGGCATGATATGGTCCAAAGGATTCAAATATTGAACCAATAATGACAAATATGAATATACATGGGCTCGATTTTTAAACTCAGATTACAACAACGATGATCAACTGCTGGCCGAGGCATGGCTTGACTGATCCAGGACCTGTAGAATTGAAACAGGGCATACCTATCGACAGCCTCCTCTCATCAAACTCCGCCTGTTTGGAGCATACATTAAAGGCAGGGGGCATATGTGGCAAAGGGACAGGGCGCGCCCAGCTGTCCAGTCTGAGCGAAGGGCCTTCCCCCCAGGGAGAACTGGGCCACGGAGCAGATGTACCATACCCAGCAAGATGGTACACTTCTAGAGACTGCGCCATGTTATGTTCCGAGACCCCTCTGTGACACCTCGTCGTTGCCAAATACAAATAAAGTGCTGTGCCTTTTTTGTGGGTGGGGGGTTGCGAGAACGAATTATTCAGTAGTAGATTAACAGTTTGAACAGAACTGTCAGAAAGCATGGCGGTTAAACCCGAAATCCCCCGCATCCGAAAACGCAAGAGGAGCAGATAGTCTACCTATAACGATAACTATCAAGATAAAAATGGAAAATGTTTTGCAACAGTAAATAAAATCGATCTAGACTGATTATGACAAATGTAGTTGCAATCACTCCCAGGGCGATTTTTAGAACGATTAAATAAAAGCTTGTGGACCCACACCCTCCTAGTTTTGTTTCTCCGGGGCCGGGTACTGGAGGAGCTAATGTTCGGCGATTGTTCATACTTTCTCTCTTTTGTCTTTTCTCAATCGAGAGGCGACGACCGACAACATTCTCCATGACACAGTCATCGCGTGGGCGCTTGAGTGTTCATTGTTGATTGACGTGTGTAGCTACATTAAAGATTACACAAATATATAAAACGTTATTGGTGTAGATGCAAAAACAACAATTTAGAGTTGTTGTTATTAGTTATTGTAATAGTTTCAGTTATCTGCTGGAAATGGGCCCTTAAGCGTAAACTTTCTGTACCCAAGCTAACAAAGGCCTACCTGCACAGCCAGCCATCTCCAAAACTCCCATGGCCTCTGCCAGCAACACAATGAGTATCAATAACTCACAGCTTAATTAAGCTTCTACGCCATTAGCATTCTGTATGATAGCCCTCCCACGCCAATTAAGATGTTTAGGAGATCTTAACTGCGCCGATAATTGGCTTGTCAGGGGTTTGTAATGACAGGAGAGGAACCAAAGGAAATTGGCTCATTCAGGAGCAAAATTGAGATGCGGTTCCGCCGTTTGGTGTTCGCCTCTACGGGGATCCCGGATGTTCTAGTGTTCCAATCCAACCCAACGGACTGTGGCGGAACAATCATCGGCTTTATTCGCGTAGAATCATATGGTACCCATTATACCATGCCAAATGCTGCTACGCAGCAGTAATTTGCAGCAAGCGCCCCTCGTTCACTTTTTGTGCCAAACCGAAAAGCCTCTTATGCTGCGGAACATTGAGATAAATTCATAAAGATAAAGGGATTTATGTATTTATTCTCCAATCAATGTCTTCATTTCAGAGGCGCGTTTGCGCTGTGCCAGCGAGGAGCGACAGGAATGAACGTTTCCCACTTTTTTTTCCGTTTAGAAAATAACCACGATCCTGGTTCTTTTCATAATTGCTGTTGTGGAATACGATGCTGTGTTTTGCCTTTATTCAAAATCAGTCCCATGCTGTCGCATTATGAACACATTATAAATCACTTTTCTCCAGCCGTGGGTACATTTTTTATAGCTACTGACAGTTGCGTGTACGCGTATAGAAAATGTGCTTTTCATAATACATCAATCATTCGTTTTTGTTTTCTGGAGAATTTAGAAATGTATTTCATTTGAATAATTACAGAACAAGACGATCAAACAATCGGTAATCTAGTCTATGTAGTTAAAATACAGACTGGCTATTAAAATATAAAAAAAACGAATCAACATAAAATTGTGAAATAGGCCACATTTATTTACAATAATTAGAAAGGAAAAAATGACAGGATGCCTTAACTGGGGTCACCAACAGTACGGTTTTAAAATACACACAGCCTCAACTGAACCCGAAATACGATCACTGCACACGTGCCTTCTCTATAACAAGCGAGCGACGACTCTGAGATCACTTCCTCTTCTGAGTGGCAGGTGCTTCCTGTCGGCTCGATCCCTTCTTCCACACTGGCACTGTTCTTTGCTGCTGTTACTATGACATGCATGTCAAACGTGCATGGCGTCACTCTGTAATAGCGTGTGACGTGTAATTCGTCATTACATTAATCATTTGTGCGCCAGACTTTGATACATTACCCCATTTCCAAGTTCAGGATGTTTCACTGAAACAAACTAGGATGAGCTCCAATTTAGTGCCCGACCCCAGATTCAAACGCGGCCGATTACACATCCGGGTCTCTAACCTCGACAACCACACACGGAGTTACAGCATTATGGATCCCTACTGAAGATATGCATTATTGTGCTGGAGGGTGACAAGGGGAGTGGCTATGACAACACAGCTGTTAGAAACATCATTACAACATTAATGGACGTTCTGTTGCATTGTGGGAAATTATATACATGCCATTTAGCAGTAATTATATATATGCCATATATATGCCATTTAGCATTGGTAAATTGCACCAATGCCATTGGTGGTAAATTGGCCAGAATCAGGAAAACTGTTGTGATTTAATTTAAAAAAAAGAAGATATACATTGTTAATGCATTACTCTATACTTCGGTGAGCCTCTGTGCCATGGAATAGTTTTTTGTGTGTTTTGTTGTGTTATTGTTCAGGGATAGTTTTGTTGTCTCTGTTATGCACCCTCACCTACAAATCTTATCCTATGTGCTTCCCATGTTGTCGTCCCCCCTTGATTCGAATAGTGCCATCAGCAGCAATTCCCTTGCCTCTAATCAGCTAAAATTGTAATATGTTCTTTAAAATGATATAGGCGTACCTCTGCATTTACAATTCACCAAAAAAAAAGTCACAATCTGTGCTGGAAACACAGTAGAATGAGTATTACAATATAAGTTAAAATAATCTATTATTTCGATCATATCTATCGCCAGTGATGAGCCTGAATCCTTGTGTTGTTGGGCTGTTTTCTTTGAGTGACATGAAGGCTTTGTGAAACCAGGTGGAAGGGCGTGGTTACCTATCCCTGCAGAGGGACCTGTTTGCGCAGGAGTACACATCTGATATGATTAAGAATGACAGAGGGGATCATAACTCAGTCGGCCTGAGCTCCACCTGAAAAAAAAAAACAACAACACAAACGTAAATCTTAAACACCTGGGTTCGTTGCAACAGCTCAATTACCGTCGGCTGCAGTTGTTTAAGGAGGAATGTTTTCCGCCAGCTCGTTTTGGGCAGTGAACAGAGACAGTATTGTACTTTCTGGCAAGGAACACAGTGCTGCTGCATTCATCCATAATTGGCTTATTGATAACTGTAGTCGTGCACAATTAGCAACATGTGTGTCATAGAACAAAAATATAATTTGATGTGACACGCCCAGAGAGTGCTTCCTCCCCCACCCAAAAAAGAAAACGTTAAATCCATCGTAAAGAAGATACTTTTGACCTTTCAGATTTTTATTGTGGGTTTTCTGGTGGCACATCCGGCTAAAGCACTGGTTTTCTCGATGCGGTGACACGCTTGTGTTTCAAACTCCAATCCTGACTGCCCCAGGGCCAGCTGGAGGAGGCTCAGTTCCAAACGGCACAATAGCCGCCCAGCAGGGGCGTGTCCAGGGAGGGGCCTGGGGCGGCACCGGCCTCCACAGAAATATGATTGGCCACCCTGGGTGCCGCCCTACTTCATCTGGCTTTTGATAGGTTATTAGGTTGTCAATCACATGTTTTCAAATGTATTATATTTTGAATGTCTCCCCCCGCCCCTGTGTGGTTCTGTGCCACGCTTGGACCACCCCTGTTAAAGTGGTCTGGGCCCGCCACTGCTGCCTAGCTCAGCTGGTGGCACACGGCGTGAGAAGAAGTATCCGCTGGAAGGCTCGCATGCTAGCATGCGCTCTCCCAAGTTTACAGGGAACGCTGCAACAATTGGGACATTACATTACATTACATTACAGGCATTTAGCAGACGCTCTTATCCAGAGCGACTTACAGTTTACATTTCTTTACAATCCATTTATACAGCTGGATATTAACTGAAGAAATTCAGGTTAAGTACCTTGCTCAAGGGTACAATGGCAGTGTCCCACCTGGGGATTGAACCTGCAACCTTAACGTTACAAGCCCAGTTCCCTAACCATTATACCACACTGCCTGCCTAGCTCACTGCCTGGGACGAGCTCACAGTTGTCATTTGGACAGTTGTGATTAGGAGAATAAAGAAATGGATGATATAGCCTCGGTGTGGACAAAATCCTGCAAGAATGATTTTTTTAAATAGCTATATTGATCATTTAAAAACATGTGACTAATTATGAGCTATACAATTAATTATTTTATTGTATAATAACATAATAAAGTCTGCATAAATAAGATTATTCTGCAGAATTATGTTATTCATTATGCATATTCAGAATATGATAGGAATACTAGGATCTCCCATGGATAGGTAAAGTCATAAAATAGCATTGGATCTGCTGTAACTCCTTTAAAACAGTGCTGGATTGAGAATTTGAAGATATAACCATTCAGAGATCTCCTCTGACACCATTATCCTGGATGGGGACTCCCATCATAGGCTGCATCCGACATACCCGTGCAGGTGATAGTATGGACGATGACCTCATCTACTTTATAAGGGTTGAGTTGAGATAATCAAGAGATAGAGCAGTTCCAACAAAGTGTGTTCAGTCGCAGAGGAAATACTTGGAGCTCACTTAATATATAATAATAATAATAATAATAATAATAATATGTCATTTACAGTAGTGAATGCATACATTTTTCAGTATATGTGGCCCCAGTGGGAATTGAACCCACAACCAAAGCCTTGCCAACGCCATGCTCTACCCACTGAGCCACACAGAACCACATGCGACCGTGATACCGTGCATCGCAGCCTCACCGTCCAGTGTTAGCTTTGTTTCTCGCAATCTTCCGTACTCCTTCTCGCGTCCTGACCTCTGCGTCAGTTTGAAAGAGGATCGCCATAGCAACGCGCAGGCCTCACGCGGGAATGCCACGCCCGCTGCGTCCGAAAAGCCCCAAACGTATGGAGATTAAACGTCACGGCACGCACCGGGGGCACCCAGGGTTCAGGGAAACAGAGGGGAGCATTTTACACAAAGGAATCCAATTATCACGACCAGTTATTCAAATATCTGACAGCTGCCAACACTGCCTGCCTGAGACATGAAATGCATAAAAAATGATAATAATACGCTTTTGGCATTCCTAGCAGACGAAAAATATGACTCTTACAACCCGTGTATACATTTCGTTTTGTTTGTCCAGCTATAAATGTGCTCTCGGGGGCTAGTATGCCCATACAACAATGCTAAGTGCATTGTAAATTAGATATTGACTATTTTTTCCCATTGTACTATTCATTATTTGATTACCTAGAAGTATTCGTTTGTCATTTGTATTTTAAAGAGCAACTGTACAAATACGAGTAGCAGCAAGAATGCGGCGAGACTGCGTTTGTCACAAAAAACAGTCTTGCCATTCCCGGGATTACAGGAATTGGCATCTGTCTGAAATAGGGAAAACAAGGAAGTGGCACTTCTGGGGTTTTGCCAAGACAAATATTGCCTTGTGACTGAAATAACCAGGATATATTATTTCAATATTACTGATTCCGCCCATAAAACATACACAGCTGCCTTAGAACAGAATGTTATGAGACACGATTTTAGCCTCACAAAGAGACTGAATCCCACCATTCAAATCAAGAAGAATATATAGGCTATATATATATATTTGTTTCGCTGGCTCAGCTGTCTGTTGCAGCAATAGAGACACTAGAACAATGCACATACATAATTCCCCATCGACGGTGTTTCCCTTTGACACCGTAATTACATAGAATGCATGTCATTCAGATGCATTTACTGCACATACTCAATTTTCACAGGGGTTTGGCATTCCTTAATTGCAGCAAAATCAGTCCAGCTTATAAACATGTAAATGTATATTTGCCCATAACCGTGTTGCCTTATCCCGCAATTATCCCCAGACGCCTGTTTAGAATATAATAGCCAATCAGTCAACCCCCTCTCTCGCGTGTTAGTGCTGCCGTCTCGCACCTGCAGCAAACGAGCCGTGGCCTTGGTGTAGGATAATTATACCGGAGCCACGAGCCCACAGTATCCAAGACAACCTCCATCCAATCACCATGTTCTTTCCCAGTGTTTATGTCGCTTCTCAGTAGGCTACGGTGCATCTTTTGTTGGCGAAAACCCTTTAACGTGTTGAATGCGAGCAGCCTATGTTTACGGTTGTTGTCAGACAGATAATATTTAAAATGAACCGAATGCACGGCACAGTCTGGGGTTTGTGTAATGCAGTAGTCATTAATCGGGCGTGTCGCTCCGTGGTCTCCCGGGTGTTTGCGAGCAGGAGACCCGCGATCCGAAGGGGGTTGGAGCGGACGCACCGCAGACGGAGTAGGGGGTGGGGGGGGCTGAGACGGTCCCATGTGACGTTCACGGCGATAAGAGCGCGGCCTTTCATATCGAATCAAATCAAATTTATTTGTATAGTGCTTTTGTCTCAAAACGCTTAGCAGGGGGGGGACCCAGGCCTAGACCCCCCCAAAAGCAAGCCAGTGGCAAGGAAAAACTACCTTGATGGGAGAAATCTTGGGAGGAACCAGACTAAAAGAGGGGGAGCCCATCTTCTTCTGGCCGGCACAGGGTGTGTCGTATTTCATATTTGCGCCGTTTTCTCCCTAAACCCCTTTGCGGTCGTCTCTTTTACTTTCTTTGAATCGTTCTTTCCCGACGATTCAAAGTCGAATGGGTGGTTGCCCCTGACAACCAGAAACGAGGGCAAGCCTCCAAGGTTTTGAATTTGTATGACTGCATGTCCAGTGGCACCATATTTTGACTGGTTCTAGGCCATGCCAGGCCTTCTCAAACTGGGTTCTGTGGCTCCTTTTGGTATTTGTAGTTTTTGTCCTGATCACAGTTGTAGTCCTCCAGATAGAAAATTCTGCGCATTGTTCTTTAATCTAAATTTAACTGTGACCCAGCCCCTCAGGCCACCTGACGTCAGAAATATGGCACAGATGTGTGTTCTATATGAATGAATACCTTATTATTTCAAATAACTGCCAGTGCATCTATTTGAAAACCCTCAGTATGTGTGTGGGATCTCTTTGAGGGTGATGTTTATGCTAGGGTGGAGATTATTAGACATAATACGGTATTTGATATTTGAGCAGGTCTCCTCCATCAGTTGGGCCTGTCCCCATGGTAACCCATGCTTGCACTTTACAATGGCTGTCGAAAGAGGGTTTTACCTGCCAGGTTGGATGATTGGCTGGTTGGTTGACTGGCTTATTGATGGACATAGAGGTTCACATGATAGTGTAGTGCAGGCTAGTTTGGACACAGGATAGTGAAACCTGCCTACTGTTAAAATTAGTTGAAATACTTTTATTTTTATTTTTTTTAAGTACTTGAACATTGGGGTGGTGGGGGGTGTTTGCACCCAAAACGGAAAGCTGCTTCATGGTCAATATTAAATATTAAATGTGTGATCACAATCACTTAACAAGCTTGGCTCCCTTTGTACATTTACCCATCTACCCAAGGCACTGCTCAATCTGTCCTGTGTCCTGTGCAGGGCAATTGGGCAGCATATGCCAAAAACGGTTCTCCATATGGTTCTGTGTGGCTCAGTAGGGATGGCATTGGCAATGCTTCGGTTCCACATGTACTGAAAAAACTATGCATTCACTACTGTAAATTGTCTTGGATAAAAGTGTCTCCTAAATGGAATATATTCATACATTCAATTCAAATCCCTGGTGCTAGCTTATCAAGCGGCTAGAGGAACTCCAGACATTCATCACCCTTCTGTCCGCTCCACCTCCTCTGGCAAACTGACTGTCGCAAGTTTCATGCGCGTGGCCATATTCCATTATATTGGAATGATCTTCCACACTCGGTCAGGAATAAAAAAGGGACTTGGGATCCGCAGAGACTCAAGACCCACCTTTTCACACTACACTGGACACTACCCTGATCTAGCCAATTGTCATCACCACTGCCTACATGTTTATTACTACTTTTTGTACATGTATACTTGTTTAAAACTTCCTAAACAACAATGTCTATTGCTGTATCACTGCACTGATCCCTTGCGCAAACAATGATTGATCATACCATGTACAATATTATTGCACATCTTGTAAGTCGCTCTGGATAAGAGCGTCTGCTAAATGCTTAAAATGCTTAAAATTTAAATGTAAAAATCATATACAGAAACATTTCAAGGAATAGAAAGAAAAGGACCTAGAAAACAAGTTTTGTGTACTTTCCTACATTTGCAATTTCATATTCATACATTCAATACATATTTAGACATATGAGACACATGCTTTGAAATATTTAACATGGGTAAAATCTATTGGTGAAAACAGTAACTCAGTTTTCATTAGCTTTTTTCCCTCATAATAATTTCTGACTTATTTCCATAAGATGGTGTTTACTTGTAGTGTATGCGTAATGAATTGCCTACACACACTACATTAATTAAGGCTTCTTGGGTCTGCAACGCATATGTGGAACACAGCAAGCAACTCCGCGTTGACACAACTAACACACAATCTCTCTGGCCTACTGTAGAGATGTTTGCGCATCATATATTTGTGATCAGCAAATATGCAAATTGGGGGACATGGCTGCCATTTATTGTAGCAAGAGGCAGGGGGAGGGGGGGCTATGGAATTCCATTCTTTCTTATCGAATGCAGGTGTTAACTTTCACCCCCTGGGTGCCTTCAGGATTGAGAGGTGTATAATCTGCTCCTCCCCCTTCCATTGCTCTCGCATCTCCACTGTGGTTCTCCAGAGAGGAATACTACTGTAAAAGCCATCTTATTCCTTCAGAGCGACTGTATCGGTGACACGCGTGGGGGCCCACGTGCACCATGTTCACCCGCCAAAGGGAATTCGGCAGTTCCCAATTTTCTCACAGCGCAAATGCCCCGCGCTGAATAAACACAGAGCAGCGAAGAGGACAGCGGGGAGCAGCGGGAGGAGGAGGAGGAGGAGACAGAAGGACAGGGCGGAGCCGCTCTCCATAGAAACCGCGGAGGTGAGTGCGGGTGTAATGAGCCGACGATGCGCACCGAGGACTTTTGGGGAAGGCCAAATCTCGAGCGGCGGTGGCGGTAAATGTCTTCCTGTGGCGTGCTGGGAGTGGGGACCCCGGGAGAGGGCAGCTGTCGTGAACTGGGCCGGTGGCGGTGTTGCCTGCCAGCGTGGGTTATTTCTTTATTCTATCCCCACAACGGGGCCAAACGCGTTCACTAGTGTTCAAGTGAAACTCATACACAGAAAAATCACAGGCTACGCGCTTCTCCCGCGGCAAATTATTCCCCCCTCCCCAACAAACGAAATGGGTATAATTATAGGGTTCCTATGTAGACAATACGCTCAATTTCCCTCTAGTCATGCCCTGTGGTGACTTATGATTACTAAAATAAACATGGGGGGGGGGGGCGTCTTGGATCAGTTGGTAGCACCGAGGAAGTAAAGACATGGCCTGGTACAGTGTAGCTCACTGTGATACTCTTGTTTCAGTGCGCTTGTATGTCTGTCTCCAAAGACCCCTCTATGCTTGCCCTATACAGCAGAAAGAGCTCAGTTATTATGTTGCCTTTTCCAAGAGACATGCTGCATGCACGGCGCCACACAGGCAATAGGAACGGAGAACAGAAGACAGAGGTTTTCTTTGTTCGGAGTGACAGAGGGTGAGGGAGCGAGGCACACTGGGAAAGCCAATCAAGAAGACCTTCAACAAGCCCGTAAGAAGAATGTGCTGGCTCTGCAAGAATAGCAGCAACACAATATAGTTATTCACGGCATTACTGTATTCTCCCCGATATTACAGTTATGTGTATTATGATTATAGAACCTCTTTCTCTGCCATGCCTGTTGTATACAGTATGTTTTAGAAAAAAAGAGCGATTCTTTATGTACACACATTGTGAAATATTGCCGCTTTGATGGGAAAGGTCTCAGAAATATGAAGGGTAGCACAATATCAAGCCGACCTCAAATCCATCACAAATTACACTTCTTTTACGCCCTACAGATGTTCTTATCATATAGAATGTTGGTGCGTTCTTGCTTTGATGTGATCCAACCTTGATTTGACAGAATCACAATAACGTGTGATTATATATAGACAGACAGGGTAGAGAAACTGTATGACACTGTCTGCATGATTAAATCAACCTCTGACATGAGTGCCAGTTATGTTCAACTGAATGTTTTCATTTCCGTATACTAAAACTCTTTCTCAGAAACTTAGCGAACAATTAGACATACACATAAAATGATAATTTATATTTAATGTGTCCCTGTTCATTTTTATAACAATATCCCTAGATGGCATTTAAAGATACAGTTCTATTTGTAGACTTGCTATCACAGATTCTTAATTTACTTTGCACGTTGATGTTAATCAGTACTATAAAATCAAAAGAGGTTTGGTTGTGGGATATCACCATCCATGTCTTCTCAATGTAACCACATTTCAACATTACCAGCTATCGCTGTCTCTTATTCGTTACAACTCATTATTCTTTTTAAGTAACTTGTCTGGATTTTTCTTACTTGCTCTAACCGTGGGCTCTTGTGCATTTAAGGTCAATGCTTGTCAATTATTTATAGTCATAAACCATCTGTTGTTAAGCTAGTTAGTTCCTGCATTGTAAACAGACCATACCCTGTTTACCACAGCGCTGTGTGACAACCTGTTTGTAAATGGCGCTATACAAAAATAAAGATTGATTGATACCCTGCTAGAAAAGAAGGCTTTAGCCTCTGGCAACGACTTTCAAAACACAGGGGTGGCCAATATATGACTGGGAGAAATTGTGATGAAAAAATGATAAATGCCGAAATATCTCATTCCCTCCATCCGTATTTCTAATGAATTAGTGATGACAGACACCATAACATGAGAATATGCCCTTTGTTGTTTACCAGCAAAATGAAAATCTTGAAACCGTATGGCTCTACTAAGGCTTTTTCTATGGATTTTCAAACAACATTACTGGGTCTATCCATATTCGCAACTGAAATTAGTACAACTAAACTAGGCAGTGCTAGACCTCTTGGCAATTTAGGGCATCACAGACCTGCAAAACACATTCTCCACACTTGCTGTTCCATATAAAATGTTCAGGAATAAAATATGCTGCATACAAATGGAAGTAGGGGTGGCTACATCAACCTTTGGGTGACTGAACTGTAGGTGTTTTACTGTTTTATTCAAATCATAATTTACCGGATGCAAGCGCCATTGACTTTGAATGGTGAGGTTGCCAAAGTTAGCTAATGCTAACAAACTTTGTCACCACATCCAACGTTCTAAACAAAACAAAAAAACTGCCAGAATACCGTGAAAAGGAATTGTCACTAGGCAAGTAGGCTACTATGGTGAAGGGGACCATCGCTGAAACAGTCTTTTGTGCTCGCTAACTAGAGCTAAATATAGTAGGCTATGCAGTAGGCGAGCTCACGTTTATAACATGCCAAATTTCACGGAAATTGTTTGAGAATTAATTACACATGCTTTTGTTTAGACGCGGATCTTGCCCGCGCCAATATGGCGGCCGTGCAGACGTATCGCTGCAACGCACAACCGCAGCCAATGCGGTTTATACGTTTTTATATCCATGGCCCGGATGGCCAAGATGGTAGCCCGAAAGTTCATATCACCACGCTAGAGGGGAGTGTCTCCCATATAAACATCAATTAATGAACCAAAGTTGAACGTGAAATCGAACCGTACCCTTTAAAAAAATCATTGACAACAGAAGAAAACCCGTTTTAAATCAAGAGATTTTATTGAAATGGATCCAATCGTTAACACCACGGAGAGAACATCCACGGATCAACTCCACGCACTGGTAGGTAGCACCGATGTCCGTTGTTTAATCATGGTCGTGGTAAACTGAGACCACCAAACTTGTTTGTTTTGTCGGGTTGTGTGGTGATTATTAATTGCTCAAATTAACTGGGATGTGGTGCTGTTCTCAACCTTATTTATCTTTTAGATGAGCTATGCCTAACATTAGCCTACATTTAAGTTAGCTTATCGATAGTTCAAACATTGCGCGTCGACCATTCCTCAACGGCAGCCTCGAGTGCTGGGGTGGCACAGCCAACACGGCAGCAGCATAGCTATCGATAGTGAATATTTAATACCGGGCTTATTTATATTTCTGACATGTAGGACCATACCAAAAATAAGAGAAAGTGGTAGCCCAAACTGCTCAGTTGCGACTGATTGGTAGCCCTGGGCTACCGTTAATGTCGAGGCATGATTACAGGGTGTTAGTATGTGGAAATGTTGCATAATGAACACCTTACGATATAAAAATAAGTGGTAGCTACTCATGAATTCTAACAGGAAATAACTGAGGATAGGCCTACCACATAAATCGCAGCAAGACAAAAAGTTAACTTCATGTTTGGTGGTCTGGTATGAATGTCTTACTGAAAATGAACTTCAAAAGTTGTATAGGCTATAGTTATGGAAAGGAATAATGTAATCACTTTTACATGGCTAAGTATACACGAAGACAGACAACCTACTCAAAGAGTATGAATTAGAAGAGAAGGTTTGAATCCTAAGCAACCTGGCCGTGCCCAGTGGTGAGTAGCCTTCATGTTGTTTGAAGTACAGCAGACCAACATGTACGACCTGTGACAAAGCTGTGTGCAGGAAAACATTGTTGGTGCATATGTGAAATTAAAGGTTTTGATGCTCATTTGAATTTCCTGTCTTTTCCGGCTTTTGATAAAAACCTTTAACTTCTTATTTAAAACATAGTTTTTTGGGGGTTTAATTCAGCGCTTGTATTGAACTGGGAAGGTGACTGAAAGGAGAGAGCGATGGGCGTATGTATTGAAATGGACACTGACCAACCGATTTTATAAACACGGAAAAAAAAAAAGTTATTGACATTATGCCATCAGAAGGATAAAGAAGGACGTCACCCACATACAGGGAACACCCTGAACAAGCCTAGCCCTTGTTCTGGGTGAGTTTAATGACAGAGCTTTGTCTCACTTTGTGTTCCTGGAGCCTGCGTGACAGGCTCCAATGACCCAGCCGGATTCCTCTTTATACAGAACAGCGGGGACCTTAAGTATCCTGTCGGCAACACCGGCAGTTGGATTACGATAAAGAGCGCGAGTCCTACAAATGAAAGAAGGCCCCAAACTGAAAACCCTCGAAGACAGCACACAGATAATTTCACACCGTGTGTAGCTGCATGGGGAAGAAGCGCATCCAGTCTTGGAGATTGATCTTCCTGCATGGAAACAGAATTCTCCTTAAGTTCCTCCAGAGAGACAGGGTAGCCCAGTTGCTTTACTTGATGGGCTGAAGGAGATGTCGAATTCGGTGACTTCAGGAAAACGTTCCCTTTCATCTCTACCAGCAGTTGTTTCAGACAAATGGACAGTTGGAATTAGAGTTGTGTTTTTTATTAATCATGTTGATGTTGATGAATTTGCTTCCCCGGTGAGGCAAAATTTCATGCAACATAATTACTGGCTCAACTGGCAATGCATTACTCATCATAAGAAAGGCGCACCATTAAGCAGATACATCACAGATCATAAATGCAGCACTGTACTAATCATAAAAAATGTATTTCGGCATTGTGCTTCAGGCAGATCTCTCAAAGTGAAATTGTCTCAGTATCAGTGAATTCCAAGTATTTCAGATTTGAGGCTACACAATACATAATACTAAAACTTAAATCAGTATGTACGCATTATATATATTTATATACAGGTAACTGCCAAAATAAAGGGAGCACTTGAGTGTGATTCCTTAATTAAGACAGGAAACATAGGTGTGATTCATTAATTAAGCAATTAACATCCCATCATGCTTAGGATCATGCATGGAAATGGTCATGTCCATTATTATGGCTACCATGGCTAGAGGAAGAGGTCTCAGTGACTTTGAAAGAGGGTGATTGTTGGGGCATGTTTGACAGGAGCTTCAGTAATGAAGCCCGCTCAACTTGCTGTTGTTTCACAAGGAACAGTGGCTAAGGTGACATTGGCATGGAAGTCTAAGGGCAAGACAAAATCAGCTAGGGGCAACTGTGGATGAAAGCACATACTCCTCAACCATGATGTCTGTATTGGTTTGAGATGCAGGACAAAACAAACGAGCAACTCTGAATCAGTTGACTGCAAATATCAATCTAGGGCGTGATCAGGGAGTTTCATTACAGAGAAAGGACTATGATCGGGTTGCAGCCCTATTAAGACTCATTATGTTGGTGTTTATTTTGACAGTTACCTGTGCGTGTATGTATGTATATATATTTACTGACACTCTCTTGCTTTCTCTCGCTTTCACTCACTCACTCACATAAATAATTGCCAGTCAAATACTATTATATTAAAAACGGACATATTGCAATTCAATGTCAATATGGCAGCCCGTTTGCCATGGCAACTGTAACAAGCCCAATTAGAGTTCCTCTCTTTGACAAGGCAAGACTGCAGGAGAAGAAATGTCACTTATTAAGGTTGGAATGTAATAATAAATGAAATTCACAAGAGAAATCTGGGTACATTGTGGTGTGCCGGTTTTTAGGGTTGTCGACCTTTGATGTGGCTCACTACACACTGCACATATTTATAGACATTTCACCAGGTTTTTACAATGCGGAGTATTTTTACATTTGAAAATGTAAATTTTGGGAGGAAAGAGCTGTGGGTGCCCCCCTTGCAAATGTGGGAATGTGTGATTACAAAACAATGAACAATGCTAATAATGCCAACAATCTTTGAGTAAGGTACATTCAATACAATTCAATACAGTACATTCAACATACAATTCAATTTGTCCTTAATGCAATGTATTGCAGTCTGTGGTACCATTCGTGTAAGCACCCAATCAGGTAACATCCGTATGTGGTATTCAGGTGTCAGAACACCGACCAAGCCCATAGAGAGAAACATTTATGGAAAGTTGGAGAGCACACCTCTCTCGAACCTCCACATCGTAACCACGGCAATTAAACTGGCTGAACGGGAGCTCCTCATCTCAGCATCCTTTTCTATTCTTCCTGTGGAAATATTTGTGAAGGCACAAATAGAAATGGGAGGTAATTTTAGACGCGTTATTTAATCTCTGTTCGTTTCAGTATAATCTCCTTTATTTAACCAGAGGCTATGAGTGAATGACACAACCCAAAATAATCAGTAGTAACATAACAAGTCAGGTACATTTTGGTGGGGCGGGGTGGGGGGGGGAAGTATTTATTGAAGTATTTAAAAAAAAAATGTATTGAATACAGACACTTTTTTTGTCAATCGTGAACCAGCATCACATCATGAGCATCGTCATCACAGCGTGGAGCAGGTTTAAATTAAAACAACGTGTTTCGTTAATGTTTAAATAAAGACCCTCGCTCTGGAGGAATCAAACAATAAAATACTTTTCTGCTCTTTCAGAAGCCATCTGCAAATTTTCTGTTGCCAAGGAAACCATTGCAAAAGTCCCATAGCTTGAAAAGCCTTTTCTGGTTAAACATTTATGTAACCAAAAAAAAACCTAAACAAAAAAAAAAAAAAACACTGAGCTTAGCAGTGAAAAACAGACAGAGGACAATAGAAATGCATTTTATGTACAATTATTGTATCACTAATCAAAACTGCTCCAACAGGTTTGTTATTGTGTGTGGGGTGCATTTTCCTGGCATGTTTTAGATCCACTCAACCCATTAGATGGAAAGGTTAACGGCAACAAATACAAAGCCATTCTGAGTGATCACCTTCATCCTGTGGTGAAGCATTTCTATCCTGATGGGAGGGGTCTCTTCCAGGATGGCTCATGCCCAACCACAGGTTTGATGAGCATAAAAACGATGTAAACCATATGCCACGTCCATCTCAGTCACCAGATCTCAACCCATTTGAACACTAAATGGAATTTATGGACAGCGTTTTCCACCTCCATCATCAAAACGCCAAATGATGGAATTTCTTGTGGCAGAATGGTGTGGTATTCCTCCAATAGAGTTTCAGATAAATGTAGAATCTATGACAAGGCGCATTAAAGCTGTTCTGGTGGCCCGTGGTGGCCCAACGCCCTATTAAGACACTTTATGTTGGTGTTTCTTTTATTTTGGCAGTTACCTGTATGGTTCCTTTATCAAAGTTTTTTGATTATACCCTTCTCCTGAAATAAATATTTAAATTATTATATATATCATAAGTAAATCAAAATAATTTATCAGAAATGTCAAACATACAACATTATAAGGATATGGTGTGTAAGAAAACGTGGAAAATTACAATTTTAAATGACAACAATTGATACATTGTGTTAAATGTGCTCTACATTTTAAGGCAATATATATTTATATTATTAATTATGTTTATTGTATTTATTGAGTTAACTCCATAATTCAAGACAGCCAATTTGTCCAACCAAAATACACCCTAATTCATTGGCCAGGAAGTGGATCAGACATGGAATAATTGCTTTTTTTGTTGCTATTGGCTCATCTTCTGCTGCTATTTCTGTAAAAAATTTTTTTTTTTTAGATGCCCGTATCCAAGGTAACTTGCAGCTAACCTTTTACTTATTGTATCTTGCTAAAGCTGGGCATTTACTGTGGCAGTTCAATTGCTTGGCTCAAGGGTATGACAGTTGTTTTCCGAACAGTAGCTTCAAACCTGCTCTTCTGAAATTTTTATCTGCCACACTGTCATCTGTCGTGTTCAAACTCAGTGACTTTGAATCCTGACATGACCTTTGAGGAAAATGTAGCAAGAAATATACGAATACATATAGTGGTTACAAAACATTAAGGATAATTATAAACATCATCTATCCTAATTTATATGCCTGGTAGTATTTTCAAAAGGTGTTTGTCACACGCCGTGCGATTGGAACAGAACAGGAGCACACAGGGATTATAGTTACTGGTCTGCGGACCATAGTTCATAGTTTCTCTCCGATGGGGAGAGGGGGAGAGAGAGAGGGAGAGAAAGAGAGAGAGGGAGAGAAAGAGAGAGAGGGAGAGAAAGAGAGAGAGGGGAGAGTGAGGGGAGAGAGAGGGGAGAGAGGGAGAGAGGGGGAGAGGGGGGGAGAGAGGGGAGAGAGGGAGAGAGGGGGGAGAGAGGGAGGGAGAGGGAGAGAGAGGGAGGGGGGGGGAGAGAGAGAGAGGGAGGGAGGGAGAGAGAGGGGAGGGAGGGAGAGAGAGAGGAGGGAGGGAGGGAGAGGGAGGGGAGAGAGAGAGAGAGGGAGAGAGGGAGAGAGGGAGGGAAGGAGAGGGAGAGAGAGAGAGAGAGAAAGAGAGGGAGAGAGGGGGAGAGAGAGAGGGAGAGGGAGAGAGAAAAAATATATCGAATAAACAGATGATCTTCAGCCGCCGCCCTCATTGGTTCCGGCCAAAAACAATAAGCCTAAATAATAAGCTAAATAAAAATTGCCTTTTGGCGAAACGCTAAACATACACACACGGACGCTTTGGGACTTTTCAGCTGTAGTCGCTTTTGTTTCTCTCTTTCGAGCGTTCCGTTCCCGTGCTCCAGCGGTTTTACGAACACAGGTACGTTTAAAAATAAATAAATAATAATGTCACACAGGTATGTGCGTTGGCTGCCCTGCTAGTAGGCATGACCATTATCCATACCCATTCCCATATCCAGGCCGACGTCTTCCACAGCGTTACAACATCAACGTCAACATCAACGTCAACATCAACAGGCCCAAAAATCCTGTGGGTGGCAGTGGTATTCACTCTTGCCCTTGGAGGGCTACAGGGTGTGGCTGTTTTTTACATTACATTACATTACAGGCATTTGGCAGACGCTCTTATCCAGAGCGACGTACAACAAAGTGTTAACCGTCGTCAAGAACAGTTTAGCTGAAAGCCACCCTAGTGGGAAGTACAGTTCCAGGTGCTAGGAGCAACCACATAGTTAAACTAGGACCCTGTAGGTAAATCTGTAGCCACAATTCAATGGTAGCAATAAAGCAATCAGTGCGGAAAATAATGCCTAAGCCTAATACAACACATAAACAAGTAGACATGTGTAATACTAAGCAGCTACGTCCCTAAGTTAACAAAAACCGGACTACAGGGAGAGGTGCACCCTGAAGAGGTTTTTTTAAAGATTTTCAATTGAAACCAATGCAGGTGAAATTCACCGAGAGGGGTAATAAACTGCTTTAGGAGAGGGCGAGAGAGAGAACACCACTGCTGCACTATGACGCTTCCTGTCTGAAAAGTAGCTTTGAACACAAGGTAGATGTGTCAGCGCTCGCAAAGTATTCGATTCCAAATACAGCTGACAGGCTGTTGGCTCCAAAACAGAATGTTTACTCAAGGATACACAACGGGTGGTTAAGATGGAGTGTTGAGTATCGGGCTGTCCAAAACCGAGTGTTTCGAATGGTGCCGTGTACAGGTATGTTGAAGTGTTTTAACACATTTTATTGCGAAATAACATAAATAAAGCAGGCATGTGTTTGACAAATTTGACAAGAGTGTACGATGAAAACCCTTCACACCAAGGGTGTCCTTGATCGTCCTTGAGGAAATAACTTGTGTAAAGAGTCATTACTGGTACCATTTTTTAACCACATTTATTCAGCAATAATTATTTTAACATTTGGTTAAAAAGTGCAAAAAATGTAAGCAATCCTAACATGGAGGTGAATGTGGTGATATATAAGATTAAAATGTAAGGTCTGTGGTCCAGTGGTTACAACGTTCGACACTGGCCACGGAGACCGGGGTTCGATTCCCCGTCCCGCCAGAGTCGGCTCTGGCCGGGAGTGCCACCAGGGGGCGGCGATTGGCTGTCCGCCCCAGGGAGGGGGGAGGGAAGCCGACAGGACGTTCGCTGTGCAAAAGAGTGGCCCTGTAGTACCGGGTTACGGTCGACGGCCTGGTGAGTGCCGTCTCGGAGGAGACGTTACTTTGCCTTCATCACTACCGGTCGCAGGACTACGGCAGCGAACTCACATTACTAGGGGGGATTGACATAAAATGTCTAATTGGCTACTAAATTGGGAGAAAATGGGAGAAAATCAGAAACAAAATCTTTAAAAAAAAAAGTAAGGTCTGAACCCGAATGAGAGGATTTCTGAAGAGCTGAATATTATTTGACCTTTATCTGATGACATCGTTCCCTCTAACATGAGCTTTTAAATGAACGTTGAATATTTTATGTTGCCTGTGTTGCACTGTGAATCAAAGCATGTTTGTCTTGCATATTTCATAATCCTTTCCTGTTTTTGAATCTTAATTTGGAGATCAGGACGTCTTTTAAAATGAGCTGACTGTCTTTATGCTGCGGTTGGCTTATAGCCAGTACGGTTCTGAATTAACCACTGCTTACAAAATTGCAATAACATTTAATATTTTAAGCATTTAGCAGATGCTCTTATCCAGGGCGACTTACAAGATGTGCATTAATACATGGTAAGAACAGTCATAGTCCGCGCAAGAGATCAGTGCAGTAATACAGCGATAGACATCGTTGTAGGCAGCTGCATACCATACCTGTAATACTACCATGCCATACCAATAGACTAGCATTAATCCAGATATAGTTTTGAGCTAAACCCCATCTGTGACTGCTTGATCCATAGGAGTCATGAGTGGGGGGGCATGTTCCCCCCAAATATTTAAAACAGTCATATCTGCCCCCCCCCCCAGTAATTTGTAGATATAAAATATTCCCTTTCATTATGTCCCCCCCCCAATATTTAATATGTGGTTACACCCTTGGCTTGATCCATAAATATTCAGACTTTAACTGAAAAATGTGAAAATGCCTTAAAAAACAACAACAACAACAAAAACATACATGAATGTAAAAGATGACAGAAAAACCCCCACTTAAGACTTGCTTAAAATTAATGCTTAAAGTTAAGGACAAATCTCATTGTTAGATTAAATATCCTCGCAGTCTCCGCCCTCTGCCCAGCACACGCTGACGAATGCAGAAGAATTGACCTTCAGAGCCTTACTGGCCTTTCTGTTAATGAGCCGTGCGCTGATGTTCATTAGTGCGTGTTCCCAGTACGCCGCGCGTGAACGAGGCAAAGCTACAGGTGGCTGGTGCATTCAGCAGCAGCTTCTTGCAGAGGGAATGATGCAACTCTCGTTCGGACTGCATGTTGAAACAAAGCATGAGGCGCCGTTTCATGAAGCGCTTTCGTAAAGCGTAAAGAGATTTTACATTTAACTTGGATCAAATTGTCCAGGAAAAATAATGAAAACAGCTACATTGATTAGTGTGATTGAGTCACAGCAGTAACAAAAGCAATCAGCTGTCATAAAATGTACACTAGACACAAATGGTAATAATTCAATGTTCTATGCAGTGTCCGTAACTGAATCCTTGTTTTTCTCTCACTGTGAAAATGCAGCTCTCCTCTCATCAGAAAGTGGATACGGTCCATGTTTGCTATTCATGTGGAATGATAAGACCGCTATCTAATTGGTTTATTTTTTATTTATGACATCACCTTTCTTCATTACAACTACCTCCTTTGTCTAAATTTGCCTCTTGAGAGTAAAGTTTTGTTGAATTGGCAGGAGGAAACACTGCCACCTTGTGTTTGCATTTAGTACCGCGATGATTATGTGGAACACGTAGCAGAAGAGGTGAGACAAAGAAAACAATAGGACTTTTCATTTGAATGGATTTTTATCATGACCGACTCTATGGCATAGGAAGATTGGATGTCTGAAAGGGGTTTTATATGAATACATGAATCATATTGGTTCTCTGTGTCTTCATTTCATCGCCCCTTTCAAGGAAATCGAATTTGAAAGATCTGAAGGAGCGTGTCTTGAGTCTCTCATATAACGTAAACGTATGAATGTAACTTTAACACTTGACACTAAATTCATTTAGGCAAATATAATGCAAGCGTGACCTTTGACCCTTTGAATAGTAGATGCAGAAGCATTTCCACGTTGTCACAGCATATAGATCAATACAAACAATACAGTGGAGTGGATTCCATCCAAAAAAAACAAAAACTGTCTATCTTTTAACTGCCAGTGTTATTGTATTTAAGACAGTTACTTGTTTCAATACTTCAACAATATGCTTTATTTCAGCAAAATATACGTGCAGTGCATAGCAACAGCAACAGGAAAATCACCACATTGTGCTTTGATTGAATCGCTCCTGCATTATGGGAGAAAGAAAGAAATGCACAGGGAACTCTCAGGTGACCGAGGGCGTAAGGAGAAGTCCTGCAATCCCACAGATACAGTTCAGAAGGAGTGGATCCCAGCAGGCCACCTCTGCCCCCCCCATATCTCAATGTCACCGAATGATTGTGACAAAGGGGTACGATTTATGGGTTGCAGAACCACCGGGCTGCACAATCCCTGTGATGTATTGTTTGCCAAAAGTTCACAAATCATGCCTTCATCATCCTGAGAGAGTAACATCCATAATCCAGACACGTATATTAATAAATAAATGATATGTGTACCGGTAACTCCCAAAATAAAGGAAACACCTTTATAAAGTGTCTTAATAGGGCGCTGGGGGCCATCACGATCCTCCAGAACAGCTTCAGTGTGCCTTGGCATCGATTCTACAAGTGTCTGGAACTCTGTTGGAGGGACGCCACACCATTCTGCCACAAGAAATTCCATCATTTGGTGTTTTGATGATGGAGGTGGAAAACGCTGTCTCAGGCGCCGCTCCAGAATCTCCCTTAAGTGTTCAATTGGGTTGAGATCTGGTGACTGAGACGGCCATGGCATATGGTTTACATAGTTTTCATGCTCATCAAGCCATTCAGTGACTACTCATGCCCTGTGGATGGGAGCATTGTCATCCTGGAAGAGACCACTCCCATCAGGATAGAAATGCTTCACCATGGGACAAAGGTGATCACTCAGAATGGCTTTGTATTTATTGGCGTTCACCTTGCCCTCTAAGGGGTTGAGTGGACCTAAACCATTCCAAGAAAATGCACCCCACACCGTAACAGATCTGCTAGAACCCTTCATTTACTCAAGTGGTTCCTTTATTTTGGCAGTTACCTGCAGGTTCTGCATTGAACTATTCTCACCCAGGGTCTGTGCATCACTGAAGTTTTTATTTTTATTTTATTATTTTCTAGCGATCAGGACAGTGCACCTAATTCAAGCAAACTTCTCAGGGATTGATTTAAAAGACACTTATGTTCATCACTGGCATATTCAATCAAAACCGAGCAATGCAATTGAATTAGATTAAAGTTAACATTTGGTCTTGTTTATTCTGGACTAACAGCATTACCATTGACTGAAATCGTATAATGGATTTACAACTAATCTCGCATGAAATCTCAGCGACAGAGCAGAAGGCTAGCAAGAGAAAACAGTCTGTGCTCTTGTTTTTAATAAACATTTCTGACTGACGTCAAATCCCAGTCCAGAAGCATTAGTTCCCTCTTTGAACAATTGTAATCACAGTCGTATGGGCTGAATTAATTTCACGGTAAGCCATGCTATTTACATTATCTCCGTGGATTGAAAATGATTCTCCTCTGGGTTTATATACATATATATATATCTTCACATATTGAGTCTGTCAAGTTGTAACAAAATAATAAAATATCTATTTTTCAGTTCCATGTGTGATCAGACATGACATGCAGTAAAAAATGGAAAGAAAATAAGACAATTTATAGACTCGTTAACGGCTGTGATTGGAACGTCGGGTATATTTGAACGTTTGAGCGATCGTTCACGGCCCCCGCCCCACCGTTTATGGTGAATTTGCGCCATACCTGCCGTGGCTATAAACTGCCTTCGCTGCCCCCCCCACCCCCCCCCACAGCTCGGAGAACATGAGAGAAGAACGGAGTTTATGTTCGTGGTTCAGGGCTAACATGGTGGACCGATATCAGATGCGATCTGAAACGCATTTCAGCCGAATAAAGGCATATGCGGGAAGCATTAAGGCAATTTATCTGATCCCCTCAAACACACAATGGCAACAGATTAAAAGAGAACCGTCTTTGCGGGCACGTATATCAAAATAATTCACGATCTGAAAGCGATTTTCGAGAGGGTTTTGTGTTTCGTGCAGTTAAAGAAATTTCACTACAAACGAGTTTTGACATATATATATACGATTTTTAAAAGTCACTAATACTCGTTTGCTGTCACATAAAGATGTCACGTAAGGAGGACGGCGTATCGCACTACAGGCAAATGGATTTATAGAAATGATAATCAGGTTGTAAATGATCCCTTTGCAAAAATCAAGTTAATTAAACCTACAGGGAAAACCAGTATTGATCCAGGTAAATTACTTTTGCCCCCAACAACAAAGTATTTTACACACTGTGAAATGTTCTTATCGTCCATAGCAAGAAGCTGTCTGAATCTTGACGCAGCCATTTCGGTGAACTTCTTTATCAGGGTGTGTTCTATCCGGTGTGCACGTGGGCGGATCGTTAGGCTAGACGTTTAAAATAAGAATCAATATAAGTGATGAATGATCATCAGGAGGAGTTACCTGGCACCATTACTCTCTCAGGAAGGTGAAGGCAGGAATTGTGAATTTTTTGCCAATCAGTATATCACAGGGATTGTACAGTTCCATGCTTTCTGCTACCCATAAATCCTCTGTCGCAATCATTTGGTGACATTGAGATACGGGGTGGGGGTGGGGGGGGTTCAGATCCTCTCTTTCTGAACTGTATCTGTGGGATTACAGGACTTCTCCTTACCTGTCCCCTGTGCATTTATTTCTTTTAATAATCGGTGTTGATAAATGGGCCCCTTAATCAACTGGATGTATATCAAGATTAGGAACATTAGTTGATTGCAATGTCTTTCCCCCACTTTCCAGGCCTCTGTTCAAGGTTTCCGTTCATTTCTATAGCAGATCAAAATGGCGATTAAGTGCACATTGCAATCGGAATATGTTTTTCCATCCATTTACCCTGTACTGTATCGTTATCATTTATGTTACCATTTCATAATACTTTCCCTCTTGTTTTTTTGTATTGTGATGTTGGATTTTGCTTTAGTGATTCATACTAATATTAATATTATTATATATTATTCATATTCATATTATTATTACAATGAGTCTGTATGTGGGTTGTCAAGAGTCTTTCCGTAGATCCCGACTGCAAAGTGGCTACTGCTTGTCCCCTCGTGGTGGCCTTTGTTTATGGGCAGGGGGCAGTGGACCTCCCTCAGTAACATTTGGGACACCCCTTCACACGTTGGGGCCATTTCCAAAGAGGCTTGCTGCAGACAGGCTTCACATTGAGAGGCTTCACATTGAGAGGCTTCACAGGCTTCCCTGGCTTCGTGGCACCTGCCCGGAGCTCACCTGCCCCAGAGTCAACCCCCCACCCCTGCCATGTGTTAGCCGGATGCCGCTGGCCCAGACCCTAGCTGCTGGTTCCATCCCCCGCCCTGCCCTGGTATCTGGAGGGATGAGGTCCACCCCACCCTTACACTTAGAATGCCCTTCCGGTGGTCTGTTAAGCCTCATGAGCCTCAAGGACTATTTGTTTTGTTTTTCTCTGTATCCCACCATTTTCCAGGAGTTCATCTCGACCGCCTTTTAAGGGGTCAGGGAATCATTTTCCAGTCTCCCACATTGGCTCCAATGGTTTTCTGGTTTTTTGATTCCCTCTGGAAAATGCCAATTGTGAAGCGCTGTGTGACAACCTGTTTGTAAATGGCGCTATACAAAAATAAAGATTGATTGATTGATTGATTGACGGGCACTGATACCCATTTAAGTACACCGTCACTACAGAGGTAGGTACAGTGTAAGTGCAGTGTGCATAAACAGGTGGTGGCAAAAAGTCGGGAAACATCGGGTAAATGAGGGACACGATGTATATTGAGAGCAGGCGCTTCCACACGGGTTGTTACCGAGTAAAGCTATTAAGCAATTAACATCCCAGCATGCTCGAGGTCGTGCACCAAAACCCTGGGCAGGCCTGGTTGCCTATAGTTATGGCTAGTGTGGCTAGAAGACGAGACCTCTGTGACTTTGAAAGAGGGGTGATTGTTGGGGCACGTTTGAGCTTTAGTGATGAAGGCAGCTCAACTTGCTGATGTCTCACAAGGAACGGAGTCTGAGGTGATGTTGGCATGAAAGTCTGAGGGAAAGACATCATCAACAAAGGGCAAATGTGGTCGGAAGCAGCAGTGGCAGCGTAGTGTAATGGTTAGGGAGCTGGGCTTGTAATGCAAAAGTTGCAGGTTCGATTCCCAGGTGGGGCACTGCCGTTGTTCCCTTGAGCAAGGCACTTAACCTGAATTGCTTCAGTAAAAAATATAACAGCTGTATAAATGGATTATATGTAGAGAAAATGTAAAACTGTGTAAGTCGCTCTGGATAAGAGCGTCTGCTAAATGCCTAAAATGTAATGTAGTGTAAATGTGGCCGGAAGCACATGCTCCTGGATCATGTCCGTGCATTAGTTTGAGGTGCAAGGTCAAACAGGCGAGCAACTCTAAATCGATTGACTGCAGATTTGAATCCAGGGTGTGAGCAGGCACTTTCTTCAAGAACGGTCCATCGAGAACTCTACAGAACAGGATAACATAGTCATATAATTGGTGTTTCCACCTTTTGTCTACTCCCTGTACATTGTACAATATAATTTTATTTGATTGTATTTGTTTGTTGATTTGTCAGGGACACAGTAAAAGCATTGTTACAATGTAAAAACAAGAGCAAGTATCAGATGCATTGCATTAAGTGTCCATAGCCAAAGGCTCATTTCCAACACCTGTCCCCAATAAAGTACAGAAAAGAAAAGTATGTATGAGAAAATACAAGCTAACAAAACATAACACATGTGCAAATACACTAGAACAAGTAAATCCACTTTATGCGGCAAAAGAGCGACAATAAAACAAAACACAAACACAAACAGTAGTGAATGACCATATATATATATTTTTTAAACGGAAAGAAATGACAAAAAAGTATACATTTATAGAAAACAAAAACGATCACTGTATTAAAATACAGTTAACAAGCAAATGTAGAATACAGAATTACAGGCGGCCCGCCTCGCTGAACGATTGAGACTAGTTTAAACGGCGACACCCTCGGAAACACTCGATTCTGAGAGAGCTCGTTGGCACGGACACCACGCAGCAACGCGCTCGGCCTCTCTGGGTCCGTCCGGAATGTAAATGGAAAACATGTTTGTGCATCGTCTTCGATTTGACAGTGGCTAACGTTCAACGCTCAGTGACAGGCTATGGACAGTGTGTTTTTAGCGCTAATGTGCAGCACATGCTGAGGGGGGGGGGAAGCGCGTGCACATGGGCCTTTCCCGCGAGGCCGCCCCCCACCCCCTCTCTCATCAGCAGCACTCAAGAGCTGCGTTTCATGCCACCTGCAGAGCATCGCGAACAAATTTCGCTTGGATTGCTGAGGCAACTTTTTTGGGGGGGGCAGGGGTTGGCACAGAGAAACAAAGTCGCCATGAAACGAAGCTGTCGTGATGAATATAAGTCACGACGTTCTCCGAAACGGGTCTCGAGCGATGACTCGACAGCGTATAGTTTTATCAGAGACCAGTGGCATGTCCAGACTGTTTTGACTGGGGTGGCCCAAGTGGGGCACTGACTTATGTAGGGGTGGCATGAAGTACAAATGTGCACATCGGGGTGGGGGGCACGGAATAGCATTAATTTACCATTTTTGTCTCTACTACCCATATCTACTTTAATTACTAACATTACAGTGTCTTACATTTCTGTGTTTAATTTAAAAGATAAATAAACCTATACCAATCACAACAAAACAGAGTGGCACCAACATAGCCAATCATAGTTTAGCATCTGGGGTGGCACCTGGGGTGGCCAATCAGATTCCAGGGGTAGCACGTGCCACCCTAGGCCACCCCCTAAACACGCCGCTGGTCAGAGACGCCCAAATTATGAATTTCACCGCCCTCTCCCACTAATAAAAAAAGAGCGTATTTTGTCTTAGGGATTCATGTGGTCAGAGCATCGTAAATCCCTTACAGAAACTAAACAGCACTGTATTTATGCACAAAGTTGTTTATGGGGATACCAGTACTATTTGAGGGAATCTGGTTTAATCTTAGTTGTTTATCTGCCCATGGGTTCATATTAGAAACTTTTCCTACTCGTCTTGAAATCCAATCATCTCCTCCCCACGTTGTCTGTTGGCTGTGATACAATAGAATGGAGCGACGTGCCGGATTGTCCTGTATTCTAATTATTAGGTCAAGCGAGGATGGTATTCCTCTCAGCTAGTAATTTGCTAGTATTTTTAAGACATCGTTTAATATGTGTTTTTTTTATTAGACGTGCAATCTTGTTTCAGCAATGGGTTTTGGAAACTCGAATTTATTGTGCCGAAATGCGATGATTTATTCCCTTTGACTTGTTGCGTTTGGCCTGCAGTTTGGCTGCTTGGTTCCATAAATTCTTATAAGTGGTATTGCAAAACTTCATAAAAGTCTTGGCAGGTAGCTATCACTTGGCATGCCGAGGAGTCCATAAACATTGCGGTGAAACCCTGAAGTAGCCACAAAACATTTAAGAGTTTATGATTATAAATGTAGTTTAAAAAAATGTATATTTGGGGACTACAATAGTTTTTATACAGTAGAAATGTCTGTTTCCACAGGCATTGGAGCAGTGCAGCTCAAGCCAGGTCCGGGTTACGATGTGTGCTGTTGCTGACTGAAATCATTTAGATCGCTGGTCATGGCTAACTGCCACTGCAGAAGGGGCCCGTTCAAAGCATAGCATTCTTCCTTTGATTTTAGTATCATTATCAGCCCCCCCCCCCAACCCCCTTCCATTTCCAGTTCATGGCTGTTCAGATTTAAACGAAAACACAAATAGTTTTTGCCAGTTGTAGAGTATTTAGTCTGATATTATGTTAAAATGACAGTTGTTCATTATTTACAGTATTTCAGATTACATGTATTGTAGGCTACTTGAAGGAGGGCTTAATGCATTTTAGCATTCCTGAATGCAGGGTTCACACTTTTTTTGTCGTTCCTTTGTTTATTTTTGAGTGCATATGCATTATTGTGGACTTTTCTTATTAAGAAATAGCAACAACAACAAAAACCCCTTCTGGATCGTTATTTTTTAAATGCATTAATGTAGCCTACTGTACTCGATTCTGAGGTGTATACAATCTATCAGCCAGCAGAGGGCAGCAGAGACGTGCGGTTTTAGAGGAATGTTCAATAAGCCCTGCACCAAAGGTAAGTGAGATTAATGCTGCGTTCATGAAGCTCACATCAACGGGTTTTCCAACGCCGGAAACTCACATTTACCAAAATTACGATGGACCTGTGTATAAAACACCCAACGCTCCTTCTGGTGTGCATGGGAATCCTAGGACATAGACCACATGTGTGTCTCTCTCCTTGTCTGGACACAGCTACAAAAGACGGTATTATTTTCAGACAGAGAGTAGCCTTTGTTAATTTACAGAGCTCGCATGCAGTCTACTGTAGGCCTATGCAGGATGTAGTTGACGTCCAAATTGTGTGCAGTGATGAAAATGCTGACTGTGAACTTCCCACTACCACTTCAGCTCTCCTCGTGTGCAATATAATCCCATACTTCCAACTTTTTTTTTTTTTTTTCAAGA